>VZTJ01000904.1:600146-629067 GCA_013397795.1 Orthonyx spaldingii
CCCCCCCCAACCTCACCCTATAAACCACATCACAGCTTGGAGCAGTTTAGAAAATTTGACCCACTTCTTTTGAGGGTTTTTCCTGCTATTACACTCAGAAAAGGGTACCAATCATCTTACCCAGTGAAAATGCTATCATTTTCATTACTGCTTTTACCTCTAATGAAATACTCCAAAAGCTAAACCCTCCACTAGAATAAAGCCACCTTAAAAATTTAAAAAAGGAAAAAAAAATGTTCATATGTGGTTGCTTGAGCCCCAGAGAGTTTCAATCCTGCACCCCTTTACCCCCAGAGCAGTCCCCATTTCTACATACTGCAGTACAGGCTGTATTGGACTGGACTTGAGGCTAAGTAGCCTTCCCTGACCACCAAAGTAAGTCCTTTTAGCCTCAAAAACACAGAGAGAATGAATTTTTCCCTATTTTTAAGGCAGCTGTTTTCTTTAGCCTGGCATTTACAGCCCAGCTGCAATTACCTCCTCTGCAACATGGGAGTTTATCAGAGATAAAATCCCAACGAGGTCCTGCTTCTCAGCTGTAAATCCTGTTCTTCTACCCCAATGCTTTGCTCCAGCTCCCCAAAACAAACACTTTGCTGTAGGAAACTCACCACAGCGGGAAATGAAAGAGTGAAAAATGCAGAAAAGCTGGTGAAAGCACCAGAAATTAATCTCAGCATGGTGAGGTGGGCAGGATGCAGGCTGGAAAAAAGATGAGGGGCTGTTTCCCACTAGGATAGGTCCACAGGGAGTTGACTGGGCTGGGGACAGGGATGATTGTCTTTAATTTCAGAAAAAGAATAAAATTCCTCTAGAAATTATGCAGACAAATAGTTCAAATACACCAAAATTCAGTGATTCCCCCCGAACATGGCCCAGCCGTGAGCCAAACACTCGTGATTAGGAGCTGCTGTTCCCCAGCAAGGTCACCAACAAATCTTGCTTGTGTGAACAGATAAGATCAACTGACACCCTTCTTTCCTCCCCTCTTTTCTTCCCAGGACAGCAGCCCCAAACAGTGTGGGGATGTTATAAACAGCAGCTGTCTCCTGCACGTTCACACAGTGCTTTCGTTTCCGTCAGTGATATGCTGCCAGACAAAGGTATCCCTCCTCCAAAATGTTTTCTTTTAGGAGCAACAGCCAGTCCTGAGAACAGCTTGGCCAGTGGTAAACAGCTCCACTGTGTATAAACAGCAGTTTCAAAAAAAATTACATTTAATCCGTGTTCCAGTACAGTGTGCTTTTACATTTCATGTATTCCCTTTGCTTTCTCTAAAGCAGCTATAATGTCCTGGAGAATCCAGTGTAACATCCCCATATCCAAGGTTGCAATGATGGCAAAAGCCACCTCTGGGACAAATTCTTGTCCTGGCCAGGAAGCCAGAAGTCGCTCCAGGTGACAGCAGCAGTGGGAAAAGAGGGACACAGCCGTTGCAGCAGTTGGGGATGTTGGGCTCAGCTCACAGACTTCACAGGGATAAAGGGAAAATTCACATGCAGTGGCATTTCTCATGTCAAGCACTCACTGCCCCCCCACCTCAAACAAAATAAGTGTTTCACCTCATTCTGGGGAGGCCCCAATCTGGGAGTGATGTGATACAAAAGGGGACAGATGAGCAGGAGGTGAGGACGGCAGAGGCAAGTGTTGCTGCACCCCACATCGAGGGCTCAGCCCTGAAAACAAGAGCTTAAAAGCATTGAAGTGGGTTTGAAAACACTAAAATTGCCTTCTCCTGCCAGGAAAGAATTAGGCGATGATTCAGCCCACCCTAAACTTTAGCAGATGAGCCCTCTGTGGCAAGGCATTTGCAGTTAGCAGCCCGCTTTGAGCAGGAAATTAATTTAACCAGAAATGGGGAGAGGATGTGTTACAGCAGCATGGAAAAACCTGGTACAAAATGGACCAAAAACTTACAGTCTAGGAGATGTAATGCTGTTTTTCCTATTCATCTGCCAGCTCAGCCCTGGGGGAGGTTTCTCAGTGCCCCCATGTGAGATTCCCCTTTCTGGGGAGATGCTGGGGCATTGTAAGGATCACAAGTATCTGCATGAGGGGGACATAAAAGAATCTCACTTGGCAGCCAAGGGGGCAGCAAATAAATTTTTTTATTTAATTTCTATTTTTTTCCCAAACGTGAAAACATTGAAGTCTGCTAACACCAGTTCATCTCTGTAATTTCACATCATATACTTGTCTTTGAATCCTAAACCCCAAGTGCTTCAAACCTCTTCCTCCCAGACATTTCGAAGTCATTTTGATATTTTATCATTTAAATACTTGTGCCCATGAGCCGTGTGGTGTCACAGCTAACAAAGCAGCACATGCTGCGAGGTGGGGAGCCCCAGCAGAATTTCCTTTTTTTTGTGGTTTTTCAGCCACAATTTTGTTTGAGGTTTCTTGCTCTTGACTTCAAAGTTTTCTGTGATGCCTCACATCTCTGCTTTATGTTGGGTTGGTCTGGCGTTCAGAATTTTCCAGAGAAAAACACCTCCTGCTATAAATTCTGCTGAAGAAAACAACTCCACGGATCAAATTGCAGCTTTTCCTTGTTTTGAATGCTTTTTTATTTCAACAGGGAAAAAACCAGCCAAAATTCATGCTTTCCTGCTTTTGTCTTTAAGGCCATGGCTCTACATTTGTAATTTTTTAATAGTATAAAAGTGGTCTAAAAGAAGGAGGAATAACTAGGTGGTGAAATATGAAGAAATCATAATTAAAAATGAGTGTAATTTTTTTTATTTTTCTAAAGGGGATTTAAGAGTACCGTGTGAAGAGCTGGAGAAGAGCACAGGGCTGTGGCCCTGATGCACACTTGGGTTTGGGGCTCGGCGCAGAAGAAGCTGCTGGGCTGAGGCTCCAGGTGCTGCTGTGGCAGAGGCTCTTTGGCAGCTGCTGGTGAGAGATCTGCGCAGAGAGGGGCAAGGACTTCCTGAGGTGAAGCCAGCCCTGCCACCAAGAGGTGGCACTGAGTGGAAAGGGGGAGCTGGCACAAAACCCCTCCATCACAGAGTCTGCCACCATGGCCCGGCCATGGCTCCATCTCTGCATCTGCCTCCAGATCCCAGGTAAGAGGGACACGTCCCTGAAGGGTTGAGGGCACCTAAAATCGTGCTGGAGCCTCTCCTCCACCCCACTCCAGCATGTGGGATGCATTACACAGCAGCTGGATGATGGAAGTTTAAATATACCATCATAGGATAGAGCTTCAGTGTATTATTACCTATTTCAAATAATTTTGGATCATGGTATTAATAATGTGCTTTAGCTTTTGGTCAGCCCTGAACTGGTCAGGAAGCGGGACCAGTTGGTCGCTGTTGGTCCCTTCCAACTGAAATACTCTGTTCTGTTCTATTCTGCTCTATTCTATCCTATATTTCATTCATATTTCAATACATAAAGGTGTAGACACCACAGAGCTTGTACTGCACCCTCAGTGCAGATGAACTGTAGGAAGCTGCTGATGGAGGACTTAGAGTAGCTCCTCTCTACGCTGCCTGTGTAACATGAAGACAATGAAACATCCCATCAGACTTTCTAAATCATCCAAAGACAGAGTATTTCCCAAGGGCCGCAGCTGGAACTGGTGTGTTATTAAACCATTCTGCCTTACAGGTACTGATATCCTACAGATCTGTACGGTGGGGAGCCCGCTGAGGAAACCTCAATAAATGAGAGTTTGCTTTGCACATGCAAAAGGAAAAAGGACAATTTTTGAGGTGCTGCAGGCTGGTCTGGCCAGGCACCCTGATTTCCCGTGGTCCCCCTGAATATACACCTGGCAAGGGAGATTTTGGGGTTGAAAGTATGACTGAGGATGAGTTTTCTGGTCCGACTCCATCCTAGCTCACCCCTAGCGTGACCGCTGGCACTGAGCTGACATCTTCCAGGATCTCTTCTTATCTTTTCTGAATTTTCTAACAGCGTCTCCAGCTCAAGGACAAGTTTTCATGGAGAGTTATGTTTTCCATGCCCAGCAGAGTCAGACCTCAGGGCATTCAAGGAGACCCTGAAGCCCCCATGCACCATGGCCACACACATTTCATCCCCTAAAAAACCACACAGGTGCTTGCCAGGGCAAAATTTGAGAGAATTATGCTCTAAAACCTGCCAATTGTGTATTTTAGTGATAAGGAGACATTGATGTTGTCACAGAGCTACAGAATGTGGTGAAATGCTGCAGCTGCTGTGCAACACTTGAATTTTGGCATTGAAATGTTAGTGCTCTGCAGCACTGGCAGCAATGGGGTCATTGGTGTGGGGACAGGGGAAGGCTCTGGACCCACCAGTCACCAGAGCCCTCTCCTCTGCCTGCCCCGTCAGGTACAGGGGAGACATCAGGACCTTGTGCCACGTTGATGGCTTTAGGTGTTCTTGGGTCATTCCAACCCATCCCCACACCACTGGGTTTGCAGAGCTGCACGAGGCTGCAAAACCTGCTCTAAGCAACTTTGGGATTTTGAAAGAAAACGAGCATTTTAAGGTAAAAAAAAAAAAAAGAGAAGAAACATGTATTACTGAGCTTTTTGCTCAGCTTTAAAACACACCTGGGAAAGAGACGGGGGGAGCGGGAGCATCCTTATCTTCAGAGGGCTGTTTTTCGCTCGGGCTCGGAATATCTGCTGGACTGTTTGCTGAACAGAAAGGATCACAAGTTACCTGTTATTCTTTCCACAAGGACACATCCTCACTCACACAGACACCCCTCGCATCTGCCTGGGCCAAACGAGACTTAGATAATTCCCACAAAAGCTGCAAAGCCCAAACAGGGAGATGTGATGCCAAACGAAAGCTTTGAACCCCACCGCTGCCCCTCACTCTCTCTCCTTCCCCATGTCTGAAAATTCCTTTGGAAAATATTATTGTCTGAAAACTAATATAGAATTGGCTCGTTTTGAGAAGTTTTGCACACTTTTTGATCTCTTTTTCTACCCCGAGATGTTTATCGGTGTTGCATCTGTTAGAAGAAAAACCTGGAAATTCGTTAAGAGGCACCAAAAAAAAAATACGTCGAAAGAGAGGTGAAATGTCTGAAAAACAAGAAAGGTTAAGGAGGGCAGGAGAGGGGCATTCATGGGAGCAGGCAGGGATGCTCTTCTCTACACACACAGCCCTGAGGACACCCTCAAATCCATCCCTCCATCCCTCTCCCTGCCAGTGACACTCCTCCCTAGATGAGTGTTTACAGAGAAAACCCTGCCTGTATAATTTGGATTGACCAAAAAATAGCTGGGGAATCCAAAAAGGCCTCTGAGGGAATATGGGAGCATCTTGATTAAAAATGTTCCTGTTTCTCACTCCTGTGATCCCTTGGTCTGTGTGTTTACATGATTTTATTAAGCCCATAAAGAAAATCTGTACTTAGCATGAAAGAAAAAGAATGAAATTAAAATAATAACTATATATTCCTGCCTCTTTTTCCCTTAGGTTTTTATACAAGTCTACTTTTAACCCAAACTCCGGAGCATATTTTAACCCAAACCAACAATAAAACCGAAATCCTCTGTGAGCTGAAGAAGGAGCATACCGGGGTGTACTGGTACCGCTGGAGCCAGGAGAGGCAACGTTTCGAGTTCTTGGTGTTTTCCAACACGCTGGGCAAAGCCACCTACGGCACAAACGTGAGCCAGGACAAGTTCAGTGTCCGTGAGGCGAGGTCCCACAGCTCCTACAGCCTGCACATCAGCCACCTCCAGCCCTCAGACAACGGCACCTACTACTGCTCCGTCTCCCAGTCCTCCCAGCTCCTCCTGGGCACTGGGACACAGCTCACTGTGGGTAAGCAGCACCCCCAGGGCTCCAAAATGTGCCACCAGCAGGCTCTGATAAAGTCCCCTGGGTAAGGGGTGATGAGTGTTGGTAGACTCTTCCCAATTTTGAGCTGCAAGGTTGTGACTGTGGGTTTTTTCTGTGAGACCAGGCAAAGCAGAAAATACAGAGGATAGCTAAATTTTAGGTCAGCTGCATGTGATAGTCCTTCCGCCATCAGCAAAATGTGCTGTGGTCATGCCTTGAGCACAGCATTGGTCCTAGTGCTTTAGGATTTCCATGGGAAGACCTGACATTGCCATGCCCTGTGCTTTCCTCATCCCCTGCTGTACTTTGGATGAAAGGCTGGATGCGTGCCCTGCTCAGCTCACAGGTCCCTCCACGCCATTACCCTCACTCCGAGTGACAAGAGCAGCATCGAGGCCAGAGAACATCACCCCTCCCATCTCTGGGGTGAATCTGATGGCAGCTTTCAAGACCATCCTCCACAAAAAATACAGAAATGGGATTTATTCCTCAAAGCTCACAACACACTAACCCTGGGGAGCTCCAAACAGAAATCAGAGTTTTCTCCAGGTGTCATGGGGAGAGAAGATTTACAGACATCTGGGTCATTCAGAAACTCCTTTCAGCCCATTTTCCCTTTGACCACAGAGAAGGAGTTGATGCAGAAAAACTAATGTGTTTGAGGTAGGAGTCAGCCTTTATTTTTGCAGACTTTGGGAGAGACAAATAACTTATTTAACTAAGATACAAATAACTTACTGAACCAAAATGCCACTACAGCTTCTAAAGCAGACCCAGTGTCCCAATTTTTCTGGGGTTTTTTGCAAATATACTCTGTACCTTGAACTGGATAAGAAATCTCTTTTGGATTCTTGCAGGCTTAGACAAAAACTGGTTTAAGATAAGGGAGAATTGTTTTTTAACAACTGGGCACATATCTCTGTGCAAAGCATGAAAAACAGGCTTGAAATTCAGCTTGATCAAGGACACCAATTAAAAAGTAAACAGTAGCAGGTGCTCTGGGAGGACTCAGGCTTTGCTGGATGCTTTCTTTTTTTCCTTTTAGTTCTCATGATAAAACAAATTGTCTTTAAGTTTCTTTCCTTTAAGTCTGTTATATGTAAGGGAGAAGTTGTCCAGATAAATCCCAGGGCCCTGATGTCTCATCTTTTCTTGTAAAAGAACAATAGTTTCTGGAGGAATTTACACCCTGGATAGAAACAGGAAAAAAAATTGGCTTTGAATCACCTAAAATTTTGAATAAGTGTGGTTTGAGCAGTCAGGCATGCAGCTATTTAATGACATTACAGGGATATTTGCCTGGCCAACTTTACTGAGAAATTAATGTGCTCCATTGTAATTCAGATACATCGTAATAAATCCTGCCCTCATTTTATCAGAAAGAAAAATAATCAAATGCTGAGCAGAGATTAGAGCAATCTGAATAAGGAAAAGATCCAGAGATCCCTTAAAACCTCACAGTGCTACTGAAATCTCCTGCTACCCATTATTTTGTGCAATGCTGATGAGATGATGCTTGGCAGTAAATGTCACTCAAGCAAGTTTGGGGGTTTTCCCTTCCTTAGCCTTCTCCCCTTTTTGGCTGGTATGTTGTTTTATTAACACTTTTAAAAGCTGTTGGTAATTTCTGTGTGCACTGAGAGGCTCAGGTCAAGCTCCCAACCCCTCTGAGTGACTCAGCCCTTTGCAGGGTTCACTGGATGGGGCTTGTTCCAAGGGCCAAACTTTCCAGCCCTTCTTGCCTGCTGTTGGAGATCTCTGCTGCACCCAGTGCCACACTGAGCATCCTCTTCTTCTCCTTATCCCCCAGCTGATGCTTTGCCTCTGCCTCCAAAGGCCTCACAGACACCGGTGTCCAAAAAGCCTGTGCCACGGATAACCAAAGGCAGAGCTGCCAGCAGGAAAGGTACGGCCCTGGCTCGGCTCAGGCTGCCTGGGAAAAGGGGTTTGCTGAGCTTCTGGGGTCCCCAGGGCTCAGCTGGAGTTTGTCCTGGGGTGGGGGCAACCACAATATCAGGAGTGGGTGTCTGGGTCCAGATAGAGCCACTGCTCTGGATAGAGCTGACTTCTGCCTCTAGGAGGCATTCCCTGGGATACACTCAGGTTTAAGGGCCAGGATATATTTCAGTTGAGGTTACTGTGACCTCAAGAGCTAAGTTTCCTGCAATGCCTTATTTCCTGTGAGGGTGACCGAGCACCAGAACAGGTTTCCCAGAGAGGCTGTGGAATCTTCCTTACCAAAAATATTCACAAGCCCTCTGGACACAATCCTGTGCCATGTGCTCTGGGATGACCCTGCTTGAGCAGGGAGGCTGTACCAGATGACCCACTGTGGTCTCCTCCAGCCTTACCCAGCCTGTGATTCTGTCATACATCCTTCAAAGGATACCCCAGGGTGATGCTCACACCTTCCACCACTCCTCTGAGGACCTGCCTTGCTTTTCTCCCTTTCCCACCCCACACTCCATCCCCCAAAGCTGCCGGGGCAGGGTGGTGCCAGGTGCTGAGTCCTGTCCTCTCTGCAGGTCCCTGCAGTCCCCTGGTCTGGATCCCACTGGCCGCTGGTGTCCTGCTCCTCCTGCTGGGCCTGGTCCCCACCGCCCACCGCCTGTACCGTGAGTATCCTGCCAGCAGCCTGAGGGGTGCCAGGCCCTGGGACAGCCCAGGGGTGGGATGGGGAGCTGGAAGGGGGTCCTGGGACTGATGGATGCTGTCTCTTCCCAGGTCTGCGGCGGAGGCTGTGGCTTCGCATGCACAGGTATTAAATCCCAGTAAATCCCAGTAAATGCCACCGCCCCCCGCCTCAGACAGGCAGGGAGAAGCCACGGATGCTCCCCTGCATGATGCTGAGCACTGCCTGGATGTGACCCAGGAAGGACATGGCAGGGGACAGATGTGGGTTTGTACCACAAAACAGACTTTTCTTTCCTGCGACAGACCACGACTTCAACATTTTCCTTGGCACAACACCTGGCAGAAGGACCAGGCTGGATTCTGCAGCATCCTGAGCACTTCTCAAAGGACATTGAGCAGGGCAAATGCCACAGCTGGCTCTGCACAGGAGGAAAGGGGCTGGTGTGCCAAAGGGATTCAGATGGGCTGGAAAGCTGTCATCTCCTTGATCTCCTCTGTGTTCTTCTATAGGACAGCACAGAGGTGCTTTTTTTTTTTTTTTTTGCTCCTGTTAATATTGGTTGATAAAACCTTGGTAACGAACACTTTGAGAGCAACCAGCAGGGATGGGGCAGAAGCAGCTTGTAAAGACCCTGTGCAGGTTTATTCAATACCAAAAGTGGATATACCACTCAGGTATTTTGTTCTGCAGGCTGATGTCTTGTGGTCCTGCTCAGTGAGGGACACGGTTTTGTGGCAAGCAGGGAACCATGACCTCCAACCAAGAAAGAGTTAAAGCAGAGCAAGAGCTCCAGGGGGGAGCAGATCTGGGAGGGTGTCTTCTCCCATGGGAGACTGCAAACAGCCAGGAGTGGGAGAGGAAAGCCAGACAAAGCCATGTGCACAAGGCCAAACACCTGGCACAGCCTGAAGGTCAACACCACCTCTGAGAGCAAACAGAGGCCCCCAGAGGCTGGCCCTGAGCCCAGCAGCACGGCATGGCCAGCAGGAACTGCCCTGAGCGATGCCTGGGTGTGCTGAGCCCCAAGTGACACCTCTGTGTGCTGAGCCCCAAGTGACACCTCTGTGTGCTGAACCCTGTGTGACATCCATGTGTGCTGAGCCCCAAGTGACACCTCTGTGTGCTGAACCCTGTGTAACATCCATGTGTGCTGAGCCCCAAGTGACACCTCTGTGTGCTGAACCCTGTGTGCTGAACCCTGTGTGACATCCGTGTGTGCTCAGCCCTCAGTGACACCCCTGTGTGCTGAGCCCCGAGTGATGCCAGAAGCAGGGAAGGTCTCCCCAGGGATGGTAACAAGGCTCAGCTGCTGCTCAGGGCCCCGAGGCAGAGCTGGGGCTGCAAATTCGGCATCCTGCTGAGCACAGGCAGTGGGCACTCCCCCTCAGATGCACCCCCAGCCCCACATCTGCTCACACACAGGCACCAGCACTGTGTCAGCTACAGTGAGGGCAAGGAAAAGGTAGTCCAGAGTCCCCAGGGCTGGGGCTAACACAGTCTTGGGACGAGCTTGTGGGTGCAAAGCATCACAGTGGCAGAGCAGCATCACTCCGGCCTTCCCCGCCCCCCCCCCCCTTCCTTCCTTCCTTCNTCCTCCCTTCCTTCCTTCCTTCCTTCCTTCCTTCCTTCCTTCCTTCCTTCCTCCCTCCCTCCCCTCCCAGCCACAGGGAGCTGCCTCTTTCCACTTTAATACTGATTTTTCCATAGAGCTTGTTCTCAAGCCCAGCTGTGGGTGCTTCCCCTAAATGATGCAGTGATGAAAGCTGGCAGTGGATCATGCTGAGCCAGCTTTCCCAGGCTGTCACACTCACCCAAGGATGACTGTGGGGACACCAGCACAAGACCCCATCCTACCACAGGAGCTGCAGGGAGGGGACTCTGAGCATCTCTGATTCCCATACATCACAATTTATCCTCTGTGAGAGCTCACATGAACTAAACCCATCATTTCCCTACCCTGCAAGCGCCCAGCGAGCAGATCTTTGCCCCAGAAGCAGATGGTTTTTATGATAGGTACATTTTTCAGGATAGCTGTAAGAAAACCCCTTCCAATCTTCCCGTGGGCAAAGGTTTATTCTTTTAAAAAACCGGGATTTTCCCTCTGCCTGCAGCTGCTTTTGAAATCCCAGCTCCCTTTCTCACGCTTGAGGTGTCCTGACCTTAATGTCCATCCCTTGTTCAGCTCTCCCACCTCCCATGGCCAAGCAGCCAGGGCTGGGGCTGGGCAGCAAAAACCAGGCTGCACAGGCCCAATCCTCCTCTCCCACAGGGAGGTGAGAGGCCTCAGGGATAACCCTGCCCAGAACACTCTTCCTTCCTCCTTCTCCACACTCAGCACATCCTCCCAGTGTCTTGACCTTCGCTGAAACCCTTTCCCAAGACAGCACCATCGTGTCTTGATAGACTTCAGCCACTTATCCCAACTTCAATAACACGTGCACAAAGGACAGGGATTTATCCCTCAGCTCTCTGCTCACCCACAGCAAAGAATTTGCTCGATGTCTGAATTCCCCAATTCGTCTTCACTTTGCCTTTGTAATTTAAAAAAAAAAAAAACAAAAAACAAAAACTGAAACCACCCACACTCTACATCACCTGTGTGCAGTGAAAACAGGGGAGGACAGCAACAGCCAAAGATGTTGTCTGGCCTATTGAAACACAGGTTTGGATAGTTTACCAGTAGAATTATGAAAAAATAATAATAATAATAATTTCTATAATCATCAATAAAGTGCTTTAGACAGTAAAACTGGGAGAGATTTACAGGACAGGCTTTACAACTGTGAGAGCTGATGGAAAAAAATAGATTCCTATTTCATAGACTTTTTTTCCCCAGAGCATAAATAAGCAAGAAACAGGAACACTAATAGAAAGATGATGAGAAAAATGTTCCAGTCCCCTGATATCTGCAGCTTCTTTGCTGAGAGCACAGTGATGATGCCAGCCAAGGGTCAGGGATGACATATTAAGTCATGACATGTCATTTCCAACTTGAAAATGAATGGGAAAGTGTTTCTGTGCATCTCTGCAAATAGCACGATCCCTGGATCATGGAAAGAGGGATACAGGTGACAGCCTTGTCCACCACAGTGTCACCTCAGCCACAACATCCTGGCACATGGCGGGTCCCTAATTTATTCCTTGATTCCTTCAAGGATGGATCAGCCTTCTCCTGTCTCCCACCGTCACCATCCTTCCTGCAGCAAGGAACATCCATACCTAGAAGGAAAAATAATGGGATTTTATATATAACCCCAAAGCCTCACTTCAAAAGTAAATAAACGATTTCCTCTTAAATGGCAAAAGGAGACGCCACAAAATTTGGGCAAAGACAAAAGGCTTTTGCATTAGGACAAGGAAGGTTTTGCAGATCTATGGTTTCAAGTACAAAATGTTACCTGTGTTGTGCTCATCCACACCAATCATTGGACCAGGAATTGTAGAAGAGATCAAAAATTGCATATTGCAATAGTCTGTTGCTATTAATATTTCTGTTATATTTTATAGAATATATATAATAGATATTCTATATAGAACATATTCTAAATGTTCTGTATAGAATATATAGACTGTATATAAAGAATATATGGAATACATATTCTACCTTATAAAAATATAATCCAGTTATTCTGTCAGCAAAGAGTGCAGACCTTGAAAGCATTAAAATGTTCAAAGAACATAGAAACAGAGCAGAAACACAGGTATTTCAGGCATTGCAGTAAATGGCTTTCATGTTTTTGTCAAACTTCTGTAAATGCATTTTTTAAAAATTGCCAGTCTTTACAGAATATCTCAGTTGTTAATCTAATACTGGAAGTGCTCCTTTTTTCTTTATTCCTTTAAACTGCTGAGTCATATTCGTATGGATGATCTGTGTTTTTATGACATAAAAAAAGTAAATCAAATCAGGTGCAGTTCAAAACATTCCATTGAAAGCAAGCTATTGACACGAGAGTAAAGTTAGCTCTGATTTTAAAGCTCCTAATATACAAAATAAATAATTTTGCAAGCATAAACTGCCAAGTAAGGTACACTAACAGAGAAAGGCTGAACAACACCTCTATTAAATGATTAAACTTGAAATCTGTGCAAAAAGAAAGGAAATACTTATCCATGGGTGTTGTTTAAATTCCTTCAGGTTTCTCCTCGCCCAGAACAGCCCCGTGCACTGCAGCTGCTTATTAAATATGTTCTCCTGGCAGGAGAAATGGATTCACAGTGGGACTTCTAAGCATTCAGATCAGATCTGTCAAATGGGAATTTCTAAATGTCTTTTTCTGTCACTGCATAAAATCAGATGTTTCCCAGAAACTGTGAGAAAATCCCAAAAAAACCCCTCTAGGAATAAAAAAAACACCTCCTGGTAGCATAAGTGCTTCTTACCCCTATTTCTCTGGACTTCACTGCATTTCATTCAATAAGCCAAAAACAGCAATGTGTTAAATTTCTGGTTTAGATAAACCATAATTTTTTAAAAAGTATTATTCTAATTATTATTTAATAGAATTTCTGGTTATGAAATTATGTATTATTTGCTGAAATAACCAATACTTGTGTTATCAATAAATCTATAGTGAGTACATTCAGGGTGAGATCTGCAGCTTCTGTGGGATTATAAATAAATATTTGTTATTCCATATATATAAGTGGACCACATATTAGACCAAGTAAAAAATAAATTTCTATAAGGTATGGATTTTGCTCCTCTACTGCCTTGCTGTGAGAAAGGTTAATTTGAGTTCATATCCCAGTGGTTTTTTCACATGAAACAAAACTCACCCAAGCTTTAAATGCTTGCAAGATGACAGGAGCCTTAATAATTCTCCCTTAGGCATTTGTGTTTTTCTGCCAAAATTCACCTTCTCATTTTGTCTTTAAGTTACACACATGCATGAAAGGGCTGCATCACACTTTTAAGAGAGAGAGTATCATTATTGCCATTTACACTTTCTGACCTAGTTAATAAATGAAAACCAGATACGAAATACTAAAAAAAAAAAAAAAATCCCAGTGATGACATCAGCTCAGAATCTTTTCTCTGCCAGGTACAACATACCTAAGTGCTGCTGCTGCAACAGGGGTCTCACACAGCAAAATTATTTAGTTCATTTAACATAAAAGCCCCAAAACTGTAAGATGAATCACTCAGCTGGAAGTCAATATGAAAAGGAAACTTTTTCAGATGGCAAAGCCCTCTCCCTCCTCTCCCGAAAGCTACTTGGATTGATGGGGACTCTCAGGCAGCCAGGTTGACACAGGTACTTCTGAGTTTGTCTCCTTGGCTTTTTTAGGCTTAGGCAATGAATAAAGGCTAAATTTTGTCTTGTCCTGCACTGAGCCTCAGCATAAAGCAGCAGAAAACCCAATCCTGCAGAATTCTTGAGTGCCTGCAGGAGACGTTTTGCAACACTGAGCTTTTCAAGGGCTTGAGCTTCACCAGGAAAAACCAAAACATTCTGGATTTGCCTCTGTAGAGCATGGGGAGCAATGGACGCCTCCAAAGAAAAGTGATGACAAGGGGAAACAGCCTGAAGTTGTGCCAGGGGAGGTTTAGATCAGATATCAGGAAAAATTTCTTCATGGAAAGGGTTGTCAGGCACTGGCACAGGCTGCCCAGGGCAGTGGTGGGGTCACCACCCCTGGAGGGATTTAAGAGATGTGCAGATGTGCCACCTGGGGACACGGTTTAGTGGTGGCCTTGGCAGCGCTGGGTTAAGGGTTGGACTCGATGGTCTTAAAGTTCTTCTCCAACCTAAACAACTGTGAGATCCTGAGCCCACAGGCTGGTGCCAACCACGGGCAGCCCGCTGCAGCCAGCCCTGGTCCCTTCCCACCGCTTCCTCCACGCCGCCAGCTCGGAGCAGCCAGCCTTACCCTGCCCCAGCTGCAAGCCACGCTGGGTTTGCTGCTCCTCTTCTCTGCTGGTGGTTACAACATCCAGCCAGGAGGTCGGGCACCAAAATCTGGTGTGCAACCACCCTCTCTCCCCGCAAGGCTGAGCAGGGAGGAGGGCTGCGGCTTGAGAGACATCTCTGTCCCCGGAGCTCCGCGTGTGGTCTCACCCACCACACATCCTGCTGCGCCCTCCCGGCACGGCGAGCCGGGCTGTGGGCTGTGCAGGCGGCGTGAAATGCAGCACAAAACCCTCCTGCTGGGCAGCTGCCTCTGGGAACAGGCACAGAATCCTCACAGGAGCTGCGTGCGTGCTGCTCTTCCACGTGGCAGCACCACAGCTGAGTGCCACCACAGCACAGAATCACAGAATCACAGAATCACAGAATCACAGAATCACAGAATCATTTCGGTTGGAAATGACCTCCAAGATCTTCCAAAAGTCCAACCTTTGACCCAATATCTCAGTGCCAAAGTGCAGTGTCTGCTTGTTTTTAGAGCACTACCACTGATGGTGATTCCACCACTGTCCTGGGCAGCCTGTTCCATTTCTTAACCATCCCTTCAGTGAAGAAATTTTCCCTAATATCCAACTGAACCTCCCTTGGTGCAACCTGAGACCATTTCCACTTGTCCTAGCAATATCTGACCTCTCTTCAGGCACACCAGGGAGGAGATGCTGAGCTCTGGGGGCTCCTGGCTTACAGGCAGGGTCACAGAAGAACTGCTGCCATTCTCCAACAGAGTCCAAGTGCAATCATCCAGCAAAAGCACGAGGTAAAGTCACTGACTGATGTCTTAGGGACAGGTGCTGGGCTGCACTGATGCCCAGCTACAGGACCTCAAACATCATGCCTTAATATCAACACTGAATGCAAAATTCAAGTTTGGATATTTCCTCTCGGTCACTTCAAAAAAAATTGAGACAAAATGTTCCTGGGGACTGGCATTGTATATTCCTGCCCTGAGCAATGAACTGCGAGTGACATTCCTGTTATTCAAATACGTGTCTCAAGTTATCTGGATGCAGCAGGAAATGAGTCAGAGCAGTGGTGGCAGAGCCATTACTAAAATAGATGCCTTCCCTCAAGTGCCTTCGTTTTAATCTGACACCCATCACTGCCATAGCCAGGATCGTTTTGATACAATTAAAACCATGGGTCACATCCCACTGTGCACAGCCCAAGCTGACATCCCCAGGGAGGTGCCAGGGGAAGGAAGCTGCCTCTGTGCAAATTCTCCTGGTCCCCAAACCTGGGTCACTCCTTGCTTTCCCAAAGCTGGAACACAACCTGAGGCAGTTGCCCAGGGTCAAACATCTTTCCTGGCCATTATCCCTTTTCCAAGAGGGATAAATATTCTCCTGTGAAAAACCATAAGATCTGTTGTTGGGATAAATGTCCTTGTGCAGGGTGAACAGCTAAGGATGATTAAAGTGTCCAGCATTAAAGAATGAGATAATTGGAAAATTAATAGTGTTTCAGAGGAAATGGATGTGGAGTTTTGTAACAAATGGCTTCCTTAAAATGACACATTGTAATGAGATCTCACATTTAAGAACATAAAAATGACTGGTTTGGTTCAGAGCAAAGGTTCATCCAGACAACCATCCCGTCTCCAACACTGGCTATGAGCAGATGGCTAAGGAATAATGACAAGAAAATCGTATGTGACACTCTCCCTTAATATTCAGTCTATTTTTAACTAAATAGATTTCCTGAGCCCGTTGCTGTCTATTGAGTAACCCACAATGAACCTCTCTGCTGAGCATTTGTGCAGGCTCTGCATCCACAGTGTACTTTCTCAGGGACATCCCTGGGTGAAGGATTTCTTTTGCTTTCAGCCTCACCCACCATCATCTGCTGCCCCTTCCTTTCTGTACTGGATAAGGCAGGGAACAATCAATCTCTCTCCACTCCTTTTCAGCCACTCACAATTCTGGAGACCTTTAGTGTATACCCACTTAAATCATGTTTTCAGGGTAAAGAGTCATAGCCTGCCATGTAAAACTTATCCCAGGCCTCTGATCCTACATTTTGTCCTGCTCTGAACCTTTTCTTCTTTTACTACTTCTTCTTTGAGTCCCCTCCGTGAGATAAGGGGTCAGACCAACACACAGCATTTAGGATTTATGCAGTGCATTGGATCATGCTTTGGCCATGGACTGGACCATTGGACCATACAATGGCAAAGCTGTCTTCTCTGTTTTATTCCTCATTTCCTCCCTGCTAACATCCAATTTGCTTTTCCTGCTGGGCAAAGAGCTGATGTTCCCACAGTAGTACCTGTCTTAACCCAAATTTTATAGGCAAGCCAGGACTGGTTTCCCTTTCATACAACACCTCACAATCACCTACTCCAAATTTCACCCGCCCCTATATTGCCCGGTCTCTATGAAATCCCCCTGCAGTTCTGTATTTACAACACATAAATGCAAGGAAATTAATGTGCATAAAAATCAAGTTTGCAGGATTTGTTTTAGACGTGCTTTGCCATTTGACCTCTGAGTCCAGCACTCACAAACAGGGTGGGAGTGCTGCCTGTAGGAGAACAGGCATGGGAAGAGTAATCACACACTTCACAGTACTGGTGGGGATCAGGCTGGTAGAAGTGAAGCTCAGCACCAAATCTAGTTTGTTTTTTTGATGGCAGGAGAACATTAAACCAGCTGCTGCTTTTTGAAGCCACCATCCCTCCCGCCCTGTCCCTTTTGATCAGGGTGTTGTGGGTTAGGGTTGCATCTTACTGGTCTAATTCAACAGAGAGGGTTGGGGTTTATTTCAAATAAATGCGAAATTGAGAAGAAATAAGCTGTATAAGCCAGAATACACTATTAATAGGACCACAGAATGGATGAAGCAAGTTGCTTCCAGCAAGCCACAGGCTTCCATCCTGCCAGCTCTACCAGCAGGAGAGGTGGGGAACAGAAATGGGAACCCTTCCTCCATTCCACTAGCTGCAACCTGCTATGGAAATTAGTTCCCTCTCAAAGATTTTAACAGTAAAGGTGCACAGCAATACTCTGCTGTGGGAAAGTCTTCCTGCACCACACAGATGGATCCAGGAACCCCCTGAAGAATCTCCACCAGGATTTCCTGCCCGAGGTCTTTGGGGAGGAAGATCAGTGTGCAGCAAAGAAGGAGACCAGACACAGCAAGGCTCTGGATTGGTGGTGACAGAAGAACCCAGCTGTGGGAAGTACACCAAGGCTGTGACACCCTGGAAAGGAGCTGAACTCAGAGGACAACAATCAAACAGTGCCTTGAACCCAACAGAAATCTGATTGTGGGAATTGGAAGTCAGACAATGAGACCACCTACTTGAACTGTTCAGACAAAAAAATTATACACTGGAGCCAAGGAGATAATTTACCTTTTCTTAAGTCTACATACAGCTAGAAAAAGGTTCGGTCTTTTTTAATTTTGGTCTGAATCTGTGGTATTTAGATTGGAGTGGCAGAAAACCAGCCTGTCCACTGTT
Source organism: Orthonyx spaldingii (assembly GCA_013397795.1). NCBI lineage: Eukaryota > Metazoa > Chordata > Aves > Passeriformes > Orthonychidae > Orthonyx > Orthonyx spaldingii. The sequence goes on from VZTJ01000904.1 coordinate 617,950, forward strand.
AACTGCAGCTGGGGCACTGGTGGACTACATTGTCACCAGTCCCCAAAAGATACCATCACAAATTGCTGGTTTACTGAATGCCAGCACAAACGAGCTCTGCAGCATCAAGAGAGGAAGTTTCCTGCAGGGAAAACTCTTAACACGTCCAGGTCTTCTACCAAACTTTCAGCTGAGGTACCAACAAGCCTGACAATTATGGAGATTTTCAACCCCGTGGTGAGTTCAAGGGCTACACCAAGGAGAGATGAGAGTGCAGGAGTGTTTGTGGTTTGCATTCTGGATTTTGAGGTCTGTGACGTGCACACTGAGAGTGCCCAGAAGAGTGGGCAGTGTTGGCCACTCAACTGGAAACACGGGGCCACAGCGGAAAAATAGTCTGAGTGCCTGGTGGGTGACTGTTGCACTTGACATTCTGCAAACCCCTGTAAGTGCTGCAGCTTTGCAAAGAAAAGGGGGGCAACAAGTGGCTCGTAAACCACAGCTTCACTTCACACCGGAAAAGCTGTGTGCTGGAGTCTCAACATTGTACTTTTTCCTCTGTCTGAAAAAAATTGCTTGTAATTTGCGACTAAATTTTGAAGTCTTCATTAAAACTTTCCGTTCCTCCTTGTGAAAGTGGAATGGAAAGTTTTAATGCAATCCTTCAAGGGTTGAGAAGTGGAAGAGTCAGCAGTGCTGTGGCAAAGACAGTGTGGTGTCACTCCTGAGCTGCCATCCCTCACAGGGATCCAACAGCACCTGCTCATCCTCAGGAATGTGGCATCAGTGCTTGGCAGTGGGATGTCCTTCTGGAGCTCTGGGAGGCACCATGGCCAACAGAACAATGGATCTGCTGGAGCACAGTCACTTTGGTGCTCCTTTTGTGTCCACCGACAGTGGCAGTGTGACTCCCATGTCCCCAGAGGAGCTCCAGCCACTCAATCCTGTGAGACATCCCTGCAGTGCCTGCTATGACTGACACCGAGACACTGAGGGGGTTCTTGCCCCACGAAAAAGTCCCTGAGATCTTTCCACAAAATAACAGAGAAATCAAACATATCCAAAACTCAGCATGTTCTCAAGCTCTGGTGCCTCAGCTCCCTCTCATTTCCCATTTCTTCTCTGTCAAATGGATGTAAGAAAGCAGAGAAAATGAATCCTAAATTCACGTCCTGCTAAGCCCTGATCAAAAACAGGTGGATGCTTGTTACTCTGTCTCATCCCTGCATGATTTTGTCTCTTGTCTCCTTGCTCCTGTCTTCTACTAATTAATTGACATTAATTAAATACAGACCTAGGCTGGCCCTAGTATATAAAGATAAACCTCAGTCATAAGCCTCCTAGGTTGGAGTTCACCAGCAATCAGAGTCCTTTAACCTTAGCTGTGAGGAAAATGAAAATTATACGTAGGTTTGGGAGAAAAAAGAAATTACTTTCTACTTTCTAATCAACCTGTCTGGTCTCCTGACTTCTCTTATAAGAAGCTCTGCAGAAGTAACTGGTTGTCTGATTGTTTTTTCTTCTTCCTTAGTCATATCATACCAGTGACACTACAACAGAAATTATTAACTAAATTACTAATAAAATATGTTAATTATGCTAGTGTTCATTGATTTGGCTTAGGTCCTCAGTCAAACAATGACAGCCTATTCTAAAATACTGTCTACAGGACAAACAGGCAAACCAGAACATAAGAAAATCAAGGAGATTCCTTAATTAATCTGATTAGCCACCTTATCCTCCCAATTTTTTTAGTTGATCATCAGTGTTAAACTTACATTAACCAATCTAAATTATTTATACAAGTGTTGATTTTAAACCAGAGCTTTTTCCTGAAGGTCCTGTTTGCATCCTGGAGCTTTTCCTAATCAAATAATTGCCACTGCAACTTTGTTTTTCCTTCTTTGTTGCTGTGCAAAATAGAAACACCTTTGTGCTACACAAAACCTTATCACAGAAGTCAGTAAAAAGGCGATGTGTGACAGCCCTCTTGCAGCTATATCTCCCAGCTGACAATAAGCTTTTGCCTTAGCTTTGAAGGATATATTCATTAGCAGAGGAAAAAAGGTGGCCTGGCCTGGGAATCAGCTCAATCTGGGAGCAAAGAGGACCAAGATCAAGGACACCTCTACACAGAGGAGAGGAATATTTGGGTGCCAGTTTGGTACCCTGGACTGATTCATAATGAAATTTACTCTTTGTCAGAGACAAGAAAGAAAGGAGATATCCCTACTAAGGATGGCAGTAGCCCTTCCTGGATGATCCTTTGATTGTACAGGTTCTCCCAGCATGTCCCTCACCACATCTCTGAGGACATGCACTGCATGCTCACTCTACAGGACAGTGAAAACCTAGATTTGACAAATTTTTTGACCCATCCTCATTGGCCAGCATGTTCACTTCCATTTTACTTTTATCTGCTCTATTTAAGGCAGATATCACAAGGCTCCCAGCCTAACAAATCATTCATTTCACACATTTCAGCAGGCCTAACAGGAGCTTTCTTCACTCACCAACATGCGTTGAAGTCCAGTAAAGTAAACCCAGGTCCTAAACCATTTTCAGTTGTTCAGCTCTGAGCCCCTGTAGAAACAGCACCAAACTCAGCAGCACCTACTTTCTGACAGATCCAGAAAAAAGGGGATTTCTTTGTAAAGGGGTAATGGGGGGAAAAATGCATATAGAAAAACAATAACAGGAAAGTCAGGAAGAAAGAAAGAAATCAGACACCAGCCCAGCCCCTCGCAGGGTTGTAAAACTGTTGTTGCTGTGTGTGCAAAGCTCCAGGAAGCATCAGCCATCCCCATGTGCAAGTGGTCAGCTCTAGGCAGCAGGAAGGGCCCTCTCCACTGAGGCACACAAGGGGTTTCTTTTTGGCAGAACGGAAGCACTTGTGGTATGAGAGGAGAGCCACGAGTTCTTAAAATAAAAATAAAGCAAAGCAAATCCTGGACATTGGGCACCCACGTGAAGTTTCTGCTCACAGACCACCTGCCCTGCACAGAGAGATTTGCAATTGCAAAGAAGAATTAAAGAAGAATTGCAAAGAGAACAATCAAGCACCTGAAGAACCCAGCTGTGTGCCAGCAGCACGTGTGCTTGGAGATACATGAGATAAATGGTTGTATATCTATGCCATGAAACACCTGTGCCTCACTTGCTGAGCAACAAAATAGTGCAGGCTCTGCCATCCACACGAGACCCCTTGAGTGTGCTCAAGGGAAGGAGGCAGAAGCCCTGCCAAGAAAAGCAAAGTGGGGCCTGCACCAAATGTATGGGACTCATCCATAACTTCTGTGGAGCTGGAGCTGCTGTGGACCCCCAGAGGGCTGGGGACAGCAGGGAGTGGTGCTTGATCCTACCTCAGCCATGAGCAGCATCACTCTGGATCCCCGGGGAAATCGTCCAGGAAAAATCCTTGAGGCACCATTAAGAACTGCTAAGGATACAAGGCCAGATTCTGGTCTAGAAACTGATTTCTTCAGAAATCTTTTTTTGCTCATTATGCCACAGATGCCGAGCATCCCTTCCTTACCCAAGAGGGTCCTGGTGACATCACATCCTCCCCAAAGAGCAGCGCAGCCTCCCAAGCCAAGTGACAAAGATCATCTCAGCTGCGCTGCACCAGCCCCAAGGACAAACACCCCAGGAGAAGATGGACACATCTCCTGCCCTGCTCCTGCTGCTCGCTCTGGGACTCTGTGAGTACGGACACGGGGCTGTGCAGCCCCTTTGCTGCGAGGGGCAAGGAAAACCCTTCCACTGAATCCAAGAAATGGGGTTAAATACTTAGAGGGGGGTAAAAATCAAACCAAAAAGGCTGACTTTGAGGTGCGTTCAGTAGGTTTGGAAGGAAAGGTGGCATCACCTCAGCTGGCAAAGGGCAGCTGGAGGGGTGGCTGCAGCACCACCCGCTCCAGGAGGGGAGACTGCTCAGATGAGAGGTTTTAGAGGGAAGGGAGAAGGGAGAAAAAAAGGGGCTTTGCAAAAAGTGATTTCAGGGAGGTGCAAAGTCCCTGAGAAGGCACTGGAAGGGCAGCACCCATCTTTAAAGCCCGGGTGGCTGATTGCTGAGCACCTTCCATGCACCATCCCAGCAAGAACTCCAAGAAAACCTTCACATCATCCAGACAATGTGGCCCTCTCTTTGCATTTGTACTTCCACACCATGGACAGGGAGGGAGGTTTCCTCAGAGAACCCTTGGACTCTTCCCAAGTGGCTCCAGCAAGGATTTCTCTCCTGCAGGCTGCCCTGGCATCCATGGCCACACATTTGTGATGAAGGTCAGGTCTCATGAGAGCATCACTAAGCTCCAGGTGGGAGACAAGCTGGAGCTGGAGTGTCAGACTGACAGGGAGAGTGGCGCATTCTGGATCCGCCAGGACAAGAGTGGGACCCTCCACTTCATCGTCTACATCAATTCCATGTCCCGGCTCACGTTCAAGGGGAATGAGAAAACATCACCTCGCTTTGAGGCGAGCAAAGACCACAAGAGCTATCGGTTGGTAGTGAAGTCTTTCACACCGCAGGACCAGGGGATTTATTTCTGCGTGTTGCCTTACAACCAAATGCTGTCCTTCAGCCCTGGCCAGCCTGCCTTCCTTCCAGGTCAGCAACACCTTCACCCAACCTCACTCAGCCCTCGCTAAATGCCCAGCACCTCCTGCCCGTGCCCTTTTTAACACCTCTCTCTTCCACAAACCCCATTTCCCTGCTTGCTTGCCCAAGGCATCCTGTGACCCACCCACTGCTCCTCCTGCCAGAGGCTCCCTGCTTGCCCCCTCTCCTCCTGGGACTGCTCCTGCCAAAGGCAAAGATGGTTGGGCAGACCCAGCATTGCCTCTCCATCCTCACTTCCCCATCCCATCTGTGGCTCTGAAAGGAGAAGGATGAAGCAAAATCCACCACCCCCTCCTTCCTCAGCACACAGAGCTGCAGAGTGCTCAGGCTTTCTGAGGATGGTGTCAGAGAGTGAGAAATCAGGAGCCTGCATCTCCTTATTGGCTCTTGGGAGACCCTCGTTGGGGGAGTCCGCCTCCAAAATGGGCTCTAGCATGTTCCCCTGGAACTGAACCCAGGAGTGTCTGTGCCCTGGCAGGGGCAGGAGAGCAGAAGGGCAGGAGAGACCTGTTTCATTGTATTTCCCTACATGCTGAATTCATCCATTTCACTTACAGTCACCACTACAGTTGCACCTGCCACATCTGGACCCACCCCCAAGCGTGGCATAACTGGGAACCTCAACACCAAGACTCCAGATCCAGGTAACCTGAATGGAGAGAGGGAGTGGGGAAGGGCTGGACTCAGATTCACTGATACCAAGGGGGATCCTGCAGGAATTTTGGGATCGGGAGGGAGAGAGAAGATCCACAGAGCTTCTTTATCACAGATGCAAGAAATAAATTCCAACATTTCATCCAACCTAAGAAAGGCTAAGGATGATGTAAAAAGGGTGAGCATGTCCCATGCCTGGGCACACCAGGAACAGGGGGAGGGAGGGTAGAGCCTTGGGGGCTGGGGCTGCTTTTTTAGCCTTTCTTAGCAGGAGACTTGAGAAATCTTTTGCCCACACATTCTCCCTCGAGTCCCGAGGAAAATGGCTGCACCAGAACTGGCTATAACACCGGTCACGAGCACCAGGTGGACCTTTCCTCTTCTTTATTCCTGCAGAGAGAGGAACGCAGGAAAAGCTGAATTTCTTCTGTCACATCTTCATCTGGGTCCCCTTGGCAGGTGCCTGCCTCCTGCTCCTCATCGCCCTGGTGATCACCATCGTGCTGTGCCAACGTAAGGCTCACCACAAACCCCCTCCAGATGCACCTCTGCCCTGAGACCACAGCCCTGTGCCTCAGGGAGATAGGTGGATGTCCTGGCTGCTTTGGGAGGCATGGGGTAACCAGGACACAGTCAATGCAAGACAAGGACCACTGTTAAAATCATTGTCTGTATTTTAGTGCTCATCAGTAAGATTAAGCTGAAAGAATTATCAACTTAGAATCATAGAGTCAGAAAATTATTTATGTTGGAAAAGACTTTCAAGGAAGAACAATAGATTAGAAAGAGACAGTACTCACTCTATCAACTGCCTTGGCTCTTAAATTTGTCAGAGGATAAGGTCCCAGACCCTTCTGACCTAACAGGGTAATTATGCTCCAACAAATGCTGAGAGTCCCATTAGCAGCTCAAGCTGGAACCAGATCAGAAACTTCATTACATCATGAGCAGTGAAAAACCATCAGCTGCAGTTCATTTCTGCTGCAGACCAAGGCCCTGAGGATGGACTTCCACCTTGGTTGGAAATTACTGGCTGGACGTTGTATTTTGCTGAATCCACCCCAAAGTAACAACATAGATGCTAAAAAGGGAAAAGCATTGTTAACTTGGTTGTGTGTGACGTGGCATCATTGCCACGCACCTGCTGGAGAAATAATTGCTGCTGAGGGGTTTTCAGCAATGTGCCAAAGACATTGGAGACAGCAAATAGAAATAATTCGCCCTCAGTGTTCCCAGGCTGACTCTGCCGCTGCTACTCACCTCAAAGATTAGTTAATGAAAGTATTTAAGTGGATTACTGGGGTAATAAGAGCTGCAGCACCACTCCCTGGCATGGATTTCCTTAAAAATAAGCGGTGTTTATCCATTTTCAGTCTTAAAGATATCAGCTGCTGGGGAACACCAGCCCTCCCCCACTGGAGTGTTTCGTTCCTGAGCTGTCACTTGGTACCTTTGAACTAAAACATTTTCTCTCTTTTTATAGAAACCAGAAGACGAAGGTGCAGGTGTAAGAGGTGAGTGACAGGCATTGGCACTTTTCAGCTTGGCAACATCCTCAAGAAATAAAGGAGGCAGGTGCCAAAAAGCAACCTCAGAATTCTTCATCTGACAGAGAATGGTTTGGAGGGGACTGGGTAATGACTTCAGGGTGAAACCAGAACAGAAGCTTCTCCTGTCCTGTGTTTTTGCTTTTGTTTGGGGCTTTTTGTTTGGTTTTTCAGCTCTTAAGTAATTCTAATCACAGAGCCCTGACCCTGCAGCAGATATGAAACAGAAAGACAGGAGGTGCTTGTGGCAGCCCAAAAACTTTGTGCATCACCCAATGCTCATGACTAAACACATTTCTGTGCTCCCAACGCACCATTCTGAACTTCAGCCTGGGAGTGACCGTATTTCATCCCTTCTCCTCCCCAAACCACTCCTTTGATTTTGTCACTGCATCTTCACATGCCCCCATGCATTACTTGCAAGTTCTTGCATCCCAAATCCCCCTCTGCACCATTTTGGACCAACAGCACCACGGCTTCCTGCCTCTGTTTCCCCAAGAGCCACTGAAGGACAGGAGCAGAGAGGCTGCTGCAGCCTGGCAAGACTCTCCTGAGAAACACCAGTGCAGCCAGGAAGAGATTGAGAGGTTACCCAGTTTCTAGAGCACACAGCAACCCTTTCTTTATGCTTTCCCTCCGGCCTCCCCAGCCCAACCCTCACCCTGAGTCACTAGGAAAACACGATCAGAATGAGAATTGCAGTTCCCCAGTTTGGAAGGAGAAATGCTTTTGCCTACACACATTTTGCTTCTGCAAAGCGAGCTCCCTGCAGCTGGTTTGCTCACCTCTCCTGCTCTGCAGGAAACCATTTCTGCAAGCCTTGTGCACCCTGGGGCTTGTGGCAAGAGAGACACTGAGAAATCCCCACTACTGCTCGAGGGTAACCAGGGCTGGACTAGTGCTTGGAACAGCTGGCTTGCCAAGAAACTTTGAAACAGAAGGTTCACACCTCTGGAGTCTCATTCTTTGCCAAACAAAGCATCTTTTAAATCAGATAAATTCCTGTTCCTTGTTATACATCCATGGGTTTCATAGTAACAAAGGTAACTGTCTTTTAGTTCTCCATATTAATACAATCATTATCAGAAAGAACCTCCCTGCTCAACATTAGCAGAAAGTACAAATTTTATTTTTCTTTTAAAGGCAGGTTGCATTTTTTTTTAAACTGTCTGTAAAATGGAACAGACTGCCATTTTCACAGGGGATATTTATTACACCCAGCGCTCTCCTGATCCTCGCCCGCCTTTCCAGGGGAGAAACGATAAGAAAGAGCTCTTCATGCAGCCTTGTTTAGGGGAATGTTTGCATTCTTCACTTATCTCAACCTCTGTTGCCTGCTCTGTGTAAGGATGTTCTGTCTCTGTGGGGAGAAAAACACCCTGCAGAGCTCTCCAATTTTGCCCCACACAGGGGTTGTAACACAGGGGTGTCAGGAATCACCTCCTCAAGGATGGCTCTCCTTCAGCACCCTAACTTGACAGAGCTCTGGTTTTAGCTATGGTAGCAAATTTCAGTTTTGATTTAAGAGATGAAATTCCTGCTGCTCTGAGCAGCTCCTGCTTATTGAAATGAAGCTCTTTGGAAGTTCATAGTGCAATTCCCTCCATGCAAGAGCACCTCGGGATCTGGCCTGCGATCCTTGCTGGCAGCAGCAGGATTCATTTCCCACCACCAATTCATCTTCCCTACAAATAGGTGCCAAATCCCCAACTCATTAGATCAGCATAAAACTCTCAGTTAATGGAGACCAGTTGTTTCTATCATTTTGGGTGCATGTTGACTGTCTGGAAAGCCTCCTTTCAAACTCCTCTGCAGGCCACAGGTTTCAAACAAGAAAAACTCCCTCTGAATTGATAAAATCCTGTCTAACTCCAATTAAAAAAAAACCAAAAATGGTGAGGTCCTCGATCTTCATTCCTTTCTGAATGTAGAGAAAGGTTTAACGAGAGGACAGGAGTGTGCAGAAGTCAGAGGCAAATTTTAAAAGCCCACTTTATTTTTTAATTAATGTAAGAATTGACCATCAGTGTATCTTGAGAGCATGCTTCTGTTGTCTGTCACTACTTGAAATGGTGGCAGATCTTTCACTTGCACAGAGAGGATTTAAGAACACTTTGCAGCCTCCTGTTGGAGGTCCCTGGCTGCAGCCCAGGGCTAAAGGAGCCTTAATTGCCTTCTTGCTCCTCTCCCATCTGAGTAAATCAAACCCTCTTCTCTCTCCAGACCCGCAAACGGGAAGCCCCCCACGAAACCCAGGATACCAAACTAACACACATCAGCATCTGCACCTTCTGGCTTCTGGATCTTCTCCCGAGAGCTGTCAGCACAGAAATCCATCTCCTACGTTATCCACAGTGCAACTGCACCTCACCCACTCTGCCCCGACAGATCTGCAGGGACGAGAGGGAGCACGGACACACAGGCAACAAGCAGCACATCCCTGTGAGCTGCACAGTAAAGCACAGCTCCTTCCAGATCCTGAGCTTCTCCTGTCAATTCCCAAGGCCTCTCAGTCCCAGTGGTCGGGTTCAGGCACAAGAACCAGGCCAACCCTGATGCTGACGTGCCCCAGGGAGAAGCTGATGAGAAATAAGGACACGAGCTGGGCCTTTGCTCAAGGCTGTGTGCGATTTCCTCCCAAAATGCTGCCAAAGGTGGGATTTGCTACACAATGACTTAGAAATAACTATCCTGACTCAACACGTGCTCTTGTTGTGGTACCCTCTCTCCTGGGGTTTTTGCTGTCTCATGTAATGGAATACAAGACTGCACTGGGAATGTAAACATGGATTAAAGGGCCTTACTTTTGAGGTTTTTACAGTCCTGGGGGCTAAGGTTCACTGTTCCTCTCATGCTAGCCTGGTTCTGCTGCTAACCCCAACCCACCTGTTTCTGCAGGCGTTTGGCCTGAGCAAATAGGTGGGATTTGCTTTCTTTCTGAGGGAAATGGCTGAGTGATTAAAAAATAAATCTTTGTCACTTGTTTTGCTTAAGCAGAACATTTAACATGTTGATTATTTGGGGACATCTTACGGACTACTGTAAGTTCTGTTTTTCCAGATCTGTATTTCATGTAAATATTTCCTTACTACACTTGCAAGTCAAGACCTGAGAAAAAGAAATAAAATTATTCTAGTCATACTCATGACCATTGTTTCTTTCTTCAGTTCTTAGCATCAGAAAAGCTAAAATCCTTCACAAAGGTAATAACCAAGGGTTTGAGAACGTCTTGGGTAAGGGAAAAGCCAGTGATTTATACACCATCCTGAGCTTGAGGGTGCCAGACTTCAGCTTCCAGCTTACCCCAGCCTAAAATCATCTAAAGGTGTCTTCCCAGGGATTTGCTGATGGGCCCAGTAACACCCCCACATCCCAGGAAGCTGCCACGAAGGTGCCTGAGATAAAAGAGTCTGCGGGTACTCTGCAACTCCTGTCACAGGGCTGATAAAAACCTGGCAAAAAAAGAGTGGAAGAAACTCTTTAATAGTCTCCTCCTCTGCAAACGAGTTGGGAAGGAGAGAAAATCAAAGAAAAACAAAGTTCTTCCAAACTTACTTGTTTGTAAGACTTAAAAAAAAATACAGAATAATTCAGGACTAGATAAGGGTATCTAAACAACAGAGGGCAAATACTGAATGACAACTTCACAGAACTACACACACTATGAAGAAAATATTAACAGAAAAGCCTCAACATTGATGTTATAAGATCAATTTAATTATTGGGTGGTCTCTTATTGAATTAGCGTGAGCTAAAAGTTTACGCTTCAAAAGCCATAACCCAAAGTGTTTCTGCCAAAAAGCTGTAAGTGTTTCCTCATTATTCTCAGTCACTTTAACCACTTTTTCACATTACACCTCACACCACGTTCCTGTAGCCCAGGCAGAAGGACAATGTGCTCCTTCTGCTCTGGTACTGACCCCCACACATAAATCCTCTTCCAACAGATGAAGAAATAGAAGCAGGATCTGCTTGTTTTGAGGGTTTAATGTGTTCCAGAGGGGTTGTTTGTTATTTCAGAACACACCTGATCACTTTCAAGCCCAGTGCCAGACTCAGGAGGCTCTGGGATGGCTCCTGCCTCCCTCAACACTGCTCCTCCAACCCACACTCTGCAGAGCACAGTTCACACAGCACCAGTGACCCTCACACATCTCAGCAGCCCAACAGCAGCTTTCCCCACTCACCAACACACTTTGATGCCCAGTGATATAAACACAGTTCCGAAACCATTTTCCATAACTCAGCTTTAAGTAGCAGCTCAAACAGCGGCACCTGGATTCTGACAGACCCAGGAATCAAGAGGCTACTTGGCAA
>VZTJ01000904.1:629124-663567 GCA_013397795.1 Orthonyx spaldingii
AAAAAAAAAAAAAAGAGAGAGAAAAACCACCAAAACCTTGCACTTTGCAGAGAAACATGATCAACAGGAAAGGCTGTGTATGGAAGAAACCTGTGGTGAGACAAACGAACCAAAATTAGATAAATTAAAGAATAAGAAAATCACAAATTGTGGACCAGAAACTAATTTCTTCAGAATTTCTTTTTTTCCTCAACGTTTTGCCACAGAGGCCAAGCATTGTCATTTTACCCAAGAGGGTCCTGGTGACATCACACCCTCCCCAAAAAGCAACACAGCTTCCCAAGTCAACTGACAAAGATCATCTCAGCTGCACTGCACTATCCCCAGGGACAGACACCCCAGGAGAAGATGGCTGGGTCATCTCATGCTCTGAGTAGCAGCTCCAATAGCAATAGCATCAAATTCGGCAGCACCTGATTCCCGACAGACTGAGGAAAAAAAAAGAACTTCTCTTCAAAGGTGTAATAAAAAATACCCCCTCAGGCAGAAAAGCAATCAACAGGGAAGTCAAGAAGCAAGGAAGAAATCAAACATTAGCCCAGCCTCTTGCACTCTGCTTAAATGCTTCTTTCTATGTGTGCCAAAGTCCAGGAAGCATCAGCCATGCCCATGTGCAAGTGGTCACCAGGAGTCAGCAGCAAGGGCCCTCTCTGGTGAAGAATGAAAGGGTTATTTTCAAGAGCAGAAGACCCTGTGGTTAAAGAAGAGAACCACGAGTTTTAAAAACAAAGAGAAGGCAAAATGCTTACTTGTACAAGGGGCAGTCTCAACAAGTTCCAGCTCCTAGATCAACTGCCTTGCAGGAAAGGGTTTCTGCTGAGCAATAGCAAAGAAGTACTGAACACAGAAGTGCAACAAGAACAACAGAGAAGTGCCTATCTGTGTGCCAGAAAGCTGTGCTTGGAGATAAATGATAGATGTGGATCTACACCATGAAACACCTGTGTCACTGCGCTCTGCCATGCACATGGGATGCCATGAATGTGCTCAAGGGAAGGAGGCAGAATCCCTGCCAAAAAAGACAACCTGAGGCCTGCAGCCAAAGGATGGGGCTGGTCCGTATCTCCTGTATGGATGGAGCTGCTGCGGACCCCCAGAGGGCTGGGGACAGCAGGGAGTGGTGCTTGATCCTACCTCAGCCATGAGCAGCATCACTCTGGATCCTTAGGGAAGCCGTCCAGGAAAAATCCTTGAGGCGCTTCTAAGAAATGATGTGGTTAAAAGGACTCAGATTCTGGACGTGAACTGAATGCATCCTGATGGTAGGGTCCTCATGACATCACATCCTCCCCAAAGAGCAGCGCAGCCGCCCAAGCCAAGTGACAAAGATCATCTCAGCTGCGCTGCACCAGCCCCAAGGACAAACACCCCAGGAGAAGATGGACACATCTCCTGCCCTGCTCCTGCTGCTCGCTCTGGGACTCTGTGAGTACGGACACGGGGCTGTGCAGCCCCTTTGCTGCGAGGGGCAAGGAAAACCCTTCCACTGAATCCAAGAAATGGGGTTAAATACTTAGAGGGGGGTAAAAATCAAACCAAAAAGGCTGACTTTGAGGTGCGTTCAGTAGGTTTGGAAGGAAAGGTGGCATCACCTCAGCTGGCAAAGGGCAGCTGGAGGGGTGGCTGCAGCACCACCCGCTCCGGGAGGGGAGACTGCTCAGATGAGAGGAGAAGGAGAAGGGGAGGGAGAAGAGAGGGGAAAAAAGGGCTTTGTAAAAAGTGATTTCAAGGAGTCACTTCAAAGAAGCCAGGAGGGTGTAATGTCCCTGAGAAGGCATTGGAAGGGCAGCACCCATCTTTAAAGCCCGGGTGGCTGATTGCTGAGCACCTTCCATGCACCATCCCAGCAAGGACTCCAAGAAAACCTTCACATCATCCAGACAATGTGGCCCTCTCTTTGCATTTGTACTTCCACACCATGGACAGGGAGGGAGGTTTCCTCAGAGAACCCTTGGACTCTTCCCAAGTGGCTCCAGCAAGGATTTCTCTCCTGCAGGCTGCCCTGGCATCCATGGCCACACATTTGTGATGAAGGTCAGGTCTCACGAGAGCATCACCCAGCTCCGGGTGGGAGACAAGCTGGAGCTGGAGTGTCAGACTGACAGGGAGAGTGGCGCATTCTGGATCCGCCAGGACAAGAGTGGGACCCTCCACTTCATCGTCTACATCAATTCCATGTCCCGGCTCATGTTCAAGGGGAATGAGAAAACATCACCTCGCTTTGAGGCGAGCAAAGACCACAAGAGCTATCGGTTGGTAGTGAAGTCTTTCACACCGCAGGACCAGGGGATTTATTTCTGCGTGTTGCCTTACAACCAAATGCTGTCCTTCAGCCCTGGCCAGCCTGCCTTCCTTCCAGGTCAGCAACACCTTCACCCAACCTCACTCAGCCCTCGCTAAATGCCCAGCACCTCCTGCCCGTGCCCTTTTTAACACCTCTCTCTTCCACAAACCCCATTTCCCTGCTTGCTTGCCCAAGGCATCCTGTGACCAATCCACTGTTCCTCCTGCCAGAGGCTCCCTGCTTGCCCCCTCTCCTCCTGGGACTGCTCCTGCCAAAGGCAAAGATGGTTGGGCAGACCCAGCATTGCCTCCCCATCCCTACTTCCCCATCCCACCTACGGTTCTGAAAGGAGAAGGATAAAGCCAAGTCCACCACCACCACCCCCTCCTTCCTCAGCACATGCAGGTCCCAAAAGTCCTACCAAGCTCAGGGGCTCAGGCTTTCTGAGGATGGTGTCAGCGAGTGAGAAATAAGGAGGTTGCAGCTCCTTACTGGCTCTTGGAAGACCCTCTTCAGGGAGACTCCATCCAAACTGGGCTCTATGAAGTTCCCCCAGAGCTGAGCCCTTTGCTGTGCACAGGAACAGCCATGCCCATGCAGGAGAGCAGAAAGGAAGGAGGGAGTTACTTCTTTTTATTTCCCTACATGCTGAATTCATCCATTTCACTTACATCCACCCCTGTAGTGGCACCCAGCACACCAGGACACACCACCCAGTGTGGCACCACTGGAAAGGATTCCTGCCTGAAGACACCAGATCCAGGTAGCCTGCATGCAGGTAGGGAAAGGGGAAGAGCTGGACTCTTGGCAGCGATACCAAGGGGAATCCTGCAGATATTTTAGGATGGGGGAAAGTGAAAATCCATAGAGCTTTAGCAGAACTGGAAGGATTAAATTCCAATGTTTCATCCCCCATAGGAAAGGGATGATGTAAAAAGCATGAGCATATCCCACGTCCCAGGCACGTTGGAAACGGGGTGGGAGGGTAGAGCCTTAGGGCCTGGGTCTGCTTTTAACCTCATCAGAGGACACACGAAAGCTTTTGGCTACATGTCCTACCTCCAGTTCCCAGGAAAATGCTGACAGCAGTAGAACATCACTGCAGGCCCCAGGGAAGCTCTCCGCCTGAGGAACACCAGGCAGGGACCTGAGCAGCTCCCCTGGCTCCACCAGAACTGGCTGTAACACCAGCCAGGAGCACCTGGTGGACCTTCCCTCTTCTCTATTCCTGCAGACAGAACAATGCAGAAAGAGCTGAATTCCTTCTGTCTCGTCTTCCTCTGGATCCCCTTGACAGGCCTCTGCCTCCTGCTCCTCCAGCTCCTGGCCATGACCACCGTGCTGTGTCGACGTAAGGCTCACCACAACCCCCTCCAGATGCACCTCTGCCCTGAGACCACAGCCCTGTGCCTCAGGGAGATAGGTGGATGTCCTGGCTGCTTTGGGAGGCATGGGGTAACCAGGGCACAGTCAAAGAAAGAGACGGATCCCTGTTAAAGTCAGTGCCTGGATTATCTTCCAACAAATCACCTCCGCACTTCCAGAGTGACATTCCCCTCCCACTCTGGCTCTTTCCAATGGTTTTGTACAAAAAAGCTGCAATGATCTGACTGCAGCATCTGGGGTTCTTTCCCAACAAAAGGCCACATGTATTTTCTCTGTTCAGCGTCATTGAATGTGACATGTGACACACACCAAAATTAAATGTATAAGCATTGAACAGAAAGCTGTTCAGAAAACTGAGCAAAAGCATTTTTCTGTATTTCAATCCCTGTAAGCTGTGTTATTCTTCCAAATTAAATTACTATGTCATGACCCAGAGATTAATTATTTATTGCCAGTTCTACTGCTTGGGAGCCTACAGAGGACAATCCTGTGGGGAGAAACAGAACACGAGTATTTAAATTCAAAGAAGCATTTCAATAAGATGAACACACGTACAACAAAGTCCTCACTACTGCACAAAATCCTAATGTAGGATAAACAGAGAAAAATAAAACCCCAAGCAATGAAAAAGACATATATTTGGGCATTATTAACTGATCTTACTAATAGTGATGCTCCACTGTGCAGTGCTGCACTAAAACACCAGTTCTGAAGCAATATTGATCCAGGCAAGATTGATGCAGTGAAGAACAGGAAGTAGGAAATCTTTGGGTTTGGGTTTTTTGGTCATTTTGCAGGGTTTGTTTGTTGGTGCTTTTTCTGCAGTCTTTCATTTGCACAGGAAACCAACATCTAGAAAAATAACTACAACACTGACAGTGGTAATTACCCCCCTGAACACAGCTCCAAATCCACTGCACAGCGGAATCTTCTCATTTTCGACCTCTAGTACCACTGTAACAGGTATCATGAGTTAGCATAAGCCTGTAAGGGAAGGGAGTTGAAAACTCCCAGCTCTCCACCTGTGGATTCTCTGTGAGATCCTACATGTTCATGGACTGCTGTCCATCCTAAGATAATCCCAAGGTAAAACTTATCCTTCTGTCTCTTCTCACACAGCCTTTTCACTTTCTGAACCCCCGCAATTTAAGTATGTTTGAGGAACTGCTCTGATTCCATTTTTGCTACACAAGCAGCACGATCCCCTCTGCAGAAAGTCAGAAGGCTGAGGGGAGCAGAACAGCTTGGGGTGAGCACCAAAACAAACTCTTTTGCAGTCACTGCCCCAGTTTCTCACTGAATATCCCAAAAATGACCGACTTCACCATGGAACCCTCCAGCAGAGGCCGTGACCCAGCACAGCTCTCCAAAGCAACACTGACTTTGCTTTGCCAGCTCTTCCTTCCACACAGTCCCTTGCTCAGCTCACATTCCAGCTCAGCTCAGCTGCACCCAGCACTGCACCTTGAATTTAAATCCGTGGCTCAAAAGAATCTGTGAAATTTTCCACTGACAGGTGGAGCTGAGGAACAATATTCTTCATAACCCACTTACAATCTGGATTTTCTTCAGAGGACCTTTGCACCCCTACTAACAAGGTACCAATAGAAGGCAAAACCAAAACCACATCTTTTGTGCTAAAATGTTCATAAGCAGTTGCAAATATCAGTGCAGCAGTGAGAAAGGAAATTGCCAAGAGCAAGCCCAGCCCCGCATGCATACACCTCTAGCAGTCATGTGAGTTCAGAGCAAACTGGCTGGGTTTGTGGTTGAGTGGCAATGTCTGGGCAAGGAGCCTGGACTGCTGCTTGCACTAATAAAAAGAGGAGGACTGGCTGAGCTGGTGTCCAGAGAAGCAGCTCGAGGGTGCTTGTTTGTGCATGCAGGAAGCTGTTGTTGGACAGGCCCTACAGATCCGACAGCTTTTTGCTGACAGTACAAGGAAGAGGTTCTAGTTCCACAAAAAGGAGACTGAGCAGGGTGCAGAGGCAAAGGCTGGAAGCTGCTACAGGCTGACACAAGGCATACAGGAGTCTGACATACAGAATTGACTTTCAAAGAGGAGCAGAAGGAATACATTTGTTCAGAGGTCAACAGTTACCTAATTGCATACTTGCTATAAACTGATAATGGAGGAGCTCAAAACTCTTAAGAAGCTGATGGGCTAAAGACAAACAATCCAGGAGTTAACATGTAATGGTGGGGAGAGCAAGAGCTGTTGCACAATTTAAGCATAACCTCAACTAATAAAGCAAAAAAGAGTACAAGATGGTCACTGAAAGCCTGTGAAGACGAGGCAGGCATAAGATGCCCCCAAATCACACAGCATCCACAATTTGTTGATAGATCCCTGCTTCTACCCCATCCAGAGCTTCATTTATTCAGTGAACTTTTCTGAGTGAGAAAGGATTTTGATAAATAAACTCCAGATACATAATACAGCCAAAATGACCCCACCAGAGCCAGTAGCTGGACTGCTCAGTTAAAGTCACTTTGTCTGTCCAAGCCTGTATTTGACAGATGACCTGTCACAGGGAAGGCACCTAAGCTCCTCCCAGACTCCTCAGACTAATTCTGTGGTGCATTTTGTGCAAGTGCTTGGAAGCCACCCCCAAAACCATCTCCCTGCTGCTGCTTCTGCAGCATTCAACACAGAAAAGCAAATTAAGGCATAGAAAAAAGTACAGAAACCCCTGGAAGAACAGTAAATAGGCAGAGGAACACGACCTTCCTATAAGTAGGTCTCTTCCTTCTGATTCATCTGACATCAAATCTGTTTGACAAGCAGGGTCAGCACAACCTATCCATCACTGGATTCCTATCCTGAGCTGTGCTGAATAAATTGAATACGTGTAAATTTTTGTCATGGGAGATCAATCACATCTGTTTGTGTTCCACATTCCTGGAAACCTCCCGTGTAACTTAGAAACCTTGGAAAATACTGGATTTGCTCTCAGTTCTGAGGGGAAAAAATTGTCAGTCAAAATAGCTATGTTCATGTATTTATTTCCTCTCCCCACAGACAAATGTCTCATGGATGATGCTTAAGACTTGGAGACATTATTTGCACCTTCCCAATCCCCTTTTCTCTTTAGCCAAAGGAAAGGAAAAGTCACAGGCATAACCCGACAGTAAGGAGGAAACCAACAGCAGTGTCACCAGCTCTGAAAACAAACACTAGGCAGAGGAAATGCAGGAGAAAAGGGATTTTCCTTTTCAAAGGCTGAACTCAGGGAAGGTTTGCTCACTGCAGCCCAGGTCACAGCACCCACCAGCTTCAGCACGGAGCCTTTGTTCCAGCTGCACTGCTGTTTGAAAACACCCGCTAGAAAGTGAAAAGTTCTGAAGCAGAATAGGAACTGGACAACACTTCCAGGGCTTCTGAATACAGAGATACAGCTGTCCTGTAAAAATCAGTACAAATTAGTGTGATCCAAAATGCCAGTTCCTAAATATAGGCCCAGTAGGACTCAGTAAGGGCTTATAGGAAGCTGTAAACAACTCCAGTTCCTGTATTTATCTACAGGACTGCTAATTTAACACAAGCTTGAAGTCATAAAGATTAAGTCACTCTCATCTCACATATACACATTTTTGTAAACCACCCTTCCTTTTTTACATATTTAGACTTGAATTAAATTCACAGTAGAGATGTAACACCACATTACAGCTTTACTCACTACAAATCATTGCTGCCAGACTCTTTTTTTAAACCTCTTGTTCCAAAAGCTTCTTTCCCTACACTTCAGTCTCCTATTCACAAAAGGAAAGGAGCAAAGGTTGGGATGGATTAAGGACCATGTTATCCCTCCCTGCCCAAGAGACAAATCAACCACTGAACTGATAAGCACAGAAAGAAAAATTGTATCTTGCAGTGGGCAAACAAACCTCGTGAGGAAAATCTAACCCAAACTTACTGCCTTTAACTTGGCGAGTCGGCTCCCAGTGATAAATAACTTCAACCTTGAATTTTAGCAGCAGCCATCCTGTAAAGTGCCAAGAAGAAAGATTCAAAGCAACAGGATGGAGACAGGTCTAGGCTAACAGGGAGCAGAAGCTCTGACTCATTACTGGTAGCACACTGTGTCCACTGCAGCTTCTCCACACCTTAATTAACAGCACAGAGAGAATGAAATCAATACAGTGTTTCCATAGAGGAACACTGATTTTAGCAGGGAAGATTGTTAGTTCATCCAGGTCTAGTTGCAATGTGCAGTGCTGAGGTCACAGCAGGAAAAGACTTAATTAAAAAATACTTCAGAGAGCAGCTGAATTTCCAAAGTACTAACAGGAGGTGAGGACATGAACTTTGTGTTAATGACAGCCAGAAATGAACAATACCTTTGAAGTTTAAAAAGGCTATGTGCTATTTTCGTTTTCTACTCTTCAGTTTTGATAATGCTTTATAACACAAGTCACACTTGAAACTCCACAAGAATACATCACAGTACATTTCCTATTTAAGGCATTTACAAAAATTAAAACTCAAAGTATATTAATAGACATTGAACTAACACTACTAACACTACTGACAAGCCACTGTTATGAAAATCAAGTTTATAAACACCCATTACTTTTGGAGCACTTATATAAGTTAAAATTTATATAAGCATGGTCAAAAAATTCTTGGCTTGATGCCCATCCACACCACCAACTGGTGCACTTGCTGCTGCAGAGCTGCTGTTCTGACACAGTTTGCAAAGCAGGGGAGAAGCACCAGCTGCAAACCCAGCACAGACCGAGAAGCGACACCGTGATCTGGACACAAACATGCTGAGTGTTTTCACTCCCATCCTGCAGCACTAAAAGGCACTTGGGGCACACAGGAATCACTTAAAGGCTTCACAATCTGGTCCAAAAGTGCCATGGAGACAGACCTCAGACACCACTATAGCTTCAAAATCAAATACTTTTTTTAACTATGGATATTTCCACCCTGTTGGGGACAATGTACACGTATCAAGTGTCAACTATATTTTAAGTATGGAAACCACAGAGTTTTGCTCACTTTTCCCCTGCAAGCACTTTCTGCAGTTACCAGAAGCATAGCAGGCAGTAGCAGGAGAGAACCCACATCACTTCACAGGGCAAACTAGATTTTCTGTGCCAACCCAACTGCAGAACTGCTTCTTCCCCCATGCCCAGCACAGCCTCTGTTAGGGTGAGCATGCAGGCTCTCAACACTGAACCGTGAGCATCATCTGTTGGTGGAGCTGCACAACTGCAGGCAAGGATTTTTAAGTCAATGTACAGCCAGATAGGAAAAGAATGGCAATGAACAGCTGAGTTTTTGAATTAGCTATGGCTTCATAACATGCAGTAGTTAAGGTGCTATTTAATACCTAAGGTGAATTTGTACCTTATTTCCATTTGATAACTGTTCCATTCTTGGACTCCAAGCTATCAACTGGTGTTGACACCAGTGCCAAAATATCATCAGTGTAATAGAGAAAGATGCAGCACTCATACTTCAGGCTGGTTGTGGGGGAGTTGGTGATTATTGGTTGGGTTTGTTCGGGTTTTTTTTAAGTACTTCATATGCCATTTCATATGGATCCAAAGCATGAAGCAATTCCAGTGAAAAGAAAATATTAAAAGCAATTTCAGCAAGACTAGGAAACCTACATGGAAAATAATATCCTCACCCGTTTATTGTTCATTTCACCACTTGGTAACGCGGCTGTTTGGAACTCAGTGTGAATACAATGTAAGTTTTGCAGAAAATCACACACCTGTATTCTTTCACATGTATCAAACACATCTGAAGTTTAAAATGTGACTCGCTCCTCATTCTATAATGTCTCTGCAGGTTTGTCCATTGTCACTGATCCGATAAGAGTCCGACTCAGTCTCTCCAGTCAGGTGACAGACAAATTCAAAAGGTGTAGATTTCCCAAAGGCGGTCTTCTCTGTAGTGCATTGTGCTAGTGCATTCAACCAGTGTGTCAGTGTTCAACCAGACAAGCTTGGGGTTGGTTGGTGGCTGTTTTTTAACTACACAATACAGAAATATAATTTTACATGTAGCTTTGCATGCCTTATGGCTGCTTGCCCTACTATAGGACAGTGCAATAAATACAAATATATGCACACTAAAAAAGATTTAACTGCCATGATCTACGTCTCCTTTATGAGTACAAATTTACCTAGTCAACAATATGACAAATTTAGCAGAAAAAGTGGCAATGGCAGTAATATTCTACTACAAAAACAAGGCTAGAAGCAAAGTGTTCTCAAGCTACAGAAAACTTGCTACCTCCTAATATATGTAGGGCCCAGTTCTGCCAAGTGCAGAGTCGTGATCAGTAGATTGCATCAGAACATGCTTTTCCCCCCATTTAACAATGAATACTTCTACAATTGATTTGGTTTTGATAACTGTTTATAAATAGCACACTATAATGACTATTAAACTATACAGCAACATGACATTTATAGCCTAATCCTGAATACAAAGTTCAAAGAACATGACTACAAAGGCCAGAGAGCAAATGTCATCGACTAAAAGCATTTCCACTTCAGAATTTATTGAATGTTCTCTTACACAAACACTTCTCGATCATGAAACCAGAGGAACAGGATTTCCTATTCCCTCTCTGCCCCAGCAGTAGTTTAGCCACACATCACCCTTATAAATTAGTGATGGATTTTAACAGGTAGCCCCTTAGGGCTATATATTTTATATACTTTATATATATGCACATTTACTTTGAATTCTATGTAAAAGTTGAAAAAATGTTTGAAAGAAAAACTCAGAATATATCACAGCATTTTCAGCGAAAAAAATACAAATTAGTTTTATAACGACTATTCAATTTATCAAACTTTTTTTTCTGAAGTATTTACCTTTAATTATGTACACATTACAGGAAATAAAACTTTGTCCACAAACATTCTCTAAGATGACAGTTATCAATAAAATGATAGAATAATAGCAGGAAGAATATTAAACAAATGGGGGTGATCAATTTCTGCCTTTAAAAAGTAAAAAGTCACCATATAATTAAGTACAAAAACCTGCATTGAATGACAACTGCTGGTGTAGTAACTTGATCAGGTATGGAGACCAAGAGTATAGTAAAGCCCTATGGTAATAATATTTCTGTAGCATTTCCACTTGGTATGTGTATACTAAATGTTGGCAAAGTTTCTGTAGCATTAGCTTATACAAACACAGGAGTCCTCAGTCTGCTGCATAAAAGGGAACAAGTGTGTTTTAATTCTCCTGAAATGCACCTGAAATCCAGAGTGTCACTTACAAACTGCATAATGAAACTTTTCTTCAGAAAAATATCTGTTTGGCATCTCCAGGGCTCTGTTCCATTGGACAATAGGGGCATTTTAATCTGGGGACAAAGACAATGTGTTAGAATTGGGGCAATGTGTGACAACAGAGCATTAAAAGCATTGAGTTTTTCCCCTGTAGCATGAAACAACTGCACTCTTAAGTCACAACACTTTTACTTGGCTCCACTAAAACTCACCTTTAGCTGAGAGAGAACTTACCATGCTTTTCCTTCTAGTTATAGTCTTTCTTATCTGTCACCCACAAGCCACTGAATTGTTAGATTACCATAAAGAGCAATTTCTCTGTAGTTATTATTTCTACTTCTGGATTCACCTGTTGCATTTTAGAATCACAGAATGGTTTGGGTTGGAAGAGACCTTTAGGACCATCTCGTTCCAACCCTGCTGCCATGGGCAGGGACACTTCCCACTAGACCAGTTTGCCTGGAGCCCCAGCCAGCCTGGCCTTGCAGTAATTTTAAATCAGCTAGTGGTTTTCACTGTCACTTCTTCAACATCCAGTTCATTTTACTGTCTGGTTCCCAAAATGCTGACATTTTCCAACCCACTTAGATCAGCTCCTGCAGGCTACAACTAAAGGGTCAGCCTGGTCTCCTTGTTGAGGTCTCCACTCACACAATCCTACCTGCTTGTAATATCTCTTCTTTTTGAAGAAATTGATTCTTTTTGAAGCATTGATCCATTTTGCCCCCCACCTCTTATGTCTGGGTATTTTACCTTCTCCCCCCACCCCGAGTTAATATTGTCAGAGCTGTGCTGTCAGTAAAACTGATCAATGGAAGCACCAGGAATGAGTGATCAGGGATAGGAATGATGTAGCAGCAGTCTACTGGCTTAAAATGGCTAAAGTCACCCAAAGTCACCCACAAAGGCATCCCTTATGGCTTTTCTAACAGGGCACAGAATGCAAACATCACTCCACATTTTCATTCATAGCCTCACTTATTTTCACACTGGATTTCCCAGAATGACTTACAGCTCTAAATTAAGCTGACAGCCTCCACAGAAGCTGTATATATCCAATCCAAATAACCACTGTTCTTCCTCAAGAAAATCTGTGTAGCTTTCTCTCTCCCATTTCCTGCTTCCCAAAAGCCTGAGGCACCCCACAGATATCTAAGGAGTATTTCCACAGTTATAATTCCCCTCCTTGCTCAATTACTAAGCCATATTTCCCCCAGAGATCTGATTTTATTTTTCAAGAGATTTTTCATGCATTACTAAGCTTGCTCCCAAGGAAAAACTGTGTGTGTAAAGCCTTCCAGTTTGAATTTAAGACAACACAATGGTGGTTACAATGTGAAAAATTACTCTGCTCACTGCATTCCTTCACGCAAGCTCACTTTCAACAACACCAGAGGGTTCATTATGCTTTTCTCCAGTGCATCAGCCCAGCTTATCTGGCTTTTAAGTCATTCTCCAAGATTAACAAGTTTCCACCAACCACATAATTATGGACTCAGTTTTCCCAAAACACAGCATTCTAGTCTTAAGATTTGTCCTTGTCTGTATGTGGCTTGATATAAAAGAATGGTACTTACTTGCTGCCATTAAACATTTTATTCAAAGCATCTCTTGATATAATATGACCACAGACTAATTTCATAGGTGGATTATTATCTGTTGTTTGCTGACGAAGAATGGGACAGGCAAATATTGAATGATACCAGCACTTTTTACCGAGGTCCACTTCAATCTGTGAAAGAAATTAACATAAAAATTTATCTTGGGAAATTACATTTCCAGATAATTATCCCTTTAGGTCATGGCCCTCACTTAACAGATTTCACAATTCAGCTGTGAAAGCAACAAAATCCATTATGTGGATGCCTGACAATTTCCCAGCCAAAAATACTTAAAATGGTGATTTATATTGGGGATGGGGAGAAACAACAAAACAGCATATTCTGCCAAGGGACAAGTGCAAATTTTGTTGCAGATCTATGCCCTGGCACAAAAACTGAGCTGGTGACCCAGCAAGACTCTCTGGAAATCACTGGCTAGGAAATAAAAAGTAGTTTATAGATTTCATTTTAGGGGGAAATTAAGAGAAAAACCCTTGGATTGACTCTGTTCCTGTTCTACAACTTGTTGAAAGGCTCTGCCAACACCTTCATGTCATGTGAACAATAAAGTGTATCAGAATCACTAATTTTCAGTACCAACACAGAAGATACTTGTGCAGCACAGCTCTTGCCATGAGGACAAAATTATTTCAGAAAGGGACATGTAACGGAGAAGAAAAGGTCTGTGGCTTCAGTAATTAACTGAGAACTGCAAAAATCACCTAAAGCACCTGGCTCTGACCAGTCCTCTGTTCCAACAGGTTTAACCTTCAACAAAACCTGACAATGTGACCTTTTTATGCTACTTAATCTGTCTTTGCACAATGAAAGTAAGGTTTCCCACCCCCATACTGCCTTAGCAGAACACACTACAGACCCCTCAGTTTAGAAAATGCAAGGAGACACACATGTATTGTTAACTGATTTGCATCAGACAGCAATCTTTTTCCAAATGCTCCCTAGCTATTCATCCCTGGCTGGACAGCAAGGCAGCAATCTGTCACACTTGGAGGTTACACTCTCAGAATTACAGCAAACACAGCTGGAAGA
The DNA here is from genome assembly GCA_013397795.1 of Orthonyx spaldingii. Classification (NCBI taxonomy): domain Eukaryota; kingdom Metazoa; phylum Chordata; class Aves; order Passeriformes; family Orthonychidae; genus Orthonyx; species Orthonyx spaldingii. The sequence goes on from VZTJ01000904.1 coordinate 642,718, forward strand.
AAACTCAACACTCATCCTTACTCTATAAATGAATCTCTTCCAGCTGCAGTCGAAGAGGCCAACTCAGTTCATGCCCAGTTTGCACTAAATAAGTTTCCTTTCCAAATCAGGAGCAGGTCACTGGAGAGCTGCACACGCTCAGTAAGAGCTATAAAGGGAAACTGGGGTTTCATAACAACTGAACTTCATTTCAACTGATATAAATGAGATGTGCTGGAAGCATAATGCACTGGATCCCCATTCCCGTGTCCCCAGATGCAGCACTAATTCTTTCATCTCCTGTTTGCCTGATAAAGAGCCAGTGCAAAGCAAGCCCTGGACTGAACTCAAGCCTAGCTAGGGGAAGTGAATTTTTCTCTGTGGAGTCTATTTTCTTTCCAGTTATACAGAAACATCGCTGGGTAAGTGGAAGGTGATTTATCAAAGACCTTTTCAATGCAAAAGGGGATAACAAGTGAAAGGGGGAGCAGCAAACAAAACTGAGAGGTACAAACCTGACAGACACAAAGAATGGAGTTAGTAACAAGAAACAACCTTGACAGATACACTGAGAGGTCATCACGAAACTGCAACCAAAGCTGGACTTTGCAACAGATACAAATCTAAACCTGAGGGTCTCTAAGGAGACAGGGTCAGTAGAACCAAACAAACTGTAGGAGGAAAGTGCAGGGGAAGGGGACTGGGGAGGAACAGCTGGGAAAGGGTGTAACAGGGGCTAGGAGGGCCATGCTGTGACTGAGGATCCATGAGCATGTGTCTGCCTGTGAAGCTGGAGCTTGTGCTTTCCCTAGTGAATGACAATCATTCCCAGCCAAGGAGAAGGAAGGGATCTGGGCTGTCTGTACTTGTGTTTGATGTGAATGCTGTGTGTGGGTGTTGTTGAGGGCAGTGCTGTGTCCAGTGCAGCCTGTGTGGCTGGTTGGGTCAGTGTCTGGTGTGTGGGGGTGTTTGTGAGCCTGTGGAGGTGGTGGCCATGTAAAACATCCCATAACATGCAGCACAAAAGAAATCTGAAAACAGCATTTTGCTGTTAGGAATGTGCCCTGGGATAGCTCAGCACCAACTCACCGGGAGCTCGTCCTTCTGGTTCCAAACCCCTGTGCACTGCCTTTGCTCAATAACTGCCTTGATATTGATTAGAGCTGGTAATGCTACACAACCTGCCGAAAAACTGCAGAGAAAGGACACATTACAGCAAGGTGCAAGTTAGGATACCAATATTTTTCACATTTCTACTTTAAAGGTTAACTGGGACCCAAGGGTTTTGTATTTTTCATTCACATTTTATTCTACTTGGAGGGAGCTGAGAAGTAGAGACAAGCAAGAGTTCTGGGGCAGGTTATCAGTTACCCTGTATTTTAGGCTGGGGCCCTCAGGTACTACATTCTGGACAGAAAACAACAGTTAATCCCTCCTCTGAGTCTTATAATGAATTGATTTCTTCCACCACCTGGTTTGATTTTGAGCTGTACAGGAGGAAGGTAGCACATTAGTTTATACAGGTGGTTGCTCTCAGCTATGGTAGAGCACTTGCAGCATCAGAGTTTCCACGTAACCCACGCGAACACACAACCCATAATCCTTTAATTGCACATAATTACCATGTAAAGAAGCATGTCTTTCCACCTTCACCTTAAACCAAGAAAAGAAATGTAGAAAAAACAGGGAGGTAAGGGAAGGAAGGAAACCAGGGCCTGTGACAAGAACAGCAGTGTAAAACTGCCCAAGTCTGTGTCCTAACAAACAGCTCAGCCTCCTCTGGGATTTACCCATTACCAGAAGTTCGCACATTATTTGGAAATATTTCAGTATGTTACAAAAGAAAGTATGACACAGTTTCCACAAATTAACAGATGGTTTGATGGATTTAAGTCTAATGACAGTACTGGAAATCACCAGCAACAGAAACAGGATTTGACCTTGGTATCAGCCCGCTCTGTTTGTTTAGCAGATTATTTTACTATTTGTGCAAGTTTTATTGTCTACATAAGTCATGCCCTAGCTCTGCCTGAAACCTGTGGATGTTTTGCCTAAGCTAAAATATAAACCTGGCCATTTTAACCCTTATACTTTGCTTTTTTGTTAATTCAGCCCTGAGTGTAACTTGTGTTAACACTGTGAAAAGTTTAGACAAATAGTATTTGTGTGAAAACATCTCCCAAGAGCCCTTTCAGAGTACAAAAACTCAAGTAAATAGTAAATTCAAATTCCTGTAGTCCTTCAAAACCCTGAACCACAACCTCTGTAACACAAGAGTTTTTCCACTGTCTTCACACAGTAACTCAGACCATGAGGCCTGTAGAGGATTAGATAAATATTGGAGAAGCTAATCAGCATTAAAAAGTGCCCACTACTCATGTTCTAGAAAGCAAAATATTTTGTACCAGGGATGTCACTTCAAGCTGGTTTAATTCCTAAAGAATCTGCAGCACTCCAAGGTCACACCAGTTTAGAATAGTCTTGTTTATGACAAGAGCTTCGATAGCACCTATACAGTAAATACATTCCAGCACAATCAATTCCACACCAGGAGCAAAGCAATGTCCAACCACTCCAAACATCAGTAACAGGGATTTTCCACTTCACTGAAAATCTCTTAGCCACTTGCATTGAAAACTGCATTGCAGCATCAGTGCTTGGGCAATGAAAATCTAAAGGACTGCTGTTAATTTGAATGAAACAAGAGGAAGATCAAAGTCAAAAAACAGAGATTTAAGCTCTAGATACCTATAAAACACTCAGACTGAAACTTGAAAGTTTATTGCAGAAAAACAATTAGTCTGAAGTGCTCCCTTTGTTGTTTCTGTTGTATTTTGTGACTGAGGTACAAACAGGAAAAGCAGAAGGCTTAACAATTTAAGAGCTCTAAACCAAGCACAGAAGTCTAACAATAGTGAATGGAAACAATAAAAATAAAAAATAAAGCCAAAACAAACAAAAGCGGAAGCAGTGCAGCTTCTGCTAAGTACCAAATCCAGCCTAGAAGGATACATATAATTTATTTTCTGTTTAACATCTGAAATGAGAATGGGAACATCAGGGGAGTGTATTGGCGGAATTGACATGCAAAGGCTAAATAGCAGCTAATCTGTTTTATCTTCAGAGAACCCAGAAGGAGATTAGGTTGGGTTTTCTTCATATTTCCAACAGCCTCCTACAGATTTGCATTTTGTCAGATTAGCTACCGAGCTTAAAAGCATCTCTTTCTTCTTTGCAAATGAGACCCAGCAGACAATTCGGAAATTTTAGCAGCTGAAACCACAACATAACTCTTCAGCATTCTTCTAAGAAGACAAGTAATGTGTGGATCAAAAACCAAAATTATCAAATGCTGATGGAATCACAGCCACATTTTCAGGGTTACTTTTCAGTTACACAGCAGGGACAGCTGTCACACATTTGCTGTGGGAATAATTGGCTGAATGCCATCCTCATCTTCTGCACTTATGTCTGAACTATGAAAGAAAAATTCCATCCAGAAACGCTTCCTCTTGAGCTGCAGTGGTGCAGGGTAAAGCCCAGCACACAGGAACCTCTGGTTTTTAACATCTGCAGATCTTGTTAATTGTAACTATACCCTGTATTTAATGCAAGCTAGATGAGACTGCTCAAAAGTAATTTCTTTTGTCCTCACCAAGAAATAGGAATCAAACCACGAAGTATCTGGTCTCAAAAGCAAGAGAAAAGCAGCATACCTAACACTGAGAGGGGATTCAACTGAGAGGCCCAGGAGGGCACAGGCATCCCTTGTGAAGATGTCACAGATGTCAGCCCACTGGTTGGCATCCAACAGGTGAACGTACGGGGAGTTCTCGATGCCTTGCCGCAGGTACACCAGGCTGCCCATCAGAACCTGGATGTCTGGGAGGGAGCAGGAACAGCAGGGTTGGTACAACAAACAGAAGCTTTGTGTCTGCAGCTCTGGCTTTCACATGGAAAACAGGCAGATACACCGGATCAACAGCACACACCCTCACCTCTACAGAGCACAGTTACAGCCATCACTGCCAGGAGAGCTCCGCTCCACTAAGGATTGACTGCGGAGTTGTCAGGGTGTGCTGCCTGGGAATTTGCTTCCAGCAGGTTTGCTTTTTTTTGTAAGCTTTCTGACACACACAGTACCCTAAAGAATAGGCTTTATTGGATTCAGTTTGAGATGGTTCATTTAACTCACATGTTCTCCATTTTCCAAAAGTTTAATTTCTCTTTGTGTTACCCCACGCAGCAGAAAATAGCAGATGACTATTCCAAGAACATTCCTCTGCATTTTTAGCTCTTTACTCTGGCAGCAGGCCTATTCTAGATGTAATTTCCATTTTATTTAAAGAGTCAAAAACCTTAAATTTAAGCAAATGTGCAAACATTCAGATATCATTTTTGTGCCCTCTAAAAAAAGAAAAAAAGAAGATAATTCAAAATGTAAGGATTTGGGTTATACATGTTAAATACAAAAAGAAGCCTTTAGCAAACTGAAAATAATGGAATAAAACACAGTTGAAACATGATTTATATTTTACTACAAGGTGGCACATCCCAGTGCTTTAAATCCCCTTAATGTGACCAAAAATTTACCTTTCTGATGATTTAGGGCGAATGGCTGGAAGTTTTTCGCATACTGAAGTGCTTCTCTTTGATTTGCTGTTCCACCCATCAATAAACTAATGAAATATAATCTGTGCAGTTTAAATTCCAACGAACTGTTCTGTGCCATGAGCATCTCTCTGTTGGATACCGCCCACCTGGAAGAAGAGAGGAGGTACAATGGGATACACGAGAGTAATTAAGTGTCAGCCCACACCACATGAAATCACTGCAATTATCTATTATCTACCATCTATTTCAAGGAAAGTGTGCCTGTTCCCTGAACTTCTGAGAGCCTCTACAGAGCACAGAAAATGGCAAGGCCCTTTACAAGTAATGGAGCTACACAGGGTGCACAAAATGTGGACGATGTTAATTCTGGCACTGCTGTAGAGGTTAAGCACTGCAAAATTCAACATCAACTGGCTGAAAGACAAGACTAAATTAGGCACAATATAAGGCAGAAATTGCTTGAGTCTATTGTATTTCAATCAATAACACTGAATCTTAACAATTGCTGACAGTTCTTCAGCTCCATGTTGAGAAGTTTGACCAAGGAGATTTTCCAGCATCCTCATTCACTAAACATGATGTCCCAGCCACTACTTTTGTATGTGTGCATCTGTTGCCCCGAAGAGGGGAATTGCATCTATGGCACCTCAGAGACAGACATTGTCAAGATCTCACATTGGGAGAAGGGAAATCAGTTTAAATATCATACTTTGCCCTGCTCAAACTTTACTTCTGTGTTGTTTCAACTTGGACAATAAAAATATTTCTCATTTTCTGCGTCTCGTTCACCATGACAACACTAATGTTTGGTTCCTAAATAACATGAAAGAATTCTTAAAAATACAGAATAAAATGACCTGAAAGTGTCAAAGCATTTTATACAAGTTTTTTTATTATTATTATTATTTAGAATTTACTTAGAATTTATCCATCCCTTTCTTGTTTTTCGGAAGGTTTTTTTGGTGCAGGGTTTTTTTCCTTTTAATTCAATTTAGTTAGGCCTAAATCAATCCAATCTTTCTCTTAAGAACCTCAAGTTTCAATGTTCCCCAGTACATCTGTTTCTCATTAGTGTTAATTAGTTCTACTATTTTCACTGTGGGGGCCCTATTAAGCAAAAAGCTTTTCACTTTTTAGCAAGGAAGTGAGGAAGTCTCTGTTGCTTAAAAAAAACAGGGTATGTGAGGCTTCTTTTCAATCAATACTAAAATGAGAAAATTAAGCATTCTTACAGTATTGGGAAGGCTTTCAAAGTAAGTCAGCCTTCTGCATTAGGATGTAGCATTAATGAGCAAGTATCCACTTTCAGTTTGTTGTGGTGGAAGTATCAGGAGTGTGACTTCACTGGCAAGGCTTTGTAAAGACACAGTAACCTTTCAGTAGGCAACAGTGAAAAATGGAGCCTTTGAACTAAGAACAAGCCCTGCTGTGCCCAAGTTCAGGCAGTTTCAGATGAGCAGCCCCAGAATCTCCACCAGGAGGGAAGAGCACACTCACTAATCAGGGTTTTGGGGTGGTTTCGTAAGTTTGAAGGGGTTTTTTAATTGTATTTTTATGATCAGTGTGCACAGGATATAGTAGCAATAAAGTTCAATCCCAGCTACAAAAACAAGAGCCTGAAGTTAACAACCATAGACTAAAAAGCAGGTGAAGGACAAAAAACTATTATAAATAAACACTAAGACTAGTCCACAGTGTCATCAATGAGATATTAATCTCTATTGCATCAAAAGAGCCTCCATCCTCTCCCTGCCAATATTTGCACCCCCATGACAGAGTGCTTCATCTTGCTGAGGTCGAGTCTATTTTTCCAAATCAGCTTTTAGGCAGGCTTTCCATTTTTAGCTTTTTGAGTGGCAGCACAGATTTGTATCAAAAGAAAGCAACCACAGAGGCAAGGCCTGAGGTGCTCAGTATGGGACGTGCTGTTCCTATTTCCAACAGAAAAACAAAAAAAAAAAAACAGCAAGGGAGGTTTAAAAAACTCAACCCACATATTCTCTATGACTGTCCAAAATTATTAGTAATCACATCACCTGTTTTCCTACCTCCTCTTAAAATGACACTCAGTGTTTTCACTTCTGAGACTCAAATCCATCTGAATTTTTTTAAGGTTTACACTGTACTTTGCAAACCACACATACACAGAACTCTCTTCATCTCCCACATGAGACATAGATGTTCAAATGAATTTAACAAAGCTTAGTAAAGATTAAATTAAGTTTAAATCATATCCCAAGGACCCAGCAAACACCAGGACCTGTGCACCTTGCTGTTTACAGGCAGAAGAGAGCATCTCTTCCCTAAATTACGGCCAAAGCTTTGAACCTCCAAGTCATTTCCACCAGAACCTCACATGGAGGCCCAACCTGGGCTCTGAAGGGCCAGAATACACCCAGAAAAATAACTCTGGATTTCCTTTTTCCATCACTAAATTACAGTGAGAAAGTACACTGGAAATTAATGGAATCTTGTAGGGGTACAGAGATTACACAGCTCAGAGTGCAGGGCCAGACTAGGCATCCACAAAAGTCAACTTGCACACCCCACAAGGGAAAACAAAAACGTTATGGCCAGTCATATCCTATTTCAATCTGAAAGCTTGTGTTTTTAAATGTTGGAATCTGTATTAGAAAGAAAATCTAGATAAAAAAATAGTTGGGGTCTTTTTTTTTTTTTTTGAGACACAAATACTAATTTCTGTCACCTCAGCAGGGCTTTGAAAGTCTTTTTGAGAAGTCATTAACCTGACAACTCCCTTCCCTCCCACGGCAGTGACCAGGAGCCACCTGTGTTTGTTTTGTTTCCAGCCCCGAGTTAAACTAAGCAAAAGCACAGAGTGCTGGCAGAGCCAGAGAGACTGGTGACCTTTTAATCCCAACCTTTCACAATTTTGCATGGATAAAACCTGCTGTACTCCACTTCCTGGTCCAGGAGACTGTAATTAATCATCCTTGTGTGACACTTTGCTTCAACACCACTGTCAGCAGCCTGACCCTGCAAAGGGCCAGTCTGGGGTTGCTTGAGACACCCCTGAAGCTTTTATTTACCGATGCCAATTTTAGCCCAAGGAGCACAATGCCACTTTCCCTCTCTGTCAGATGGAGGCCACTCACACAGGAGTGGTTTCTGTCCCTCCTCCTGAACACTTGTGTCTGCCAGGAAATAATCAGGGAAATATCTTCAGAAGCATCAGCAGTTCTGTGGGATAACGGGGCAGTTAAGACATCACTGACCTCCTCAACCAGGGAGTTCAAACCATGACATTTTGTCACATGTTGATCACCCTCCCCACGAGCCAGGGTTTCTACAGCAGCAGCACCACTATAAATAAGGCCCCTCTGTGCCCAGCAGCAGCCAAGAGAGGCAGACAGCTTTTGCACTGTCCAGTTTAAACAGAATAAACATTATACACAGAAATAAGACGGGGAAGGGCGAGACCAACACACCAACTGTGCTGACAACACACCCCATTGTCTGCCCATTCAGCTGGAAAATAAAAATTGCTTTGAGGGACAACCATGCCTTCTCCTTTGTTTGAAAAATATTTAATAAATTGCAGAAACTACAAGATACAATTCAGTAGCATTGAGTAAGGCCTAAAGCACTGTAAACTGGAGCTAAAATGAATTTAGAGATTTCAAGGGAACAGACATAACAGCAAGTTACTGTTCCTCAGGGACTATCCTTCACAACAGCTCTGTTATTATTTGAACTACAAGAAATATGTGGTGTAGCTGACAGTAAATCTTGTTTCAGCTGTAATATCAGTGTTTTCCCCTTCAATTAGCCAATTCAACAGCAATAAACCACCCCAGCTTTCCACCTGTGTAACTAGATTCCAAGACCAACTATTTAGGTCAAACTTTGCATGACCCAGAGGCATTACCCAGGATTTAGTCAATGAGCATCAGGGTTTGAATATCAGAGTGTCCCTGCACTTAGTTTAGATATCAGTAAGTGCTCAATTGACACACCCATGCTGATTCACATTAAAGGTAAAAGAAAATGTTGTTAATATGAAAGAGTACTCAACTGAATAATGCAAAAAATTCTATCTCAAGTACATGATTTATGCTCTGGAATGAGACACAAACGTTGAATTTGTTTCGGTTTCATAGTTTTTATTTTTAAAAGGTCACTTCAAAGTTGGTTTAGTTGTTCTGTTTGTATGGTTGGTTTTTGTGTTTTGATTTTCTTTTCTTGCTTTTGAGACCAGTTTAAAAAAAACAGGATGAGGAGTCTTTAGGGGTTTTCCTATTGTCTTCTTCAGGGGGAATCTCACTAACAAGTGTCACTGTCAGCCCCAGGCTCTTCCCACCCTCTGGTCCCTTGTCTGGAAAGCGAGGATGGCTGGAGGACAAGTGAGAACTTTGATCCCAAGTCAAGTTCTGCTCACCCCAAAGGCTTCATGGTATCCAACACCTTTAATAAGTCTTGGTATCCTTCACAATGGGACCTTTTAAAATAAGGTTCACTAACGATTCACTAGAAGGCCAAGCACCATCATGGCAGACAGCTTTTCTTCCAAGTGATGTTTCTTCCTTAAATCAGCACCCCAAATGATTAAAGTGAATCCTTAATCTAAGAGACCCTCAGTTAAGCACTTCCCAGAGGGGACAGAAAAGGACAGGTTCACTCAGTGACCAACCCTCTCAAAGGATAAGCAGGGACACATCAGAATATACTGAGAGTATTGAAAGTGAAAAACTAAAGAACTGTTAAAAGCATTTGTAAAAAAAAAAGTGAGGGAGAAAACTGAGTAGACTCACTCTAGTGCAGGTCTCAAAACTCTAACTTTTAATGCTTCCAATATTCGATTTAGCTCCACAAATGGTTCTTTTTGACTTTGATCTATCGATAGACCAGATTCCTGAAAAGACAACAAAAGAAAAAAAAAGGCCCTTTTTAGTTAAAGCATGAAAAACAATGGGTTTTCTGACAGTTTAAATATTCACCTGAAACATTCAAATAAGGAAGCTAACACAAAGCTTCATTTTCCTCAGTGGACACCCTTCAGCATCCACACTTGTTGGTACCTGACAAAGCTCCTCGGCTACATCCAGCATTCCCTGCCGGAAGAAGTGCTCCACCATCACCTCGTTGAGGATCCTCTGGCTGTCAGCCTGCCAGCACCCATCTATCCCCACGCTGCTGATGTCCGAGTCAAAATTCTGAAACACACAAATTAACTGTTAATAGCCTGGAACAAATCACCCCAGATCGTTTTTCTTTAATTATGCAGGGCACCTGTGTCTCCACCCTGATGCCTTCTGCCCATTACTCAGTTGGCCCTCAATTATCTCCAAAGTGAAATAAATATGTGTCAGCTTCCTTCATTACCTCCTGCATAGAAAGAAGAAGAAATCTTTTAGCTTGCTTGTTTCAAGTCTGAATATTATTCACTACAAGGAATTACACTGACAAATTACAAGTCTAGCTAGAAAGTTGGAAATCTAGTTAACTAATAAAGGATTTTCCAGCCCATGATGCATTTCTGAAGGAAGTATCTACAGAAAAGGCTTTTCCCATATAGGAAAACTGAAAATGAGAACAGAAAACAAAATCACCTACAGTGGAATCAAGACAGAGTCACCAGTGCACCTCTGTCACTACAGCACACCAAACTACAAGCAAAAGCTTTAACCCAATGATTTTTTACACAGCTGGGTGGTAGAAGTGAAAAAGCAAAAGTCCTTTCTCCCCACACCCCAACAATGAAATTCAAATCTCTGAAGACCTCAACAACCCAACAACAGAATGAGCTCTGAAGATCCAAGAGGTCTTTTTTAGATCTAACCTAGATGATCCCAGTGCCGTGTATTTTTAGGCCGGTGGCCTACGGACATATTCCAGGAATAACTGAAGATATTGTCACGCTGACTCCTCGGTAACACTTGGCACTGCTTGGCACTTTGCCTCTTGGCACCAGGAAAGCAACATTTATTCTAATCCAAGATATAAACCACGATTTTTGACTGCTAACATGTTTTATGATCAGGGCAAGCAGGTTAATTCTAATAAAATTGCTCAGCCACTGCTTGAAACAAGCCTCTTGCAAAATACAGAGTCTAGAAATCAGAGCATTGCTTGCTGCCTGCTCTGATGACTACAGCTCTCTCCCAGGAAGGAGCTTCAGAAATCAAGTTCAGTGACAGCAGCAGTGCTTCAGCTGTGGCTCCGTGAGGATCCACAGCCCTGCACAACATGGGAACACCACCCTGACACAAACACAGGCTTCTGTCACAGCAGGCAGGGCAGATAACACCCAGCTGGCACCAGCTATCCTCCCGTGCACAGCTCAGCTTCACACTGCACCTTCCTGTTACTCACCATTCACTAATTTCCTTCATCAGCACCTCCACGTCCCCTTTGATGCTGCTCTGTGTCATCATGAGAAAGGGGCAGCCTTCTCATCCCTGCACACACGGCTCCAAAGCCACTGCTCCCTTCAGGGCTCTCAGCAAACTTTCAGTAAAACATTAACCTTCCTCTAGCAAACTGTCTCTTCCATCTTTCTGAGATGGTGGAGGGAGGTGAACATTTAAACTATTGCCATTGATTCTCACATTTGACAACATTTTCACTTGGGTATCTTAACCTGTAAGCTCCCTGTCGTGCTGTTCATCTCTAAGCTGTATCTTGAAAACCTTAAGCATCTTAAAGACTACATAATACTGTTCTTATTTGTGCTGACCATTTGAATCCTTAAAGGTTCACCATCACTGCTGACTCTGGTCTCAGTGTCCAGCCACCACCAGCAGGTAACACAAATCCATCTACTAAAGGATATGAGGCACGATTCAGAATGCACAAGCTTGCTTTTGTTACCAAGCTTCCAGGGTGGAGATCATCAGCAATCTAAAAAGAATCGACTTTAAGTTATTCTTCTTGCAATTCCAAGTCCTAGCAATGACAGAACCCCATAAGCAGAAACTGTATCCTTCTGGACAGTTACCAACCACTAAAGCTGCACCTATGTCTCAAACATTATCCCATCATTCTCACTGCTTGGAGGCAGAGAGGGTGGAACTAATTAGCTCAGTGCTCTCACAAAATGCTCATTTTCTTCTGAAACAGCAAACTGGAGAGCCTTGGGAATCTTTACAAAACCCCACCATTAGACCTTTCCAAGTCTCATAAAAGAAAGCATCAAGTCCCATCATACAACCTGAGGACCTCAGCGATTCTCTGACCAACCCAGTCTTGACCATGTTCCAATTCCAGTAATTTTATTTTAGTTTGTTTTAAACGATTCTGAGGTCTGTATCACATGTGGGATTCTACAGCTCTGCCTCCTCTGGGTCCCGAGGAGCTTCAGGAACTGACTGCACGGATTACAGTGAGTGACTGCCACATGTCAGAACAAATTATCACTTGCCTTTGGCTTATATATTTCACAACTGTCACACATGCAGGATCTGCTGGTGACTGCAACCCTCAGTTTTGTTTTGTAAATGCTACCAGTATGCTAACTGACAGCACGTGGGGTTTAATAAAATTTCAAAAGTTAAAAGAAATTTTGTAAGTTAAAAAACTCCAGAAAGCTTAAAATCTGAAAACCACAAAATAACCGAAGTGTTCTGTTAGTATTCCTGAGAAAAACATCTTTTTAAAAAGCTTAACTAGCAAGCCTAGGGCCAAAATGTAGAGTATTGTGTGTTAAACACACCAATGATACAATGTACAGCACAATACCCATAATTGCTAGAATGTGATGACTTCAAGAGGCTCACAAACACACGATGGACCTTTTTAACCAACACACAACCCTCCATGTTATTCATAATAACAGGATAGGAAGAAGGAGGATGATTAAGGACAGTTTTACTACTTTGTGCATTCCTCCCTTCTGAATTCTTACCCAAAATGCAAATAAAACATTTGTTTACCTTCTCTGTTCAATCTGTTTAAGATAAAGCTCAACTTGCAAGGACTCTGTATTTACGTAGCCCCATTCTTCACAGCAACACAATTAAATTATGTTCAGTAAAGGTTTTTAGTGTGTTCACAGACAAGTTTTTACATGAAACAAACACTAACTCAGGTGAAAGTTTGCTTTCCCAAAACAAAGACTAGATTAAAATATTGACCTTATAACAGATACAAAATTCAGGGGAAAATTTAAGGAACTACCCTTTACCCCACTTACTTTCTTAAAAGAAGGCATTTAACCACTACACAGACAGATTGTTGCTAGAGGAAAAGCATTTACCAGCCCATCAAACACGCTTTGAGTTGAATTCAAGTCATTCCAGAAGAGTGATTGATTTACAGGGACGCTGATGAGTGAGCTACCTGATAACAACTTGCTGAACAACGGGGACACCATGAGTTCTGGAAGCAGAGCAATTGCTCATACAGTACAGAAAAAACTGGATGCAAACATTTCCTTTCAAAGGAGAAAATGCTCTTTGGAAGACAGGGTAGCCTTTCCTGGACTAGAAGCATGCCATCCACATAGAACTACCACGAAAAAAGGTTTCGTTTATTAGATAAACTTTCCAAGCAACACACAAAGCTTTGGCATTTCAGATTTTAATGTATTTGATGCCAAATTTGAACTTCTATTTGCTCTAAGGGTTTCTGTTCTCAGACTGAACTCTGCAGGCAGACAAGTCTAAAGCCCATCCAAGTTTGCAAGCAATGACTATAGCAACTTAAAAACTGACCAGATTAATAACCTGAAGGTATAACCCTGCCTCAATACAGAAAAAAAAAAAAAAAAAAGAAATTTAACCTGAAATTGCTATGAGCAGATAACACAGCAAGTTCTTTCACAATCCACGCTTGCTAAATAAGAAGTCTATTGATTCTACATGCAACAACAGCTACCATTTGGCTGTGTCACATGAAATTGGTACCAGCATTATTAGCACGTTTCCCAATCTCAAACCAGCCCATTTGTGTGTGCCTGAGCATGCATAGTCAGTAAGACAGTTCTCAGTGTTTTGGAGATGTTAATCTGCCTGTAAAGTAAGTGAGGTCTGTAAATAAGTGTCACTTACATGTGACAGAAACAAAACTCCAGTCTCGTGAACCAAGGCAAGGGCTGTGCTTCCTTGAGTTCTAATGGCTGTTTTATTTTGGAAGCAGCAGTATTTTGACCAGAATATGTTGAGAATCAATTCACTACATCAATTACACTTCATTACTTCTACTGGTTTAAGCTTAAGTATATTATGGGGAAGGGATGGGGGAAGGCAATTCCACTTTGGGACTCCCAACAAAGACTTTGCTGGCAGGTTTCAGGCATATTTTCCAGCAGCACAGGGAAACTGCATTAAGTACTTATGGAAGATTTACTTCAAATGTCACTGTTCAGGGAAATGCTGAATTTCACCTGGATTTAAATATTACATGTATTCATCTGACAAACAGGCCAAGGCTTTGGGGTATATTTTAAAGTAGCCCCCTTAAGATACTACAGTTGGGGAAAACTAATAAAACTCAACCTACTGGCATCAAAAAAAAAAAAAGTTCTACCAAGGACATATTTAAGAAGAGAACCCTAACTTGTGCTCTGAACTTCACAGAACAACATCCTTTGTCACAAGAAGAACTGGGGACTTATGAAGTTCCCACTGCTTTTAATTTTTTAATGCAAACACCACAGACAATAACTGACACTGAAAATCCAGAGAACAAGCACACTGCACACAGCCAGCTGAGCTCATTTTTGAAGACCTCACTGAAACAGCCCTTCTGACACCCAACAGGAACAGAGCAGATTAATGGGATGCTTTCTACTATTTCACTAAACCACAAAACTGAAATTTTAAAAATGCTTTTATTTACATCTATTCTTTTTCAAATAGAAATAGTAGATAAACTTAAAACAGCAGGACAGAACACTGGAAAAACTATTCCCATGACAACTGAAACAGTAATTTGGAGATTAGACTCAAGCCTAAGCTTCATTAAGCCTGCAAGTGTTTTCTTTAGCTTGTAAGAAATACCATCACCAACTTCCACTGAACACTTACACCCTCTCCACATAATCTGGGGCTATTCTACCTCAGAGAATTTAAATGAAGAAAGTATGGCTAAACCTGAAAGCGTATTTGTGCAAAGTCCACTTGCTAGAGCAGAACTGGGAAGTTTAAAAACTTAGGACAAGATTACATAGATTTATTTCAGGCTTCAAGCTGGTAATAAGGATGGAATTTTACTCTAGTTAATTGGTTTAGATACAGCAACAAGGATTTGAGACAGATGCATCCTTAAGCTTTGGATAACAGTGACGTGTGGATTAAAGCTATTAGTACAAAGTTTGAACTCTCTGTGACGGTCAGCCAGATATAAACAAAAAATGTAAGTTTTGTGGACATTCTGCCCAGTAATGCAGCATTATGTACTTTGTTTCTTCATCACATTATTGTTACATTATGCTTTAGCAGATTATCCTTACTAGCAAAGTTTAAATGAGATTCCCAAAGGCTAAATCAGTGCTGTGTAATGCTGCAAATGTCTTTGTCCAGGTGAAAGACTCATTTACGAGTGTCCTCCTTATTGAGATTACAAGGTGCACCTCAACCCAAATGTTTAGACCCTGTCAGAGTCATGTTCTGATGCAAAGCCATCACAAAATGTCCATAACAGCAAGCACCAGACTCCCTGCACACAGAACTCCTTTTATATAAGAGAACAGAGATGGAGCAAAGCATGGTCTCAAAGTATACATGTAGCACCATTTCAGTATAATTTTAAAGAACTGTTAATATTTACAAAAATAGGTACAAAAATATTCAGATCCCAGTTATTGCTGAACCTGGAATTCAGATGTCTCATATGGAAAGCACCAAAGATAGGCTGCTCTACCTTACTATTTAGACACAGACTACGAGATGCTGCATCTACTCTACTGCTCATTAAGAGCACTGCTATAAAATTAAGCTCCCCAAACCAATAACATCCCTGAAAGAGGCACAAAATGCCTTTCTTAAAAAGTTCTCTGGTCTTACAGAATCACAGAATGTTTTAGGTTGGACCTTGGAGATACCTTGTTCCAACCTCCTTTGGAACAGATTGCTCAAAGTCCCATCCAACCTGGCCTTGAACACTTCCAGGGATGGGGCAGCCACTGACACTGCAAAATGGCACTTTTCAGTTACCTGCTACATATATATATATATATATTAAAAAAATATATATATATATTAAAAAAAAAAAAAATATATATATATATACACACACCCCACAGTATTTCTTACTGAGACAGACATTGAAGCAAACATTTTGCTGAACTGATAAGACACGAAATATTACTAAGTCCTGTAGTACCTACAGGGTGTGTTCTGTAAGAATTAGGAGGTTTGAGCTGTCCCAGAAGGAACAGTCTGTCTGCAGTGAGTTCTGAAAGCAAGTACTGTGCAGCCCACTGGCTTGCTTTTGCTTCTGTAGTTGGCAGAAGATTCAGTTAAGATTAATTGTAGCAAAAATCCAAATTTTGGAAAGCAGAGCACACAGCACACGTGTGCTGTAATGTGATAATGCAATCAAACCAAAATAAATACCTTATCAATGGCTTTTCCAACTCGGGATACGCTGCTGTGAATGTCTTTATGATCCGAGGCCAGTTTCTGGACTGTGTCTTTTATTCTTTTACAGCACTGGGTCATGACAAGTGAAATCGTCCCCGACAAGTCCCCATCTTGATCTGGACAAAAGAGAGGAAAATTACCAGCTCTGTTACAAACAAATGGTAATATTAAACCTCTTCATATGCAACAATATACAAAGACAAAAAGTGGTATTAAAAGAAAGAAATGCAATCTAGAGAGTATTTGCAAAGCAAGACCAGCTTCACTGGAGGCAGATGTACAGGAATCCACCTGGGTGAGAACTCTCCTGTGGAATAGGAATCCAGTCGGGTGCACAACAACATTGAACAAGTCCAAGAGTTTAAAAATTTCATGTAAAGTTCTCATGTGTCTCAGTCACAGCAGATGAATAAACATCTCAAAGCAACACTCAGTTCACAAATCTGTCAGGACATAACAGAAGGCTACTGAAGCCACTACAGATCAGTTTTCTTCTAGACAGACCCCAGAGGTACATGAGAACATCATGTTTAACTTCAACAGGGTGCAAGCAAAACGTGGATTGATGGTGGCCCAATTAATTCTTGCCCCACAAGCCACCCACTGCTATTGGGCTCTGTGTTTGAGCTGTGTGAAACTTCTGCTTCCTGACTTGTGGCAGTAGCTCTGAACAGGCTCCAGTTCCCCTCAGTGGACAAGAAGCAGTCCCTGGAGGACCTGTGGACCTTGTTATGAGATTTATTCTCGAGAAACTGTGACATTTCTTAGCTGATGCCCAACAGGTTCACTGCTGTGTGACCCATTCTGTGAAGAAAATAATAAACAGGACAGGCTTACAGGCCCCTGACCACATCACAGCACTTCACAGCTTTTGTGCCTTGATTCAAACATCACTCAGAAGCTTGAGTCAGAAAAAAAAATTAATTTTTTTTGTGCTTTACTCCAGTCCTTTCTTCCTGCTTTTGATTTAAAAATACAAGACAAATCTCTTTTCCAGTCTTACCTCTGAAAGTCTCTCCTTTTTCAGAGTTCATTCTACATGAAGAATTTTTTTTCAGGGACATAGACTCAGCACTTTCTGCTGCATAGGAAGGCTGATTTAAGTGGGAGAGCAGCTCAGAAATGTCTCCCTAACATTCCAGATCTAAAGCCTTCATGTGAAAAAACAAAACCACCAAAACATCTCTTTAGAAGAAGGATTTCATGGAAAACACGTTCACTTTTTAAGTTTGTTCTCTTTGATTTCATATTTTAACACATCCTTGGTTTCAGCAGCATATTAAGAGCCCAGTTTGTGGAGAGGGCAAAGGAAATCCAGAAAAAGCTGCAATCATAGGGAGTAGATAATAATTTCATAATTTTCTAGGCACTTTCTTTCATGCACCCTCTGAATGCTGCTGCTGACTCCGTCACACACTGAGCCACCTCCCCTCTGCCCATCCCCACAAGCCCCAGCTGAGGAAGCTTCAACAGCATTTTTCCAACAGCCATGGGTTTTAAAAAGAAAATAAGCTTTACCATGCTATTTTCTCCCCCCAGCCCCACAAAGCCAAGGATCATCTCCTGTGCAAAACACTAATGGGGCTCTGTATTTTTTTTTCCTAGTGGATGAGTGAGGAGTAAGAGGACTGGAATAGTCACTTCAGTGATTCCATGCATCCCAAATTAAAACTGAAAATTCCACTCAACTACTCCATGAGGTTCACCTCCCAAGATAATTTCAAGAATACTCATTATGTCTTAGTTGCTATTTAATTTTTATGACAAACCTTTAAAACAACATGAAGGATCTTTAATTGTCTCATGAATTTTGCCATGGCAAAATGACCAGCCAGGGATTATGCAACAAGCAAAATGGAAATACTCATTCCCCAACAAACAGAGAGGCCGAAATGCACTTTCTGAAAGCCATTAAGCTAAAACCCAAACAACCCACAGGGGTGCCTGCTTCCACCTCAAGCAAATAAGTGAATTACTGGCCCCTATAGCAAAATCCCAACTTCAGTAAAGCAATGAAAATGTCTGCAGAGGAAAAGCCATCAGAGCTGTAGAAGGTTTCCCCTCTGCACCCCTCTCTTTCAGCTCCAATCGCACTGCGAGCTACCTGCGCTAACTCAGCAGGAGAAAGCCTGCAGCCAGCCCTCCTGCTAATTCTGGGTTCACAGGACACCACAGCTTCTCTCTGTGATGTGTGTGCACAGTCACAATTTAAAAAAAATTTAATATATTGGCCCACAAACGCTGAGCACAGAGCAGAGCCCAGTGCCAAGTGTCCTCAGCCAGACACGCTTACACCATCCAAGAATATGCAATCCTTGGCTACTCCAGAAAGGCAGGTACATTAAGGGAACAGAGAAGAAAAACAAACTTTGTATTCCCATTCACAGCACAGGGCTGGTCTGTCCTCAGGCTTTCAAGACATTTTTAGAGACTATGTGAGGGGGGAAAGAAAACCAGTTTAGAGGTTAAAGCAGTTTCTAATAGTTTCTTTTTCTCCACCCACTTCCTTTTTATATCCACTGCCTATTTAAGGTCTTTTCATACATCTTTGCTCTCAGATCTTGTCCTACAGCATTAACCTCTTCTTCAGCAGGGAGGGCTTATCATTTCTCTTCCTTTTTTCCTTCGAAATTACATCCAGGAGCCTATTTCTGCAGTTCATATCCCTGAATCAGACTTCCACAATAAGACATCTGCCTGCTTTCAATACCATCCATTTTCAAAAACACTCAAGACGGTGTATAAAAGTTGAAAATACCTGTTCTTTTTGGAAAGTTATAAATAACATGTGAAAGAAAAAAGAAAATAGTAAGAATTTTGGCCCCTATGAAGCCAGCTCGCTCTCAGATGCCAAAACTGAAGAGTCCCCAGATGGCTGAGGGTGCACTAACAATGCACTGGCTTCATTCTAGAGCACTTACTGAAAGAAGACTCAAATTGGGATGTGCTCTCTGGGACAGCATCACTTGGTAAGTGCTGAAAATGTATCCAAGGCCTTCACTGGACAGTGCAAAAAACTGATGGAAAACCCAACAAGAACCCTGAAGGAATCACACACTGGAACCTTCTAAATTTGTTACAAAGAGAGTAAAAGCTCTGGAGCTGCAAGAGGAGTGTCACAGTCAGAACTTTACAGCCCAACAAAGACCACCACAAGTGTGAGGGTCACACAGACAGCTCTCCAGGCAAGGTCAGCACCTCAGTTTGTGGAGACTCATGTTTTCGTGACTGAGCTCAATGCCCAAGGCCAGACTATTTCAAACAGCACAAATAACAGTTACTGAAACACAGCTCAAAACAATGTCAAAAAGACCTCACTTCATCCCAAATGAATGCCTCACAATTGGAATTCCACGTTGGCTCTCTACAGAAACTGCTGGGTATACACAGAGCAGCTCCAGAACGCTCGTGCCTGTATTCCTGGAATTATCCACACTCCTGACTGAGCTCTTGCACAAGACCACGGCAAACACGTTTTCCCCCGACCCAAACAAAAACAAAAGCGGAGCAGCAGCACAGTTGCTCTCAAGTTTGGTCTCAGGAACTCTGCAAGTTCCTATTTTTAATCCCTGAGCCATCACCCGCTTCCTGCATGGCCTTGGGTAAATCACTCCGGCTGCCTCTCCACTCCCTCCCACTCCATCAGTAAACACGGCGCTACCTCCAGCTCCGGCATTTCGCAAGGTTTAAATGCCCCGTGTTTACAGCCCTCACAAGTGCCCAGCATCAGCTGTGACACACAGACGAGGCTTGTTTACCTCCGGCTGAGCGCGGCTCTACCCTGAACGCCGCCAAACCCAGCCACGGGAAAGGAACACAACTCAGGGACACAGGAAAAGAGACAAAAAATAAATAGGGGTGGAGGGGGGAAAGCAAACAGGCCAGCTCTGCCGTGTTTCCTCTGTGCTTCCCCTGTGTAACCCAACAGAAAGGGTTGTGACCGCACTGACCAGGGTCACGCCAGAGCTGCTGACCAGGGACAAACCAACCCCTGCAGCAGCACACAGCAGGCAGGAGAGGCCCGGGAGGGCCGAGAGCCGTCACGGAATCATGGAATATGCTGAGCTGGAAGGGACCCACCAGAACCATCGAGTCCGGCTCCTGGCCCTGCCCAGGACACCCCAACAATCCCACCCCGTGCCTGAGAGCGTTGTCCAAACACTTCCTGAACTCTTGTCAGGCTGGTGCTGTGACCCCTGCCCTGGGGAGCCTGTTCAGTGCCCAACCACCCTCTGGGGGAAGAGCCTTTTCCTGATATCTAACCTAAACCTACCAGGCTTCCCCCTTTTAAACCTTCCCTGTCAATAACGCCCCCAAAGAAAGCTTCGGGGTCCGAGGGGGAAGACCCTTGGGGTAGAGATGGTCCCTGGAGCAAGGGCTCGCCTTAGGGGGGTTCCCAGCCCACAAAGCCCGAAGTTTTGGGGGGGTCTCCAGCCCACAACGCCCCAAATTTTGGGCTTCCCCTCCCCGGGGGGAGGAGCGGGGCAGAGGAGGGTGGGGTGGGGGGGGTCTCCACGTACTCTCGGTCTGCAGGATCTCCCTGCGCAGCCCTCCCGCATACTGGATCAGCTCCTCCAGGCTGCGCTCGCAGAGCTGCCCGTATCCCGAGAACTTCTGCAGCACCTTCTCCAGCTCCCGCTCCACCGTCACGCACTGGTCCATCGCGCCCGGGCCGCGCTGCTGCTGCTGCTGCTCCTCCTCCTCCTCGTCCTCC
>VZTJ01000904.1:663791-823050 GCA_013397795.1 Orthonyx spaldingii
CTCGGTCAGGTGGCGCTTGGGGAATCATCCTGGGGATCGGCGATCCCGGGGGTGTCGCGGCTCAGGCAGGGAGGTGGGCAGCCACGCGCGGGGGCCTTGAGGGCGCTGTTGCCATGGCGACGCCGCGGCCTGAGGAGGCGCCGGGCCCGGGGAGGCCTCGGGAGTCGGGGCGGCTCCTGCGACATTCGGGGCCGTGTTTGCGGCCCCTCGGGCTGGGGAGCGCCTTGGGGCCGTGCCGTGGGTGTGGTGGCATCTCTGGGGGGACTCCCGGGTGGTACCCGGGGCACAAGGAGGTCTCTCCCAGCCGGGCCGCGGGGATCGCGTCTCGCAGCTGCCCCAAACACCGCACAAATAACGGCGAGCAGCGGCTCTGAGCAGCGCCAGGGCTGAGCTCGACGTGCCGCAAACGGAGCGTTTGGCCCATCGTTGGGTTGTTAATTGGTCGGTGAACTTCCTGCTGGGTTTTGTGTTGACCAACAGGCTGAAGTGCGTTGGGCTGGCAGCGGCTTGTAAAAATGTGATCAAAGAGATGTCTCAGATCGAACTCCAGTTGGTTAATGCAAACTCCAGGCGAATTCAGAGGAGACCACCATGCTGATGAGACGGATGAAGCACTTCTCCTGTGAGGAAAGGCTGAGAAAATTGGGAACGTTCAGCCTGGAAGAGAGCAGGCGTTGGAGTGACCTAATTGTGGCCTTCCCATACCTGAAGGGAACTCACAGGAAAGATGAGGCATGACTTGACAAGGGCATGCAGTGACAGGACAAGGGGGGATGGCTACAAAATGAAAGAGAGTAGGTTTAGATTGGATATTAGGAAAAAAGTCTTTACTATGAGGGTGGTGAGGCCCCGGAAGAGGCTGCCCAGGGAAGTTGTGGCTGCCCCACCCCTGGAAGGGTTCAGGGCCAGGCTGGATGGGGCTCTGAGTGACCTGGACCAGTGGAAGGTGTCCCTGCCCATGGCAGAGGGGTTGGAACTAAATGATCTTCAAGGTCTTTTCCAACCCAAACCGTCCTGGGATGTTATGAGGATGACTCTGTCAACTTTGGTATTGAAGGCAGTAGCCCAGGACACACAGGACTCTGTGTTTTTGTGTAGCACAGGACAAACAAAGCTCCTAATAAATCTGAACAAAGTTGACTGGAAAACCAGCGTTTGGTCTGAGTCTGGGACAGTGTTGCTTCATCTGTGTCCGCAGTGATGGGCAGGAGGGAAAAATCAAGAGTTCTGTATTCTCACAAGAACTCAGGACTTGTGTGATGCTTCCTGGCAGAAATTGGTCAGATTCCAGCCCAAACTGCTGCTCTTCTGTGTGTTTTTGCTCTGTATTTAATCACAAATAGTGCTTAAATACAAGCACTATCTTACAGGTTTCAGAGGTCATCAGCACAGGGGGTTAATTGGTGAAGTTCTCCACTGCTGTGGGCTCCTTGATCATCTCAGCACACTCAAGCAAGGTCTCCTGATTTATTTATTTTGGACATTAAGTAGAGCTTATCTTCTCCAAGGGGGCAACAAATTGTTTTTCACCGGTACAAAAACAGAAAATACAAACTGCCTAGGAAAAAAAAGTGTCTTTACTGGAAGCTTTAATTAATCTATTCTGCTGCTGCAGGTTGGTTTGTCCTGGCTGATGTCCGTTTTTGTGCCGATAATCACCGTGTGTTTGTAGGCAAATCCAATTCCCGCAGGGGGTGTCCGTCAGCTCCAGCTGTGAGTGCAGAAAGCTCTGATCACCTGCGGGGTGTCACAGCTGACCCCGAGCAGGGGTTGGGCTCCAGAACCTGCCGGCGTCCTGTCCAACCTGAATTCCTGCGTGAGTCACCGCCGGATCACCGGCACTGCCTCACCCCGATGGCAGGGGGTGGAACTGGATGGGCCTTGAGGTGCCTCCCAACCCAAACCAGGCTTTGGCTGAGCTGTTAGGAGTGGTCACTGCGTTACAGATTCACACCTCTGTCCAGTCTGCTGCCCACTGGCCACCTGTACTGAGCAGGAAACAACTCCTGATTTTAAATTCCTCTGCCTACAACACAGTAATGGCTGGGCTGCTGCCGGCTGGCTTTGAGACTCTCATAAAAGCTTCTTTGTTTTATTTAATATCAGCTTACAGGGAGGCACAGTTTCATGTCACACCTAAAAACGTGTTGAGATGCACCCATGTTGATAAAGAAGCACATCAAGAGTTTCTGTGTTAGTGAATTCCCAGAAAGTCACAGAATCCTTGAATATCCTGAGTTACAAGGAACCCACAAAGATCATTGAAGTCCAGCTCCTGTCATCCAAGTAAATTGTATTTACAGAGTTGGCTCTTGGGAAAACTGGCCTTCAGGTCGTTTGAATATTAGTTTGCTGAACTATTACCTTAATAAACTCATTTTAAAAAGGTGTGATATTATTTTAACATGGTAAATGTTTGAATTACGATTTTAAATCCTCTGCTTTACTGATTTCAAAATGACAATACTTTACTTATGTTCCCCACAGAAGTCTGGAAAGTGGATTATTGCCTGTATTCCCAGGCTGCACAGTCAGCAGCTGCTCGTAGGAGAGGGTGGGGGATGAGAGGGAATCCTTGCCATTTATCAAGGGGCAGCAGATAAAAAGGCTGCAGGTTTGGCTGTCTGACAAGGAAAGGTGGCTGTCCCAGTTCTCAGGATTTGGGCTCATTAGCTCCTAAATTAAAGTACTTTTGCTGCCAGAATTATTTAAAAGCAGATCCTTACTTTGGGCTTTTGTTTAAAGGTGGAATTTATATTCTCCATTCTGTTCACATTTGTAATATTTGCTCTGTGAGCATAGGACTGACTGACTGATGACTCTTTAATGCTGTTAATTAAGTAGTGTTAACCCCAGGGTCTTTAAAAATGCCAGCGCGTGTCATCTTTGTGTTCAGCCCAAATGAATTTCAATTCACTGCTAAGATATTTAGATGTTCCAGATAATTAAAACTCCCTGAAACATTGTTTGCAGGTGACCTGTCGAAGACATTCTGAGTGGCAACTGGAAAGCAAAGGACAACTACATCTAGAAAACAGAACATTTTCTGGAAGGGTCAGCTCAGTGCATCAGGGATGTGGAGGTGGGGAGGGAAGAGGGGACCAGAGAGCCTGGGAGAGGTGCTGGATCCGTCTCGGTTTGCTCTGCCAGACCTTTGGTCAACTCCTCACTTGCAGTTCTGGTTGTACCCGCCCCTCATCTGGGTGCTTCAATGTTTGCAGCTGCTTTGTTTTGGGTTTTTCTGGGGGGTTTTAATACTGGCTTAAAATATCGTTTCTATTTTCCTGAAAAGACTCCAGGGCTTTGAGTTGTGGCAGATGATTGGCTTTGTCTCTGCAGGGGCCTCGTTTAGCTCAGCCCGCGAGCACTCGGAAATGACACACTGGTGACAGCCTCCCCAGCAGTTGGTGTTGCAAATAGTTCAGCTGTGAGCGGAGACGAGTAATTGTTGTGAGGTGCCTTCCTGCAGGGGAAGCGAGGGCATCCCCGAACAAATTACAGGGGAGAAGCACAGGGATCTACTGGAGCAGGGGCTGAGGTGCTCGTGTGAAACAAACACACCAAAACAAGCCAAACAAAAAACCCCACCCCAACCCAACAACGCTTTCTAACTAAAGTTAAATATACAAAGTTCTTCTTCAAACTCCCACCCAGCACTTCACGCGGGTGGGAGTTACTTCACACTTACTCGAAACAAAAAGCAGAGAAATCAGGCAACTTCTTGTACGTGTGACAAAACAAACGGACCTTCACGAAGCTGCTGAAGAAGATCCCTGTTCCTGGGGCACTGCAGGGCTCCCAGCCTGCCCGAGGCCCTCTGACAGGTGACGGGAAATGTGTGTTTTATTGACTGTCCCCTGGCTCCGCCAGCTGCAGGGACAAAGCCACTCCCTTGGGTTTTGCCAAGGGCGAAGGATTCATCTCGCGGATGCTTTGCCACCTGCTCATTAGGGAGATGGGCCCTGGCTATGGCAGGGGAAGTTTCCCAAGCAGCAGAGGCTGTGAAGGAGAGAACAGCACCTCACCCGGCCCCTGTGAGCCCCTCCACGGGCTGTGCCTCTGCTACCGTCTGTCCCACCTGGACCTGCCACCTGAGGCTCGCTGCAAACCCAGCGGAGCTGCAGAAATCCCTTTGTATTTAACCGAGCAGCACCAGCAGATACAAGGTGTGCAGTCCACTTTTAACTTTTCCAGATAAAAGTGTTGAAGAATAAAGTTGTATGTGACTCCCAGTGAAAGGGCGCAACATTTACCAGCCCATAAGGGCTTTGAGAGCAGCTACATCTGCAATCCCTCCACTCTTCCCCTTTCAAGAACCAAAGTGAGCCCATTCCTGAAGAACACAGTGTCATGGTTTTTCTTTTGGGAGAGGCTGTGGCGGCTGTGTCACAGAAGGAGCTGAACCTAGATCGTTGCAGTTTTTCCTTTTTAAATAATATCAGCACACTGAGAAACCTGTAAATGTACTTTAAAGGCTCTGAGGAGTACAGAGATTTAAATGCTTTTTTCCAGATCAATATTAGTGTGCCTTTTTGAAAATTGATAGTACAGAATTACAGCGTGTACACTCTGGGGGGTTCTCAGTGTTTTTAAAATTAAGCTGTGCTATTTTTGTGCTCATCTGTATGAGCTGCCAATTTTCATGCAAATTATGGATTCTTAAAATAACTAAACATACAAAAGCAATGTTGAGTTTCCTTCAGAGGAGAGCCTTCATCTCAACGGAGCAGCTCGATTTTAGTACGTTTTTTGTAGCACGCGAAATCGTATCTTTGCAGGCCAACACTTCTTGTACAGCCTGGGACGGTTCTTCGTGGATCCGCTTCAGCGGGGATCCACGCTGTGCTCCAAAATGCTTCCAGTGTGAGCACAGAGCGAACTTAAACCCTTGTCCGAAGTGGGGGTGCAGCTCACGCTTGCCTGTGGCTGTGCCTTTGGCACAAGCTCTGAGCGCTCGAGTGCCAAGGCAAAGCCGCAGAGTCCGAGCTCCGACCCGTGCAGATGAATCTCACTGTGGAATTTGCTTTCGCGCCAGCCAGGGGCTGGGAGCGGGGCTGGCGTGCGGGAACGAGGAGCGCAGGATCATCCTTACACCCAGCAGCCCGAATCCAAATAATCTACGTCCACTAAGCTGCCCTAAAACTGCCCCAACAGATCGGCCCCGCAAATACTGGCCCCCAGCTCTGGCTCTGTAAATATTTTTCTTCCCATGAAAAGCGTCGGCCGGGTCGGATCCTGCCCTCTCCCTCGCCGATACCCGAGGTATTTATATATAATTTCTCTCGCAGCAAGCGCAGCCGCAGGGTCCGAAGTTGCAGCCGGGGGCAGGGACGCGGCCGCCCCCCGAGCCCGGCGATGCGAGGTCGGGCCGCAGTGCTGAATCACGGCGGGGGGAGGAGAAGGAGAAGAAGGGGAAGGGGAAAAGGGGAAGGGGGAAAAGGGGAAAAAGGGGCAGGGGGCGGTGCCGGCTGCTCACGTCACTGTTATGTCTCCGCGGCTCCGCCGGGGCGGGGACAGCGACAGCGGCGGGCGGGAGGCGGGGGGGCCGCGGCCCCGCTCCCCTGACAGCCCCCGCTCCCCTCCCTCCGTCCCCAGCCCGGCCTCCGGCTCGGCGCTCCCGGGAAGATGTGGGTGAAGCTGTGCTGTTTGCTGCTCTACTTCCTGGCGCTCTTCGTGCTGGCCCGGGTGTTCGAGGCCGTGGCGTGGTACGAGAGCGGCTTCCTCGCCACGCAGCTGGTGGACCCGGTGGCGCTGAGCTTCAGGAAGCTGCGGACCATCCTGGAGTGCCGCGGGCTGGGGCACTCGGGGCTGCCCGAGAAGAAGGATGTGCGGGAGCTGGTGGAGAAGTCAGGTACGCCGAGCTCCCCCGTGACCCGGGGGGACGGACGGAGGTCGCTGCCCGGCCACCCCCGCCTGGGCTCCGGCCGCCCTTGGATGGAGACCCGGGCGCTGCTTCCCTTCGCAGGGCGGGCTTGGGCAGCGAGCTGGCTCCCCCAGCCAGGGGGTCCGTGAGGGAGCCGGGGAGCTCGGGGGGTGACGGGCAGAGCCCGGGCGGGCTGCGCCGAGGGAAAGGCCTGCGCTGGACGGGGCACCAGCCCGGCCCTGCCCTCCCCGTCCCCGGAGTTCCGCTGCGGGCGGTCGGGTCAGTGCGGGTGGCACGGATGGGAGCGAATGTCGTCTGCCGTGAGAAACGAGGAGCTGAGGAGACTCCAAATAGCTGCAGTCGGCTACTGTTTGCAGCTGGGGCCAGCTTGTTCCCGTGTACTGCCACCCGTTTGCTGGGTTTGTTACAGGTACGGCTGTCAAGATGGGCCCCAAGGAAAGCGATGATTTCATAGCTGAGGAGCAGGAGGGCTGCGTGCCCAAGGTTGAGGTGGTTTTGTACAAGGGGAGCAGAACTAGTTCCTGCATACAAAAAACAGCTTGGCAAAAGGCAGGGAGGCATTTTGGAAGTAAGGAGAATCGGGTGAAGGAGATGGAGTTCTCCGGGGTGATGAACAGCGAGGGATGAAGAGCAGTGGAGATGTAAGAATGGCAGAAGTGTCCTGGAAGTAAGGATGCTGCCTGGAGCAGTCAGAGGGAGCTGGCCCCGAGGACTGGGAGATGGGGCTGATGTAATAGCTGTAGTGCCAGCCAAGCAGGAAAATGTGAGTAGTTGCTTTTAAATCAGTGATGGAAGGGATGCTGATCCAAGAGAGAGAGAAATCCCAGCGATCAGGATAGGCAGTGAGGGTCTCTAATGTCTGGACAGAGAGGGAGAAGGATTTGGATGGATGTGGTGCCATATAACCTTGAAAATGCTGGTTTAAATAATTGATATTAATCGTGGGCATTTAAATCTAATTTGCTGTTACTGATCATTGTTTATTTATGTTTTTGTGTTGTTTATTGGCTTTGCTGCTCGAACAGTAAAAAGCATTAGACACTTTCACTTTTGTTTCCAATCACTTTCACTCCTTGGCTGTCAGGTAATTCCATGATGTCATGATGTTTGGGTTGCATATGCTGCAGGGAAGTGTTTAACTCCAAACAAACTGTATTAACCAACTTCTTCAAATGTCATGGAAACACTTCTCATACCAACAGGCTTTGCAGCATTTTTCTGTGGCTGCGTTTTGCTTTTTTTCCCCCTCTAAATTTTATGAATATTTTTGCAAACTCCCCAAGGGTTTCAGCTGTTACACTTATTTTTATATTTTTAGGGAAACTGGTTTTGGACAAAGACTTCATTTCTTAAAGCTTAGTAGATTAGTTACTAGAATGCTGGTTGTCATTAACAGTGTTTGTAATGATTGTGAAACAAAACATGAGAAGGAAATGAGATTACGAAGGAAACATAATCAGATGATTTTACCGTGAGCTCGTTACGTGGCTGCAGTTGGAATTCATGGGAACTTTTCCCAACTGTGCAAACAGAAGCCAACAGCTAAATTACTCTGCCTGAGATTTTTACTAGCAACAGCACCAGAAACGCTGGGTTTTGATCCAAAATTAATGATTGAAATTTTGGAAGTCTGTTTGAATTATCTGTGTTAAGAAGTTGCTTGCTGCAAAATTGCAATACTGTGAAACAAAAGCAAAGATGTATCAACTAAAATTGCTGTCAACCTCTGAAAGTTGTTACTTGCTGAGAATGAGCCTTAGAAGATGTTATTTTATTCCTTTATGTGCTAGTCCATGTGTGGTGCATCTGTGTAATCAGAAACAGCATTCATGTCTTCTGTGGTCTTACTGAAGTCAAATTGTTCATAGTCAGGTCACCAGAGATAGAATTATAGTAACAACTTAAAGTTTAGCTACCTTTGTACGGAAAAGGTTCTCTGAGCAACCATGCAAATATAGTTAGTTAAAATGTTACTAGAATTTGTGAAGTAATCTTTCTCCAGTGCCCTTTTAACTGAATTTCTCCAATTGTCTCTTTTTTCAGGAGACCTCATGGAAGGAGAGCTTTATTCAGCTCTCAAGGAGGAAGAGGCCTCTGAATCAGTTTCCAGTACAAACTTCAGTGGTGAAATGCACTTCTATGAGCTTGTAGAAGACACGAAAGATGGGATCTGGCTGGTACAGGTATATAAGTTTGACCATTTATTTTTATATGTTTAGCACACCCAAAATGTGTTTCGAAGGAGGAGTTTATGAGGGTAGTTAACTAGTTGTAAAAATGTGTAACAGAGAGATGGTGACAAAGATAAACTTCATCCGGGAGATGAAGAACAGAGGAATAAAACAAGAAAGGCTGGAAGTGCCAGAGTTCCTATACAGACAGGAAGGGAAAAAAAAGCCTATTATTCTTTGGATTGCTTTTTGAAAAGTAGGGACTTCAGAACCAGGAAACAAGCAAAGCAGCACACACTGAAGTACCCAGAGTATGCAAGTCCTTGACCCTGGGATTGGAAGAGCCTGTGTAATGTGTGAAGTGGGTGCATTAGTACAGATGCTCCCAGCTGGCACAGGCTCCTGGTGCTGCTCTTCCTTTTGGTTGCATTACATGCTCACACCCGAGCAGTTTAAGTTTCTGTTTGTCTAAGGGGCTCAGAGCACTTGAAAAATCTCTGTTGGCTCTTCACAAAGGCAGGAAGGATCTCACGTCTGCCACTTCCCAGGCTACAACATATTCCAGTGGCTTAAAGTTAACTTTCTCTCAAACCTTTTGGGCCCAGCAGTTTTAGAGTCTGCTTCCCCAGGGCTGCATGAGAACAAGAGGCCATTTAGGAAAATAAAGACAGACTTTCTCCAGTAGGATTCTGAAGCAATTAATCATCATTCCTGAGAATATAAGTAACCTAGACTAAAATGTAGAAATTATTTTTCTATGTCAGCTTCTCTGTTGATAAGAAGATCTTTTTTAAGGCATAAGTTTCCTGCTCACAGCCACATCAGGTGAATTCCCCACCAGGCAATTAATTATTCAGTTGACAGCTCCTACCTGGTTTGTCTGGTCTCACTTCATGTTTTCTATGTAACAGGAAGTCTTTAAATCTTCATAATCTATTTATTAGACCTGAACTGTCACCACATCACATCACCCCAAAACAGACAAGAGGACAGGTTACCTTCAGACTCGAAATGGCATTTGTCTTTTGGGAAAGATATATTTGGAGTTTATTGAATCCAAGTTTCAACATTAAATCATACAGGATGGCATTCTTCAAGCAGGGGGAGAGTATTGAAAGGAAGTTTACATGTCCCCAAGCTAATTGACAAATACAAGCATGAATATGCTGTGAAAAACCTTCCCTCCTCCCTGTGCAGCTCAAAAGGGTGAAACATGATAGTTCTCTGTTGTTTGTTGCTTGCAGAATTTTACTTGTAATATATTTTTCACTAGCATCCTAATAAGATAGGCTGTGTTTTGATATCTCCAGTGTGATGAATGTTGTCATCATTCTGGGAATATTTGCACAGCTATTCAGTTGGTCACAATAGCTGCGGAAAAAAAAAATTAGTGGAATTTACTGAATAATTTCCTTGCTGAACACTATTTGTCCGTTTCTCTACAATAAAAACCACAAGACATGTCGAATTTCTATTTTTCATTCTTGCTTTCCGAGTTTTCATCATGTTGTGTTTTCATTTGCTCCGTTCCCCACCACAACTCCTGTCTGGATAACTCCCATGCTGGATTCTTCATGTCCTTTCACAGGTTTTCCCACACTCTTTTCTTAGACCTCATTCCTGCAGAGCTGGTTTTTACCATCACTTCCCAGTTCTAACTCTTGATTCCCTCCCTTGCCCATCCTCCTTTGCCGTTAGGAATCCTGTGGAAACTTTCCAGCTAATTACCCAGCTCCATGCTCGGGCAGGGGAGCGAGGATGCCTCAGGGGTGGGTTTGGTGACCATAGACAAGGTCGGAGATTCCCCTGCTCTGTTGCTACTGGCTGGGAAGCAGAAAGGATCTCCAGATCCTTTTCAGTATCCTGAGCCCTGAATCCCTGTCCTGTGGGGGCTGCTGGAAAGGAGCAGAGGGAGAGGAGCAGTTCTGGCTCAGCTGGAACAGTGGCTGTCGCTCGAGTTGGTTTGAACACTTTGTGATGATGTATGAGAGGACTGAGACTCTGAAGATGATTTTTATTTTCCAGTGCATATAAATGAAATTTCTGGTGTGGCACAGGCTGGGAATGTGATAGCCATCGCTGTCTGCAGAGAATCAAAGGAAAAAAGAGGAAACTATTACTATTTCTTGATATGTTTGACAAAAATCAAGGTGTGAATTTATCACTTAGAGTCAGCAAGATGAATTCCTTGAAGAAAGTTGAAGTCAATGCGCAAGGAGTCAGTGTTTTGTGGCTTTGCTTCTTTATTTTCTGGAAATCCACATGCAAAGCATCCTGGTTCAGGGGTAATTTGTTTACCAGTGTAGCTGTTCACAGCTCCTGTGTGGCACTTCCACAGAGCCACAGACAGCAGTGTGTCCTTTATCCTATTAGCTCATGATCTCATCACCTTTCCTTTTATGCTGTTCTTCTTGTTTGCCAGCTGCTGTAGTGCACTTCTTTGGCTGGCAAGGAGGGTGAGTGGTAGTTTCTGGAGCTGCTCCTGTTGTTGGTTAGAGGAGTCACATGTAATGTTCTTACTTCTCCAGGCTCTGGTTAGCGTCTAGGAGCCTGTCACATCCAACAATATTGTAGTCATTGTGGCTTTTGAGAATGATCTACAGGTAAAAATCCTCTTTGAATGAAGTTAAAAACTAAATGAATGTATATTTTTATTTTAAAAGTCTCTACTATAACATAGTGGCAGAAAGAAGTAAAGCAAACTTTCTTTCTGGCATTGAAGTACGAGGACAGACATTTTGATTGTGTCTGGTAGAGGTGCAAAGGCCATTATTATGGATATAAAATTCAGCAGTTTGTTCTGCATCTCAGTTTCTACCTCAGTTGGTGTAGTCACAGGGCAGGGGATGTGCCTACAGCATTTTGGTGGTGATGGTTTTTTTGTTCTTTCTTTTGCTTGCATGTGGGATGAGTAATTTTCATATTTATTTGCCTTCTGAATTTTGCCAGGTGCTCAGCTGTTCTTGCTAAAAGGAAACAAAGTAGAAACACCCAGTTCTTTCAAAATACATCATTCAGTATTTGTGTCTTTTCCAATAGCCCTTGAGGATAATTTACTACTGATTTTAAGTTTCAGATTTCTTCTTGAGAGGCTTCATATCCAGTCAAGGGTGCAGAACACCACCAGCTGGAATGTAACAGTCCTTGTATTGCCTGGGTATCTGTGTTAATTCATTGCAGAAGCTCATTTATTCTCAACCCCTGACTTAACTGACACCTTAACTGTCCAGAGCAGTGCATAGATCACCTCACCTCCCTTGAGAAACTGCACATAATTTTGAGGTGGTTAATTTTTAGGTGCTATAATGGATATAGTCTTTGCCTATTTTGATGTGATTTCTCACCAACTCTTTCTCAGAAAAGAAAGGCAAAAAATCTCCAGATATCTTCAGTCCATATGGATGGATTCTGAATGAGTTGTGAATTCTTAGGAAAGAGAGTCTAAGTGGAAATTCAGTTCCATCAACACATTGTCAAATAATAAACAGAAAGTGAGATGTCTCAGAGTTAATAGAAGTGTAGACATTCATGTAGAAACTTATTGACATTATCTGGAATAAGTGAGCTTTTTTCCAAACTGCTAATAAGTAACTTACCAGTCCATTTATAATTAATTGTATTTTTACTTCTTTTTATCTATAGAAGCAGAGTTTGCAGCATAGCTGTTGATGAGAAAGGGTTCTATGACTAGAGTTTGTGAACCTCTTTATCTTTGAGGATCCCTGAAAATCTTCCAGGGCATGCATGGAATCTTTACAGTAATATTGAGTTTCCTCTGCTCATTTACCCTCTGCAGGCACTGTGGAGGAGTTCATGGGTGTCTCAAACTGGAAACCACTGAGCCAGACTGACAATTCTCATGTCCATACAACCTTACCAGTTCATTAAATCAGTTAGAAATCAGTTTTGCCTTTGGCAAAACCACACAGGTTTTTTCCAATTCAAATGTCTGTATATTTCCTTATGCAGAGAGTGACTTGCTGAGGCTGGGAGAGGACTGACTGCTCCTGAGAGAATTACCTGTGTGTGTGTGTGTGTGTGTGTGTGTGTGCAGCAGGGAATGGTGTCTCTTAATGGGTTTTGTTCTTCCTGATGGTTTGAAGTCTGTCACAGTGCTCTAAGTGCCCAGAGCTGCAAAACACTTGAAGTCGTTGTCTTCGTGGGTGAGCTGTAAAACCAAGTTTTGGCTATTACTGTGTGTTCACAATTGTGTGCTGTTGGTATGAGCAGGTGTGCCTGACACTTGCTGTCCCAGCTAGAATTGGTTAAAATAATGAGAGCTGGAGTACATGAGGTGTTTGTTCTGCATTTGCCCATCTCTGACTCATTGTCATGCCTTGTGATACTCGAACACTTTTAGTTGTGAGCGAGCTTCAAAACTTACTGAGAACAAATCTCATTCCTGTGATCCGCTTTGAGATCTCTGCATACTTGTCTAAAGGAAATCTGATTTAAATGCACAGAAAACAGGAGAATGCTCAAGTGAGGTCATTATCATGTTGTGTTCAAGTACTTGAGGGGTACCAGAAGAGGAGTCTGTCATTTCATATTGCATTGCTACAGCAAACTCTAACATCAGCTGTGTTTCCTTAAGCCTCTTCAAATTCAGTCGTATTTTTACTTGTATTTTAAGAATCTATGTTTCAGAAAATAATCTATAAAGGTGCTTAATGATACGTGGAAGTTAAGAAGCAGCTGGATTGATGAGGGTTATAAGGTAGCTATTGCAATATTGATGCACCTACCCAATACACTGGGCTTAGATTAGGCAAGACAGGCAAAGTGCCTTGCTGACTTAATCCTGTTTTTCCAAGTGTTTGTATCTTCCTGTCTCCAGGATATTTGCTCTTAAAATCTGTTCTTAATGTCATAACTATGAGTAACATATAGATCAAAATAATTCTATTTTTCTAATTTACTAATTTTTATAATTACTTTCTTAATTGAACTCTTTGTGGGTAATTCTGCGTAATTCAATGTCATGAGAACTCTTCCAATGCAAAAGCTCCCTATTCAATTGTCTTTTGAAATCATCAGGATCTCAGCATTTCCAGTATTACAGAGATGGTAATTCAGACCCTGCAGTCAGAGCCAATCCTCTGGCCTGGGTTAGGTGTGAGTTAGGGAGTAGATCCTGTCTGTAATGTGAAGTTGTTAAATAGCAGGGTTACTGTGATCCTATTGGATTCCCTTAGCCCATTAGGATGATTAATGGATTAATTGAGTTACCCTCATTGTCTTACTTGTCACTCTGACATGTGATATGTCACGGATTGTGAACATAGCTAATAATAATCAAAGCTGGGAGGGTTTGTGCTGCTCCAAACGTGGTGTTTGTTTCCCAGCTGTGTTAGCTGATCTCCTAAAAGGTACCTTCTCCCATGAGCTTGGGCTTTATTTCTGTAACATTAAATAGAGTGTGTGATGGAAGGGGACCTTTCTGATGAGCCTAGTTCAGCTTTCTGCTAGACTGTAAAATATGTGTTTAGAAAATATCTTGCTGTCTCTTCTGCACTGTAAGTTGTTCAAATATTCCTGCTGACTGTTTTCTTCTTGGAAATGTGTGTCTGACTTCTGCCTTGGGTGTGTTCAGGGCTAATTTGTTCCTAATGGGCGTAAATTGACATTGCCCTTTAATTTCACTGAGTCCTGATGTCAACTCTGCTCCTCCCAGTAAGTGAGGTCAATCAACCAGTTTGTTTTGTCAGGTATGATGTATCCTGGGCCTTGCTTGTTTTGCAGCCAGTTAATACTGATGGTTCATGTTTTCTTGTGGTGGAGGAACTGATAGCCCCGAGCGTTTCTTCCCGTTGCTGTTTCTAACTGATGAACTCCCCAAGTGTCCTGTTCATTACTGAATTCAATTTCATGTGTGACACTCTGCATTACAAGATTTGTGCAGCTCTTCCTGCATGGCAATATAATCCTCTTTCCCACATAGATGTGCTTCCCAGTTTTATGCCTTCTACAAATGGCTTTGGGAAGCTTCAAGTTCCCACAGGAAGGGCATTAATGGGAATATCTGCTGAACTGAGCTCTAAGGAAAATCTATTAAGAAGTCTGTTAGCACCTTTCTGGCATTTTGATGTCTTTTTGCTGTAGCCAATTTCTTGCTCATTTTAAAACTTTTTTTTTTACTCACTTATAAAAGCCTGCCTGCAGTTCTCATGTAAATTTTCCATGTGGCATAATACATGATACTCTACCAAACTACAAACAGGGTACTACATTCCCTTTTTCTCTTGAAACTCAGTTCTTTTCCTTCAGGGAAAGTTTCTCTCAATCATGAATGATACATCTTTAGTAATTACTTGCTGGAGAGGGGTGGAAAATGCAACTGTCTCTGCACCTCTAAAATTTCTTCTACAGTTTTGCATCCTGTTGAAATCAAACTGGTGGGATATCTTTTTTCCATTTGCTCTTAAATATAGCTACAAACTTGTTATTGTCCTGTCTAAATGTGAGTTGGTCTGACAGGGGTTTGTAAGAAATTTTCACAGGTTGACCTGTGATCCTGTGTGCTTGTGCTACAGTTCTGTGATGGAGATTTCTTCCTTACTCTGATTTAAGTGCATTAAGTTATTTGAGTTCTGCTTTCACCTTCAGGTGATGTAGTTTCTTTCCATAAATTTGCTAACTGGTCCATGGCCAGCCACCTCCCCTTCTCTGAAAAGTGAGTCACAGCATTTATATAATTTTAAAAAGAAAATTATCTTACATGTCTGTCCTATCTTCATTGTTTGGTGATCCTGCTGCTTCTCCCCCTATTCTATTATTATTCATATGAGTGAAAAACCTTTTGGTACAACTTGTAATAGTCTTTGTATGGACTAACTTGAGCACCTCATTTTTCCTTACTTTTTTTTTTTTCCTTGCATATATTTCTTTGATAGCTCTTCCTTTTGACCTTTTTTCAATCCTTTTAGATTGCCAATCTATTTCTAACCTCTCTTTGGAAGTGATTGCTAGGAAGAAGTGCAGGACTTGACAACTCTTTTTTTCCCCCTTACTTGAAATATAAAATCCTGATAGCTTTAACACCATGTGCTTGAAGAACTTCCAGGCCTCTTCCACATTCAAATTCCCAGTCTCCTCAGTCACAGGCTTTCAAGCTAAATTTCTTAACTTATCAAAATTCACACTTCTTAAATAAAATCTGTTACAAGTGTTTGCAGGTTATTTTTAATTTAAACTGAAGTACATTTTGGTTGCTTAACCTGCAGTATTTTCTTTGGCCTCCCTCATGCACAGAGGTGATGACTGCTTTCCAAAATACAAAGTCTTGCCTTGGCATGGTGAACTCCCAGTGCTGAAGTGGGTGTTGTCTGCAAGGAGCAGCTGCAATGGACATGTTTATTTGGATTTTTTCCATAATGACATAAAAAAGCATGAACCCAAAATATTTTACAAAGATTCGGTGTGCAAAACCATAGTAAGGCTCCTCTATGTAGTTAGAAAATACAGACTGTTGCTTAAGTCATGGTTCTTCAGTAGAAATAACTTTCTCCAAGAGGAAAGACTTCTTCATAGGAAAGGAATTTAGCTGATGTTAAAAATTCCACCAGTACAGGCAGATGACAGTAAAATATATTGGTGACTATATTTGCAACAAAGTTTTGTCTTTACACTTAAAGTGAATGTTGTGGTGCCAGGCAGAAGAAACAGTGAGCAGGATCTGTCCTGCTGCACACAACATTGACATTCTCTCTTCACTGTTTCAGAACATGCACACAGAGTTTTGGAAGGAGCCAATCTCTGAGTAGTTGTACCAAAGAGTAATTCAGTCACAAGTTTTACTTCTATGCTTACTAATAAAACATAGTGGTTCCTGGCCATGTTGAATGCATTTATCTTGCCATAGTAGCGCTGAGGATATTCTGGCTTTAAGGTGTCTTTAGGAATTTGGTCTCTCTTGATTGAAGTGCATGAAAGGAAGAAGTTTAAAATATCCAAAGCTTAAGTTACATTAGGTGATGTAAAGAAGCCTCAGTAATACAGCAGATTTCCCAGCTGGTTGTCTCAGCATGTGATGGTTACATTTATCTAATCAAAAAGGCTTTTCTATGTGATGTGTGTGGTTTGAGAATAGCTTGAAGGATTCTAACCTAGATGTTCACCTCCAGTGTTTATTTAAACATTTTGGGCTTGGTGGAATGGGAATGTAATCTGTGACTTCAGTTTGTTTCCCTACGTAGAATGTTCTGCTTGGTGAATTCTTCTTTTATTTTAAGATTCTGAGAGGCTGCTACTTACCACAAAGCAGATAATATTTATGAGTCTCAAAGGCTGGACACACTTTCTAGGTTGAATCTCAGCATGTCCACAGAGAACTGTTAATCATGGTGACAGCCCAACTTCCAGGGGCAAGCTGACATTTGAGGTTATTAAGTCAGAAAACGATTGGGATAAGTTTAATGGTGGGTAAACAAATATCTAACAAATGGAAGTTTCAAGATTTATTTTAAAAATATATTTTAAGTGGCTGCCGGTAGGCCTGCAGAAGCATGTGAGGCGTTTCTAAAATAGAAAATGCGACGGCTCATGGAATAGTGCATGATCAGTCATGTCATTCAGAATTACCTGTCAGCTGCAGGCAGGCAGGGTTTTCTTTTCCTTGTGGGTTTTTTTTCCCTTCCCTGTACAGTTATAAGTCAGAGGATGAATGCTGCTTCTTCATCATCTATGTCAGCAGAAGCTTACAGCGAGGTAACCTGAAGTACAACTTTAATATCCTGGGTTAGAACAAATTAAACCTTGGGATATATCACAGCAAATGATCATCCTAGAATGGCAGATGGGACATGGGAATTGGTGGAACAGCCACATAAAGTTACAGAGTGAGTCACGAGGAAAGCTGGAAGGAGTCAAGATTCTCAGGCATTATCTGGGAGTTCAATCAGTGGTTTCCACTGCTCAGGAATGGCCGTTGGCAGTTTAATCTGATACCAGGTACATGTGTTCCCACTCATTCTACTTGCTCTGAGACAACATTTCTTTGGGATGTTGTAACTTTTGAGGGAGAATTGAAATAAAATAATGGTCTTTTTTTATTGCAAAGAAGAGGAACCTGCTGCACTCCTTTCCTTTCTCCCCTACTATGAATTGGTTAATGATAGTTTTGTTATTTTACCAAAGTTTTTGTTAACTACCACTGGTTTTAGTATCTGAACATGTACTTAACATGATGATGCACTTCCGTCTCTCAGCAGAAACCACATGTCTGTCTTAGAGCTTCACTTTCCAAAGACGTTTACCATGATTCCCAGTTGTACATTCCTACTCTATGTCCTAAACGAAGGGAAAAGAGTATCATGCATGACTGACTCTCTGTTTTCTTGAAACTTGCTCTTTATTTCAGGAACCAAACTGACTGTGACACTAAACTAATATTTCCTTTTGGCAATAGGTCATAGCAAACGACAGGAGCCCACTGGTGGGTAAAGTCCACTGGGAGAAAATGGTGAAGAAAGTCTCAAGATTCGGCATACGTACTGGCACTTTTAACTGCTCCAGTGACCCCAGGTATATCCTTAAAGGATTATCTAAATCCCAAGAATATCTTAAGGCTCAGTTGTGTTCTGGCAGCAGGGCTTGCTGTGTTGTAAAAGTAGCTGTGACAGAAGGTGGCTTTATTCATGTTTTTATCTCTCCTAAAGTCTGCTCAGAATGCTCCATTACATTATTTATCAGCTCTGCAGCTTCCTAAAGCGTCATGTGGGAAATGCATGATTAGACTGTGGAGAACATAACACAGCAGTGGAGAGGAATGAGCAGAAGACTTTGGCCTTATAGTTCAGGCATTCAGGGACAGGAACTGTGCTTGCTTAGGACGAAGCCAAATATATCAGTTTTAGAGTTGTTATATCACCATCTGGAAGGGAGAAGCACAGGTTATCATGAACCTTGCATACAGTGCCTGCCTCCCAGAATTACTGACAAATCCCATTCCCTGACAAATGTATGTTTATATATAAACTGGCACACACCCTTGGACAACACACAGTGTGCTGTGCAAGAGTCATTGTGTTTGCATATGATT
Organism: Orthonyx spaldingii; assembly: GCA_013397795.1. Lineage (NCBI taxonomy): Eukaryota > Metazoa > Chordata > Aves > Passeriformes > Orthonychidae > Orthonyx > Orthonyx spaldingii. The sequence continues at coordinate 681,886 of VZTJ01000904.1, forward strand.
TCGAACAAGGAAGAAGAGCAGAGCCAAAGGAGCTATTAATAATTCTCTGCTGCTGTAAAAAGAGGCGCTTTTTTTAACATTTTGTTGGAGGCATTTGCTTTGGCGTGACAGGAGACTTTGTCTAGAATTCCAGTGGCATGTATGGATATGCACATCTTATACAGCTTAAGTCCTAAATGTTTACAGAAATCTCAATGTTAATCATAGGAGGAAATTCTTAGGCTTTGTAGTGCTTATGCAAAATAATCTTGTATAATCACAACTCTGCTATTTGAACATCTTAAAAATTTGGCAGTGCTTCTCTTTGCATAGCTCCTAAGTAGCCTTAGTGTTCTGATCAAATACTATGTTTTAAATTAATTCTCTTTTTTTAATACAAGAAATGTTTTGTCAAGTAAACCCTTGTGAATAGTTTTCATCAGGTTGCAGTTGAAATTCAGAAGAATACTTCATGCTGCAGTAATCAGGATACCTTTATTAGTAGGGTAATACCTTATGGCTCCTTCTGAAAATGCTTCATTCAGATTTCTGGGAAGGGGAGTTGTAATTGTGTAAATACATGCTGACACACCAAAACCAGAGAGGATGTTGATAAGATGGCTGATGAATGAGGCTGTGGGTTCCAATGTGCAGGGTTCTCAGGGACAGTTTGTGTGCCTGTTGGCTCTGTCATATTTTGTTTGTTGAAGCTTGCCAGGTATTTCCTTAAAGAAGGACCAGATAATTGGGTGTAGCGATATTGGTAGGAAAGAAGCACAAGAGAAGGGATCTTGTGAGTCATCAGTTTCATCTCAGAGTTACTGGGCTCTGGACCATGACTCAGGGTTCAGCCATGAAGAGCCTCTTCTTTTAGGTATGGATTTGGGGTTCATCCCATCTGTCTGCCAGACAGTGTGGATATTTTTTTAGCCCAAATCATCCAGCAGCATGTGTCTGCTTCCTGCTCCACTGGTTTTGTGGCCAGCTGTCTCACCTCACCCCTGAGCATCCTGCCAAAATGGTGCCAGTAGAAGTGGCACTTGTCAGCTTCATTAAAGCAACTGAGAACAGACCAGTGTCTGCTCAGCTTCACCCCACAGCTGCTTGGCAAAACCAGGATGGAAGGAAGCACTGGGAAAGCTGTGGGATATTCAGTTACACTGGAGTGGTTTTCTTCTTGGCTGGAAGGCCAAGGAAAAGTAACTTCTAATACTAAAGCTTTAAAGTAAAGAGTCAGCTTGTGTATTATTCAAATCCAGTTACAAAGCATGAATGGCTCCATGGCCTTGTTTACTTTAATGACCCATGAAAATTAACACTATTCCTCTTCCTGTTTTATGAGTACATATCTCTTTACAATATTCCTGTAAGATATGAATGTATTGTAAGAATAAATATGCTTTGCCAGAGAATATTGAGTGCCCTTATTTCCTGCTATTACATTGTAAGGGCTCCCAGGTGCTCAGCATGTCTCATTTTTGGGCTTAGAATAGAAATGTAAGAACTCAGTTCTGGGGTTATGAAACTCTGTAATCTAACCTGCAGTTTTCTTTGTAGATACTGCAAGAGGAGGGGCTGGCTGAAATCCACCCTCATTATGTCGGTTCCACAAACCAGCACCTCCAAGGGAAAAGTCATGCTTAAGGAGTACAGCGGGCGCAAGATTGAAGTGGAGCACATTTTCAAATGGATCACAGCCCATGCTGCCTCTCGGATCAAAACCATCTACAACTCAGAACATCTGAAAGAAGAATGGAACAAAAGTGACCAGTACCGGGTGAAAATTTACCTGTTTGCCAACCTCGACCAGCCCCCAGCATTCTTCTCTGCACTAAGTGTAAAGTTTACTGGAAGAGTAGAATTTATTTTTGTGAACGTGGAAAACTGGGACAATAAAAGTTACATGGCAGAAATCGGTATCTACAAGACACCATCGTACATACTTAGGACTCCTGAGGGGATTTACAGGTATGGAAATAACACTGGGGAATTTATATCACTACGTGCCATGGATTCCTTTTTGCGCTCCTTGCAGCCAGAAGTTAACGATTTATTTGTTTTGAGTTTAGTTTTGGTTAATCTGATGGCTTGGATGGACCTGTTTATTACACAAGGCGCCACTATAAAGCGTTTTGTGGTTCTTATAAGCACTTTAGGGACGTACAATTCACTATTAATTATTTCCTGGCTACCAGTGTTAGGTTTTTTGCAACTCCCCTACTTAGACAGCTTTTATGAGTACAGTTTAAAACTCTTCAGGTACTCTAACACAACTACTTTGGCTTCTTGGGTGAGGGCGGATTGGATGTTCTACTCTTCTCATCCAGCCCTCTTCCTCAGCACGTACCTTGGCCATGGTTTACTAATTGATTACTTTGAGAAGAAGCGAAGACGCAACAACAACACGGATGAAGTAAATGCTAATAATCTGGAGTGGCTGTCGAGCCTGTGGGACTGGTACACCAGCTACTTGTTTCATCCCATTGCTTCTTTTCAACACTTCCCTTTTGACTCGGATTGGGATGAAGACCCGGATTTGTTCTTGGAGCGGTTGGCCTTCCCCGATCTCTGGCTTCACCCTCTGATACCAACTGATTATATTAAAAACTTACCCATATGGAGGTTTCAATGCCTCGGCACCCATTCTGATGAGGAAATGCTGGAAACCTTTCCAGACAGTGAAAGTGACTCTGACAGCGAGAACAAAGAGGTCTTCAGTAGCGACAGAGAAGCCTCGGAGGACGATGAGCTGAGCACGTTTCACAGGTGCAGCGAAAGAGAGTGTGGGTGTGGCGTCGAGAGCTGTTCCTGTGCCAGCCAGTGCTGTCACCACGAGCCGTGCGAACGCAAAGCCAGGTCCTATGGCTCGTGCAGCTCCACAGGTGACATGGAGCCGGACTGGTCCGCCTGGCCCTCCGACATGCTGCACTGTACGGAGTGCGTGGTGTGTCTAGAGAATTTCACAAAGGGCTGCCTGCTGATGGGCCTGCCCTGCGGCCACGTGTTCCACCAGAATTGCATCGTGATGTGGCTGGCGGGCGGGCGGCACTGCTGCCCCGTCTGCAGGTGGGCGTCCTACAAAAAGAAGCCGCCATACACACACCCGCAGCCTTTGTCGAGTGAGCCCCCGTCTTAGCCGTGCGCCATGTCCTTTGTAAGCTTTCAGGATATTACTGCTTGCCTTTTAAATGTTAGTCACTTAAAAGATTACGTGGTTTGAAGTTTTAGTTTAAATGTTAGTGCAGTGAACTAAAATATACATGATGCTAACGTTAACGACAGAATCATTTGGTTGCCTTGTATGTTGAACTGAATGCAAACTTACCGTACAATAACCTGTTCTCTTTAACATCTGGAAACTTGATGCTGTTTTTGTAAGCACAAAAATCAAGCCTACAAGAGAAGCGTATTCCAGCAAACGTTTACAAGTCAGGATGTGGGTGAAATTGAAATTCTAATCGGAGACAATTGCTTAATTTAAGTGTTTCTTATTTTAGAGTCTGTTCTGCACATCTTTGTTGAATAATGTATGTTGTAAGACAGTACCATTTAAAAAGAAATTGCTGAAATAAATTATTTTAAAAGGAGATTTGTAATGTTAATTGTTTTGATAAATATTTTGTGTGTATGGTTACGGATGTCTTGCTGGCCTGATTTATCTGTGAAGACAATAAAAATATAACACAACTTTTGTGACTAATAAATCATCTCCTAGGGCTGCAGGAATTCAGTGCTGCAAGCCACTGGCCAAGGAGAAGGCAGTGGTGTTTCACAGGGAACTACTTCCTTCATAAGTCTGCTGTGTTTGAGGTGCTTCTCTGCTTGATCAGTGGTTTTCCAGTTGATTACACGCTGCTTTTCCAGATGGAGACCCTCTTCCACCAGCTGTCTCTCCAGCACCCTCATCTGCAGACATCTAGGAAGACTTTAGGGTAGCTCCCTCTACAGCTTCAAAGTAAACTGTTGTGACGGAGCAGAATATTGTCATGCAGTGACAGACGTGGCTTGTAAAGGTAAAAATTGCCAACTTCCAACTGTGCTGGCATTCTGAAGTGATTTCTGGTTTCTTTGATAGTTCTTTGGTGCCATAAAAATTGAGTCAGTTGTTTTCTTTATATTTCAACATGAAACTGTGATTTTGGTTGTACCTTTCAGAAATGCTCTGTCTGAAAATAGGGAATTGTTGGCTGGAAAGAAAAAAGGGGGCATGGGGGGAAGAGCAGATGATATGAGTAGAGGAAAAGGCTAAACTAGAAAGATATTTTCAATTGTCTTGTTTCATTTCTTTTCTAAATCTTGCCTATGTGATACGAAAGGAGGATAATGACACAAAGATGATAATAGAAAATACAAACACAGCTCCCTGTTGCAGTTACAACCCATCTCCCTGTGTCTTTATAGACTTGGGAGGCTGTTGCTCACAGAGCTGCTGGCATTATCTGTCCAGGGTACCTGGGCATGCTCTTTTTTACTAACAGATGTTTCACAGCTCCTGTCACCAGGTGTGTTCCCAAGAGGATATTCTTATAATTAGCAGAAGAGCTGTTTTTAATTTACTGAGTCCTTTTTCCTCTCTCATTTCCTTTTTCCCATGGCAGTACCGAAGCAGAGAGGTACAAGGGGCACAATATCAGCAACTCTCCCGTGGTCCAGAAAGTCATTTTTATTCCAGTTGAGACTTGCCAGTACATGCCCTGTCTCTGTCATTACAGCCTCAGCAGAGCAGTGGAGATGCATAATGAGGGCAAAGGTCATTTCTGCTTCCAATTTGTGCAGCAGCGTGGCGCATGTGCTTGTCATAAGTATCTGAAATCCACATTGTTTCTGGACTGTTTTGAAACCTGCACTGAACTGAGGCCAAGGGAAAGGAGAAGTTTTGTGAGTATAAATAAGACTGTGGCTGAGGTGCTGTATCACAGCCCGCTGTAGCCTTTTGCTGGTACCTCGGCAATTTGCCAAATGCTGTGAGTGCTAAGCTGGAGCAAGGCTGTGTCCTTGGAGCACTGAGGGCTTGTGGAGCACAGCTCTGCTGCTGAAGGCTGACCTCCTCACCCTCACACACAGCCCCAGCAGCTCTGCCTCTGTGCACTGGCTCAGCCTTGTTTGCAAACCTTTGTGCACACCTGTTTCAGCTGAAGACTTGTTTTAATGGCCTCAGTTGCTCTACTCATCCAGTTCTTTTGATGGATGACCCAAACTGCCGTTTAATTAGCAGGAGAGCCACAGAGGGCACATCCATAGGAGCAGGTAATTATGACCAGTAGGTAGCTGTGGCGGAAGGTTTGGTCCCCTTGTGTCTGGGTTATATAAATTGTTGTGATGCAGTTCCCGGCAACGCATCTGTTACAGAATCTTGAGCAGCTGGCGTAGTGTATTGGGAGTCCCAGCAGGACAGAAAGAGCAGTTGGATGTGTTTATTTTATGAAATGCTCGTGTCAGTAGCAGCAGAAGCATCCAAGCAGCATTGTTTTCTACCAAGTGCAGGATCTCAGACAGCCCTTCCCTGACGCATTGACAGCTGAACATCCGGAGAGCGGAGCAAAGGAGCAAAGACTGTGCCTGTAACAAGGTCAGCAGTTTCGCTGCTCACATGTTTTGCCTCGCAGGGCTGGGTTGTGCTAGTACTTGTGGAGTGTCTTAACTGAGATGCTAAACATTCCTGAAGTGGTGTTTTATTCTCTGATGTCTCGTGCTGGGAAGCTGGAGACCAATTGTAAACAGAAAATGTCAAACCACTGAGGTGAGGGTATTAACTTACTTGTTAGGTTTAATAAAGGTGATGGATGTTTTGGGCTGCTATTACAAAGGATGGATTTAAAATATCTCTGAAGCTCTTTGTCACTCTCAATTTCATAAATTATTGTTTTATTAGCACTGGCTTTCCCACTGCTGGTGCTCAGTCCAAAACGAGAGCTCTCCTTTCCAAAGCTTGTTTAGATCTTTGTTCTGCATTAGATTTTGGAGGGAAAGATGACAAAGGTGAAACTGTCATTAAAATATCTGTCTCCAATAATTAAATAATGAGGGTAAGTATAATTGCAAGGTATTAAAGAGTTAGAGTAAGTTAATAGCACCTTTTTCTTCCTAAGCTTTTGCACTCTCTGTGCATCACTGATTTATTTCTAGCACTCCCAGTCGCAGATTGTGCACTGGGGTGTGAAAAGATGGAATGACTCGCTGGAGCTCCAGCGGAGAGGCTCCAAGCTGTCCCTTCATTTCAGCCAGGTGCTGCTGCGGAGAGGAGGGTGAAGATGGGCCAGGCCTGGCTGGCGGGATTTCTCCGAAAGAGCCCCGGCGGCAGGGGGCGGGGAGGGCACCGGCTTGTACGGGCTTTGCCCTCGGGTCTCCCGCGGGCCGTCCCGGTGGAAACACCGGAGGGGAAGTCGGCCCTTGCACCAACAAGGTGCTGGAGTTCCAGAGAAGGGAGCGGAGCTGGGGAAGGGTCTGGAGCACAGGAGTGATGAGGAGCAGCTGAGGGAGCTGGGGGGCTCAGCCTGTGAATTCCTCCCTGCAGCTCCCTGACTGGAGGGTGCAGCCAAGTGGGGTCAGGCTCTGCTCCCAGAAAACCAGCGACAGGACGAGAGGACACACTCCTGAGCTGGACCAGTGGACGTTTAGGTTGCACATTAAGACAAATTTCTTCACACAAAGTGTGATTGGACGCTGGAATGGGCTGCCCAAGGCGATGGTGGAGTTAGCAGACTAGTGTTTAAGGAAAGACTGGACGTGGCACTCAGTGCCACGATGGTATTCAGTCATGGTTGGACTCGATAATCTCAGAAATCTTTTCCAGCCTAATCGACCCTGTGAATGGGTTACAAATATGCTCAGCGTGAGGGGCTGAAAGCGCCTGCCCCCGTCCCGCCCCGGTCCCCTCAGCGCCTTCCCGCCCCTCCCGCGCGGGGCGGGGCGGGGCGGGGCCGTGTGCAGCGCCCTGANAGGGGGCGTGGTCCGCAGTGCCAGCGCGCAGGCGTAGTGGGGTGTGGGCCCGGCCGCGGAGGGGAACCCGGAAGTGGCGGCGGAGCGGCCGCCATGGGGCTGTTCGGGAAGACCCCCGAGAAGCCGCCCAAGGAGCTGGTGAGGGACCGGAGCCGCCCGGGCGGGGCCGAGGGGCGGCGGGGCCCGGGAGCTCGCGGGGGGAGTGGCGTCAGGCGGGGACTGCGGAGGGGTCGGGCTCGGCCTGGCCCTGGCTACACCCGGCCCGGGACCGGAGGGGTGGAAACCTCACAGCACCTTCCAGTGTCTGAAGGGGCCTGCAGGGCAGCCGGAGAGGGGCTCGTTGTCAGGAGCTGGAGTGGCGGGACAAGGGGGAATAGGTGCAAACTGATAGAGGGAAAATTTCGGTTAGATGTTAGGAAGAAATTCTTTGCTGTGAGTGTATTGAGACACTGGAACGGATTGCCCAGAGAAGCTGTCCTGCCCCATCCCTGGAAGTGTTCAAGGCCAGGTTGGGTGAGGCCTGGAGCAGCCTGGTCTAGCGGAAGGTGTCCCTGCCCGTGGCAGCGGAGGTTGGAACTTTATGGTCTTTAAAGTCTCTTCCAGTCCCTTAATATTCTATGATTCTGTGATTCTACCCCTCTTGCGGACATAGCTTTAAAATTAGGAAATAATAGTTGAAATACTGGTACTTGGAAGGGGAAGGTGAGTCAGTAGACAAACTGCGTGTTTCTACGAACAGCTTTCAGCTGTCACAGTGAAATGAAACAATCAAGGCTTTGGTGGATTTCAGTGTTGCCTTTCTTAAGTAGCTATTAATGTGTTAGTGAAAAAACCTGCTGTTTGGTGAGAGGGAGATCACACACATGAGAGGTACTGGGAAAGCAGCAGGCAGAAGGACGACAGGCACACGGTTGAAGGCTTAGACGAGCTGCAGCCTCACAGATGTTCCCTGGTGCCTTGCAGCAGCTGAGTCCCAGGGCAGCAGGTTGTGGCTGTTGCTTGTCAGGTGAGAGAATCAGATGAGGAATGTACCTTTGGGAGTGTCCTTTCCCTTCCTGCCTGGGTCAGCCTCCTGTGCTCCTGAGTGTGGCACAGGATGCCCCAGGGAGAGCTGGGGTGGGAGGCTGCTGCTCCCAGGGGTGGGGTGACACATCACAGAGCTGTGTAACCCCACATGTGACCGTGCTGCACTGAGCAGTGCTTTCCTCGTGTTCCAGGGCTGCTCTTTTGCCTCTCCTAACCTTGAGCTTGTCGTGTTTCCCACTAGCATGTCTGTGGGTCATCCTGAGCTCCTGGAGGATGGTGCCATCCACCCTGAACCTTCTTTTTGGTGGTGCACAGCAACAGGACAAGGAGCAATGACCATAAACTAAACCACAATGACTTCTGCCTCTGGATGGGGACGAACTTTACTCTGAGGGTGGCAGAGCCCTGGAACAGCTGCCCAGGGAACTTGTGGAATCTCCGTCTCTGGTGATATTCCAAACACACCTGGACATGTTCCTGTGTCACCTGCTCTGGGTGACCCTGCCTGGGCAGGGCGTTTGGACTGGATGACCTCCAGAGATCCCTTCCTAACCCAATGATTCTGTGATTCTCTGCAGAAAACCCTGCCCAGGCACTATGGAACAGGAGTAGGGAGAGGTGACCTGAGTCCTCTTGCTGTCCTGAGCACTCCCTTGGGGTGCAGGCTGGCAGAGTGACTTCAGAGGCTGTAACAGAGATATTGAGAAACCCATTAATAGTAAAACATTCTTTTCCTCCTGTACCCAACTGCAGCTTTAGAAGGAAGAAGCAGTAGTTTTTTCTGCATCCTAGCTGATGGGGAAACAGCACTGCTTACCTGGTGTCTGCCAGCAGCTGTGCACAAGATCCAGTCCCTGAGCAGGGCTGGAGGGAGCTACCCAAGCATTGCAGGAATTGGATTAGGATGGGGACAGGTTGACATTTTTGTGATGGCAGTGATTCACCGTCAGTTCATTTGTATGCCCACTCTATTGATGTGGGATCATTTATTTGTTATCAATACAAGGCAAATAGCCTCAGTTCTTCTGAAGAGCTGGTGATGCATTTCAGCCTGTCTGAAGCTGGGGATTTATTACACTTTTAATGCCATGTCTGGATCGTTCGAACTTAAAAAGTGGGTTTTCCTCCAGTGTAGTCTGAGTTGGCTCTTTTCAGCTGAGTGCTTTGCTGGCTGACTGGTGTGATGCAGTGCTGTGAGAATGATGTTTTTGTTTAGACCAGGAGTGGAAGCAGAACAGCTTCATCAGCACGGAGTTGTGCTTGGGGTAATTCTCTTTGCTCAGCTGGACCACACGCTCCTGTTCCCAGCACTGCTGCCTTGTGCCATGGTCTGTATCCGTGTCCGTGTGTCCTGTGGGAGAGGGGCACTGTGGCTTCTTTGCAGCTCAGCAAACTGCTGTCTCATGGAGTGGCCTGGATGAGATGGGATTTCCTCTTCCTCCTCTTCCACAAAACAGGAGATGGGTTGGGAACACCAGGGAAGGTGTAAGCACCCAGCTCTGCCTCTAGGACAGTCATGTCAAGCAGCTGATTCCTGGCAGTGCTGGGAATGAGCTGTGAAAGAGTTTTCTGCTGTCAGGGTTAGCAGGGATTGATGACAACACACAACCAGCCTTGATTTAAGGGTGTCTTTGTGCTGGGCTGTGCATCCCAGAGGCAGAAGCTGCAAATCCTGCTGTGGTTCGTTTGACATTGCTGATTGTACATGAAGGCTTGTTGTGTGTCAGTTCTAGAATACAAGTTGTAGAGCAAATCTCTGCCAGGTGTCACATTTGAGGCAGAACACTTGACCAGCCAGAGCTGTGTCAGGTTTTACTTTAGTCTCTTCCCCCTGCTTTTTTCCCTCTCATGTAGCCCATACTCAAAAAAGGGACCTTCCCAGCTTTCTGTCAGGGTGAGGAATGACTCTCCAGGACATTCTCTCCTCTGCTCTGAAGAACAAGAGGAGAGGCTGCAGTCAGTCCTGCAGGGGTTTGGGTTTTTTTTCCCTGTAAACCCAGGATTTAACTAAAAGTATGGGAGCTTTCTGAAACCTGTTAGAAACTTCCGCACCTATGCAGGGCTTTGTGTGGTTTGTGGGGGTTTTTAAGCTGATTTTTTGCTTGGACACCTCAAATGGTGGCTGTTGTCTGCAGTCAAAACATGGTCTTGTTCACCATGACCAGGAGAGTGTCCTTTGAGACTGGTAAGAGTCTAAATCTGTTGCTCTGCTGGGCTCGTGCACTGAAGGGAACTTGCTTTACAAGTTTTCAGTGCACAAATTCTCTTCACTCTGCTTCCCTGGAGGAGTGGTCAGGGCAAGTGGAGCTCCCCACTTCCTGGGTGAGACAGAGGATCTGGAACAGAGATCTTGGCAAGTGCCAGGAGGGAGCTGTGGAAGGAGTGGCTGTGTTTGAACCCCACCAAAGACAGGGGAGGGGAAGCTGGAGGGCAGAGGGACCTGAGCAAGTGGGAGGAACGCAGCAGGAACCTCAGGATGTGGAGCAATGCAAGATTGTGCAGGTGGGACAGCCATCCCTGCGTGCAGGACATGCAGGCTGGGGCTGGCTGGGCTCCAGCTCTGCAGGAAGGGATCTGGTTTCCCATGGATAATAAATGTGAGTTCCCAGTGCAGAACAGGATCTCAACAGACTGGGGAGGTGTGGCAGAGGCCATGGGGATGCTGCAGGGCTGGAGCCTCTGGTGCAGGAGGAGTGGCTCAGGGAATTGGGCCCATTCTGGTGTGCTGAAGAGAAGGTGAAGGAGCAAGGGTCTAAAGCCTCTCACTGCCTCTGATGGGGTTGTGGTCCTTGGATCTGTGTCCAGTGACAGGAGAGGGGCTACAGCCACAGCTGGCCAGAGGGGAGTTTTGAATTGTACACCAATGGCCAGATTGGGTGGAGCTCTGAGCAATCTCACTTAGTGGAAGGTGGCCCTGCCAACAGCAGGGGATTGGAAATGGATGGTCTTTAAGATCCTTTCCAACCCAAACCATTCCAGGATTCTGTGAGGAAAGGTCTTCACTACAAGAGTAATTTAATTGCAGTTGCCCAGAGTGGCTGTGAAGTCTCTGCCCTCAAACAGTACCAAAACTCAATGGATGAGGCCCTAAATAACCTGTTTGAAGTCTGAACTTGATCCTGCTTTGAGTAGGGGTTGGCTTGGAGACCTCCTGAGGATCCTCCTGACTGAAATGGGCAGCAGCACTCCTGGTGCTGTCATCCTGTGCCAAAGTCTGTCCCTTGTGCTGAAATCCCCTGTGGCAAGTTCCCTCTGGGCAGTGACATGGCTCTGATGTGGGAAGTGAGCCAGGCAGTGAGCATCTGACTCACAAATCACATCACAGAATCGTTGAAGAGTTTTGGTTGGAAGGGATCTGTAAAGGTCCTCCTTAACTCCATGTCTGAACATTAAGAGCAGTGCAGTAACTGGTGGTATCTCTGCAATGTTTTGGGGTTTTCTTACTTGAGTAATGAAATATTTTAACGCCACTCATAACTTGGAGCTCGTGCATTTTGAAGTGCTGCTTTTGATACTGAATGTTTAAGTTACATGGAAGTATAAAAGCATAGTTTTAAAGTTGGAATTTCAAGTAACTCTCACTTTCTCTTTTTAAGGTCAATGAATGGTCCTTGAAGATAAGGAAAGAAATGAGAGTGATTGATAGACAGATCAGAGGTTTGTACTTGTGTCTCATTTTTTGTTTTTACTCTCCCTGTCTACCTTCAAGGGTTTTTTTGCTTTAATTGAGGCAAGATGTGAAATTTAATAACCTGGGGTAGTCTATCACATTTGGAGTAAAGGAAGATGAATGTGATCCTAGGGCCAGACTTAGTCTGCATTACAAAATGGTGTTGCTGTGAAGTTATACAAGTAAAATTTTCAAAAGAGCATGAATATTTCATGCTCCCAGTAAGAGATAATGCTCTTAAATCCCTTTGGATAACATGTATTAGACTTACTATCCAGAATTTCATCCACACTGATTTAATGAGTAGTATCAGTGTGGTATATAATTCCACATGTAGAAAGTTCCACTGTCATGTACTGGTGTGAAAGTGCACATACCAAGCAAAAGTAGCTTGGTGTCAGCTTGGGAAAATTACAAACAGAAGAGAGGAAGGGAAAAAAAAAAAAGTATTTTCTCAGTGGGTGGGTGTTTTGCTGTTAAATGATGAGCATTGCACTGCTGAATGTGTCTTGAAAAGCAGAGGAGTTAGTTCAGAATTTGGTCTGCCTGCCTTCCCGTAGCCTGAAAATAGGTTTGGGTGTAGGTTTTGTTTTCCCCTTCTTTGTCTTCTACCCTTGGGATGTGCTGGTGAAGGATATTTTGTGTCAGCATCTGGTTACCAGGCACATGACTGTTTTGATTGACTTCTTGAGGAGTAGATCCTCCCATCCCCATTCTTTCCCAGCCCTGTGCCTCTGGAGTAACCTGGCAGGGTTTGTGTCTTCTCCCTCTCGTAGGCTTGTGTGAGCTGGTTGGAGAAGGTGCAGTACAAAGTCTGTCTTTGTCCTTGTCTCTAATATGAGGGACAGAGTTCATGTCTTTCCCAGGAAAACTGATGTACAGGGATATTCACTGTGCTTGTGGATTGTTTTGCTTTCTCCAGGGCACTTTGTGTGGCTGTATCAGGCACAGAGGAACTGCAACTCTGATCTTAGTAGCAAAATATGTTTTAGAGGTTGCATCTTCCATGGGAGCAAACTACCCACATGTTCACTTCGATGTTTCTTTAAATTTTGTGTTTCCCTTCACTTTTTACATGCCATAATACTTTTAGTGGCCTATACAGATATTAGGATACATGGTAGTGTGATAAAATGTAAGTATTTTAGCAGCTCTAAACATGTCTGTATTTCAGAGTCCTGCATTCACAGAAATACAGTTCAGCACTAACCACCGTCTGCTATTCTGATAATTCCCCTTAAAATAAAGTACAGAATATCTTTGTGCCAGGATGTTACATCTTACCAAGTGTCAGCCATGGAAGCACGTGGTTCTGCTGGACACTCCCCAGGCTAGCAGGCTTTTTCTGAAGGATGACAGCCAAGTGCCACTGCAGGTTTTCTCCAGAATTACCTGCTGTAGTTGGGTTGTGCCATGCTTTCTCATTTCAGCTGAGCCGTACACAGAAAGTCCCTGCAATCTTTAAGTGAGGGTGCTAAGCTGGAGCCTGTCTTAGTTTGCTTGGGAAAGGCTGTGCTAGATGTGTTTGGACAAGACAACACGAGATCCACTTGGGATGAACTGAGTGGGCTTGGATCACTGGAGCACTTGGCTGGCCTGGTCAGCGCAGTTACTAAAATAGCAACAGAATTTGAAACCATCTGTTGTTGGACTCTTGCTGCTGGAGTGATTTCTCTTTGGGGTAGGTTGTTTTTCAGGGCTTGGAAGGTTTGGAGAAGTGAAGTGTATTCTTGTTACTTCAGAAGTGAATTTTATGAGTTGATAGAGTTGAAGTAACACAGTAACTTTGTGTTTTGCTGAGCTTACAAGTCCCTCTCCCAGGTGCTGGGGCTGCTTTGTGCCTCTTGTGCTTGGCAGTGCTGCAGAGGGACTGGAGAAGTGACTCTGACTCCCTTGAGAAGTGTAGCTGGCACTGACCTTCCCAGATGGAGCTGACTGTTCTGCATACTGGTGCCACTGATCTCATACCCAGCAGTTGGTCGTGCCAGTGAAAGCATTCACTCGAGTACAGGCTGCCCTGCACCAGCCCAGGTGCAGCAACACAGTGCTTGTGGTTGTTTTCAGCCTGACAGAGTGAATGCTGTAATTCCTCAGTGCTGCTGGAGTTCTTCTGATGCTTTCTGTTTTCTGCTGGAGCACTTCAGCTCTTTCTTACTGTCTCTGATGTGCTGGGACTCAGCTCAGTCCCATGTCTGGCATAAAAATGTCTTCAAGTTTGTGGTATTTCTGAAAATAATAGTGGGGAAGCAGCAAAGGTATGTTTTTCTGATTATGATCCTGCAGTTTTCTGCCAGTCCTTTAAGGTAAAGACCCCAGTGAATGATACTGAGAGAATAACTGGTCTTGAGTGCAGAGTTCACTTACTCCCACCTGAGGAGCTGTGTTGAAGTCTCCAAGTTGGCCTGTGCCAGAAAGTGTGTGTTGATACCTTTGTTTTTATAAAAGGGCAACTTCTTATTCTTCCAATGTGTGACTTCATCTAGCATAAATCAAGAAGACTCAAAACTAAATTTGAACAGAGGCTTTCCTTGAAATAATTTTTCTTGTGGTTGTTTCAATCAACTCTTTGCAGGAAGGTGAGGCTAACCTTTACTGTCTGAATTCTTTGTTTACCTTAGGATAATTTTTCTTGTGGACTCTTAGATCCACATTTCATCAGTGGCTAATTTATTGCTGAATCTGGAAGAGGAAGGAAGTTGATATTGCCCCTGCTTATTCTTGCATTTTTTACTCTGGGCTTTTTGGAGTACCTGGCTCCTGCTGTTCACAGCCAGTGTTACCTGGCAGGGTGGAATTGTGAACAGCCACATCAGATTTGTTGGAGAAGCCAATGGTATTTAAGGAGTCCTATTTAGTGTTCACAGTTCAAATCCAACCAACTCTTTGGTGCTTAGTTCAGTATTCCTGCTTCAGCACAAACTGTTCTGTTGAAGAGAGCTGGATGCCAGGAGAGTTTGAACAGGATGTTTTAAGTTAGATTTATATTTTGTGTATATATATTTGTATAGTGTAATAGTCAGGAGGTTATTTTGAAGTTGTAAGTCGAGTCATCCTCTCAGAGTGCTTTGTTCTTACGAGACCTTTTTGCTTCTTAAGCTCTTAGTCAGCTCAGCATCATGCACTAATATTCTCAGACAGTCCTTTAGAGCACTCTTGACTGCAAAGGAAATTAGAGAGCTGGATGTTCAGTAATGAGAATTTTCCTCTTAAGATTTAGCTGAATAAATCAGCTGACATGTACATCAGCCTAGAACAAGGTCTTTGAGTAACAGAGTGAATGTGAAATCAAGCAGAAACAATTCTTTGCACTGGAAACACCCCCCCAACAAATGACTGATTTCTCTTCCATATCCTTAGGAGTTCGTCACTGTTTGCTGTGTTTTTCTGTACTCCAGATATCCAGAGGGAAGAGGAGAAGGTGAAGAGGTCAATAAAGGATGCTGCCAAAAAGAATCAGAGGGATGTGTGTGTGATCTTGGCGAAGGAGCTGATCCGCTCTCGGAGGGCCGTAAGCAAACTCTATGCATCCAAAGCTCACATGAACTCTGTTCTCATGGGGATGAAGAACCAGCTTGGTAAGAACAAATTCTGAGCCCAGGCACAATGACTGCTCTGACAGTAGAGGTGAGGTCTGAGGTTTCCTTGTCCAGAACCAAAGTCAAGTGCAGGCAGAGCTTGAATGTGGAAGCAGCAGTGCTCTTGTGGAAGGCAGCTGATTCCAGGGGGCTTCAGGAACCTGGGGAAGTCCTCCCATAGCTGGCCCAGAGCTGTGAGGCTGCTGCAGTTCTGCCCCTAATCCCAGCAGGCACATGCACCCACACTCTCGGAGCAGAGCCTTTGCCACCACCCCATAAACACACACAGCTTTCACTCAAACATCAGCAGCTCCATCCTGCTCTTCCTCTTCAGCTGATGAGGACTGAGGTCCACTGGTAGAACACACATGTACACAATAAATGGGTTGTTCCAGGAGCTGCTCTCAGATGCTCTAAGTTGGCCAGATATCCAGTACCTGGCCCCAGATCTGCTCTACCTGGTCCTGCAGGCCCCTGAGGTTTGTGTGTTCCCTGGTTCACTTCCGTCCTTCCCCAAACTACCTTTGGTCATTCCCCTAAAATTCAGTTACATTCCTGTAATTCCCTTTAAAGATCCATTGTAAGTTTTCCCTGTATCCAAACACGCTCTTTTCCCTTACATCCCTGTGAGGAGTCCTGTATCCCTGTGGGCAATAACCCCCTTCAGTCTGCAGGATGTTCTGAGGCTGCTTCCCCACTGCCCTGTCTGGATGGGTGTCCCACCCTGGGCTCTGAAGTAGTCAGGAAGTTCCCAGTTTTAGTTTCTTGGGGTTCCTGCCCCTCCTTGTTCCCTACATCCTTGCTGGGTCCCTCTTTGCTCTGATGAGCTGCTCAGCAGATGACCTGACACCTCTCCTCAGAGCCTGAGGGTGTGATGTGCAGTGATGTGTGAATCACATGCTGTGAAACTGAACTCACACCAATTTGGAGCACATTCTTAATGTGCATTCCTAAACAGTTTGAATACATTCCTAATATCCCTGTATCCTCGTGGAGCCTCACTGCTTTTGACAGGATCTGTCACAGGAGTAGAATTCCCTTCATCTTGTAGATGGTTGTTTCTCTAGCAAGAGTCTGGGAGCATTTACCAACACCTACATGGGGATGGAGGAGCAGTGCTTGATTTTCTTGGTGTGGATGAATCCATTTGCCCCTTGGCTTAACACCCGTGTTCTGTAAACCTCCTTGGTCCTTTGTGTTCCTCCAGAACCAGCATATTCCCCTCATTCCTTATCCACATCAGAAATCTGTTGTAATAGACTTCCTGCAGTGTTTTCCGTAGCTGGAAACATTCCAGCCTGTAACAAGCAGAGCAGAAAGCTTTAAAGACAGGGGAAGACTTGGTGGAGGTTAACGTGCTGCTGAAATGTCAAAGCATTTCCCCTACCCCAGCATAATCCAGGTAGATTTTGACATTGGGTGAGTGGTAAATCAGGAGTCACACTGTGAACTTCAAGTGTAATTTTGTGATGGTTCAATTGTGGCTCCCCATGCATCTCAGGAAAGGGAAGTAGGACCATCCTTGCACCTTAGGGTGTCCCTTAAAAAGGAAAAACTCAAAGCAGCCTCCTCCTGATTACCACTGCCAGCATCTTCATCTTCCTGAGAATGTTCTGATACACTTAGATAGGAAATATGAAGTTATCTAGAATTCAGTCTGGGGTCTGTAGTAACTTGAGAAATGACCACTCAAGGCAGAGTTTCTGTTAGTTTGTTACAAGTGTAAGGCTCTTAAAAAATTTATTACAATGAAAAATAATGTGTGCTGTACCTTCATTTTGCTTCGTTAAGGAGTGACCATTTTATATACAAACAGGTAAGTTCTCCATGTCCAGGAAGCTGCAAAGTTAGATGGCAAAATTCACAAAATTTCAAAGTACCCTTAATTACTGCTTTTTGATCTTGGTATGTCAATACATATGAGGAAGAGCTTATAAATTACATTATGAGGATAGCCTCTGGAAAGAGTATTGTTAAATTCAGTTTAAACAAGCTTATTTTCAGCTTATCTGCTTCAGTATTAATTTTACAGCTTACTCTGTGCTGTGAAACTATTGCAGTAGAACTGCCAGGGTTAGTTTTCAGTACCTGGTGTCAGGCTGGAGGTCCCTGGTTTCAGCAGTCACTGCAGCTCTGCTGCTGGATCCCTCAGCAGCACCTCTGGCTGCCCAGGGGCAAGGCAGGAGCAACTCAGGGCTCTCTCTCCCTGTCTCTAATGCACTGGGTGCAGCTGGGTGGAAATCTCTCTGCAGACCACCTGGGTTGCTCATTGTACAGGACCTGTAGCTCCTCTATAAATGTGGCTTTCCCGACGTGGGTACAAGCTGGACTTTTCCAGGAATTTAGTTAAGAATGAAGAAGTGGAATGCCTGTTTCTTTTTTAAATTGAATTGCCTAAATGTAAATGAATTTCCATGTAGGGGGGATATAATTTCTCTGCTTTCAGCAGTGCATGGATTGGTCAAACTGTTCTGTGCCTCTCTTTCACAGCTGTCCTCAGGGTAGCAGGTTCATTGCAGAAGAGCACAGAAGTCATGAAAGCTATGCAAAATCTAGTAAAAATCCCAGAAATCCAAGCAACGATGAGGGACTTGTCCAAAGAGATGATGAAGGTGAGACGTGGCACTTCAATCAGACTTGGGTGAAAATGATGTGGTTGTTTCTGAGCTGTGCAATCTCTTGGGTGGCCCCTTTGTCAGAGGGCTCGTGTGAGCTGAGGGCACTCTGTGACTCTGTGGCCAGTCTGATACTGGTGACACAAAGAGTTTTAAATCCAACAGCAAAAAGCTGTGAGACAAACATTCCTAATAACAATTTTGAGTCAAAATTGGGAACATATCGGGAATTTATTTGCCATAGACGTGTTCAAAGAAACAACAATTTTCAGGAATTTATATACACTATAACATCCAAGATTTTTTTATAGACACTCCCAAAAATCTGCCCAATTTATTGCATCATGGTATAGGTGTTTTGTTTCTTTTAATTCCTACCAGAACATCTCATGTGTCTTTCTTTAATGGATAACCCAAGTTTTATCCAGCTAAACAGTGTTTATTAAATTTGCTGTCCTGGTTAGACAATTACTATTGATTAAGTTTTCTGGGGTGTACAAGCCTATGAAGTGGCTCCCTTATTGCACCTGCAGTGTATTAATCAAATTTTCTGGGGTGTATAGGCCTTTGACTCCTTAACTCTCCCAAGATACCATTCTTGTTCTATGACATCTAATTCATCTCTAGTTATATAATAACCATTAAACAATTCTTCATTGATTTTGTTCTTCAGCTGTAGATTCACTAAGGGGTATGGGTCCATGGAGTTCCTTTCTGCAGGTGCAGTGAGGTAATTTCTCAGGGTTTTCTACTGCCACTCAGCCAACATAGATGTAAATCAAAACCAGCCAAAATAACACAATCGAACAGTCCTTAACTAATTAAGCATAGCAATAACAAAATTTTGAAAGAATCACAAAACTCCTGGCTAATTAAGATATAGCTTGCTGTCACTGGGTTTAAAGCAGCTAGCTCAGTGTCTCCATGTGATGGGAGTGCTCTGATTTGATATACTAAGTCTCTGTCATAACTATTACATTTTCAACTACCAAAATTGTCTTGCTTTTGCCCTTCTCACCACTCTAGAGTGTTTAGTTCAAGTAAGTTTGTTTCTAAATAATTTTACCATTGTGCACCAGCACAGTTTGGCCATATCTAGGTTGCAGGGCCTGCAAAGGGATGATTTCAAATGCACATAGGAAAAAACCAAGCTGTGTCAAAGAGCAATTTTGCAGTGTGCTACACAATTCATGCTGCATGACTGAAATTTACACTTGTATCTCACATGCTTGGAGCAGGCTGGGTTCTCAGTTTAGACGTGCAACAACAATAAATAACCGCAGAATCGTAGAATGGTTTGGGTTGGAAAAGATCTTCAAGATGATGTAATTCCAGCCCCCCTGCCATGCACAGGGACACCTTCCACTATCCCAGGTTGCTCAGAGCCCCATCCAACCTGGCCTGGAACACTTCCAGGGATGGGGCAGCCACAGCTTCTCTGGGTAACCTGTTCTAGCACCTCATCACCCTCACAGGGAAGAATTTCTTCCTAATATCTAATCTAAATCTCTCCTCTTTTAGTTTAAGTAACTTGAGGTTTTCAAAGTGAGAACGTGTGCCTTTGATCTCCAGTTACCTTCCTGCTTTTCCAGTGCACCAGTTGTAGATACATCCTAACACTGAGGGCAGGTGTGTTGGCCACCCTCCTGCAGCAGCCTCCATCAGGGGAGCTGGAGGAGGCCGTTGTTACACGCCTGGATGGGCATAACCTCATCTCCCAAGTGGGAAGTGTGTGCCCTTACTCTGCTGTTTCCAAGGGCATCACACACTGCCTTGTTATTTTCTGCTAGGCTGGAATTATAGAGGAAATGCTGGAGGACACCTTTGAAGGCCTGGAGGACCAGGAGGAGATGGAAGAGGAAGCTGAGGCGGAAATTGACAAAATCCTTTTTGAAATTACAGCTGGTGAGTTTGCAGGTGCTGCTGAGAGCCAAGTCCCTGCTCTGTTCAATAAGATGCTGCAACTGAAATCTTCATCTATTCTGACTGAACTGCACTCTGCCAGTGGCAGCCCCTCCTTTGGTGATGGGCAGAGAGCTCTGACAAACTGGTTTCTCAGGGAATTCTGGCTGAGAAGGCCAGTGGGGCTCAGCAAGGCAGAACTAATATCCATCAGCTGCTGTCTGTGCAGTTACATAATTGAGGCTCTAACAGATCTGTGTTTGGCTGTGCAATGAATCCTCTTAACAAGGTGAAGCTCACATGATTGACTAGGTGCTGTTATTAGTGAAGCCAAGAAATAAACTCAGCTGCACTGCCTTGAGTCATAGGCTGTGCTGTGAGTCCTGGTAGTAACATGCTGGGTCTTGTCTGGGGGAAAAAACCCAAATCAAACACAAAAACCCTCTTAAAACCAAAACCACAACTTCTGCCTTCCAGCTCATGAAGTAATGATCTACTGCTTCAGTTATTTGACTTGGAGAAGGCTCAGAATGCTCCTTTCACCTGGATTCCTTGTGATGTGGTGTGACAAATACAAGTACCAGGGCTGCACTCAGCTGTACCACGCTGAAGTGCAGCTCACACCCTGCTGGAATCTTGTGCCCAATGCCTGGCACATTGCCCTCTTGTTTCTCACATCCTAATTTGCTTTTTCCATCCTGTTTCCTGGCTGGAGCAGCTCCTCTCCTCCAGGGCAGGCAGGGGGAGCTCCCAGGCAAGCAGCAGGGCTTGGGGGGAGCTGGGAGCCTCCTCCCAGAAGGGAGGGAGGGCAGGGGCTCAGAGGGGCTGGCAGCTCAGTGCTGCTGGGCAGCCAACAGCCCTGGGCTGGCCCTGTCCCAGCTCAGGGGTGTGACCTCCATGACAAGTGACTGGCTGGATTCTGTTAGATGTCCCTGAAAGCCACTAATTACAAAATGAAGATGTAACACACACTCTAACGAGCCTGTTTGTTGTTGCAGGGGCCTTGGGTAAAGCACCCAGTAAAGTGACAGATGCTCTGCCCGAGCCTGAGCCCATGGGAGCAGCAGCTGCTGCGGTGGATGAGGAGGAGGACATCGAGGCCATGCAGTCACGGTTGGCCACGCTGAGGAGCTAGGGACAGGAGGGATGTGTACAGTTGGCTTTATTTTATTCTGTCCTACCTTCAACATCAAAACTTAATGTATTCTCACTTATGTAAGATATGTATTTTTTTTTTCTTCCTGAGGATTTTATTCTCCAAGAAACCACTGTAATATACTTCTTGGGGAGTGCAGTCTCTTCCAGTTTTCTGTTCAGCCCATGGTTCCTGTGGTGACATGGCAAGGGTGGTGTAATGTTATGTATTTTTAGATATAAAGTCCTGAAATATATTCTCATCTTCAAGCAGCATTTCTCCCTAACAGGCACTTTGGTTTAATCTGCTACCAAAAACCTCCAGCACTGTCAGATCTGTGTTTTCCTGAATCACTACAAATTTTATTAAAGCTGCTTCTAACAGTCACTGCCATGCAGCAGTATATTTGCATCACTGTGGCCTCTCACACACAATACCCACCTCCTCTAACACCTCCCTTTTGGTTGTGTAACACCTTTCTTTAGCACATTCAGGGCCTTCACTGCGTAGTTAAAGAGAAGTTTTCAGTCAGTGCCAGCTCTGTATGATCACAGGAGAGCCTGTCTTAAGCCAAGGCATGGCAGAGTGAGGGCCAGGTCCGGTGGCAGCACTGGGAGGGGGGCCCTGACTCACCCAGACCCTGTGGCCATGCCAAGGCTTCTCTGCTACTCAAAATAGCACATTTCAGGGTCAAAGCAGAGCTTGTCTCCTCCCAAGGAAAAGCTTCGGGCAACACGGATGTCATGGCTCACAGAAAGCTGTTTGCAAACCTAAAAAACTCTGACTCTAAGCTGTCACTGCCAGAGGCACCTCCCAGGCAAAGGCCAGAGCTCCTGAGTTTAAGGAGGACTTACCCAAAGAAAGCCAAGTCTCTACATGATTGTAGAAAAAACACACAAGGCACACAGCTGGATGGAGTCCAACACCTCCCATTTTCAGCCACAGAAGCATGGAGGGGCCAAGCCCTGTTCACCTTTGTGCTGGGGGAGGCAAAGCAGCCCCCGTGCTTCAGAGCTGTGCAATTCAAGTGTTCATCTCCACCCCAAATGCAACACAAAAACAGGCAAGAGGGACAGTTTCTTTCTTGTGGTTTTAAAAAATCCAGAAAGGACAGATCAGAAACAAAAGCAGCTGAAGAGTGGAGTGGGTGAGAGCTGCAATAAAACCAGACTGAACAACAGCACAGAGGTAAGAGCTCAAAATCCAGCCTCAACAATGAGTCTTTTCAGATGTCTTGAGCACACAGGGTGTGTAAGATCAGTGTGACTCAGCTCCCTGGGAGGTACCTGCACTCCAGCTGGCTCCAAGGAAAGCAATTAACCTGCTTTTTGTCACCTACTTCAGCTTTACAGTTCAAGGGAGAATGTTCAGGTAAGTGTTGTTTTTAAGCATACCTGACAAGTTCAAGCACAAAATGCCAAATCAAGGCAGCTGAAGGGACTAGGACAAGTTATTTACTGTCAAGAGGTGTCAGCAAGTGAAGGTGGGGGGAAGCTCTCACTGAAGGCAGTGAAGGGCTGTTGTGTAGGCAACCCTTCTGTAAGTTCACTTCACTTAACTCTCACAAGAGACTCCTGCTCCCTGCACAGCCCTGCAGCCTGTCCCCACTGCTGAGGGAGCAGTCAGAAGAAGTTTCTCTGAAGAGGAATCCTGTCACCCAAGACAGACTCAGAACATTAATGCTGATCACAAACAGGTGAAGTACTACAGGGAGGGGAAGCTGCAGAGTTCAGTTCTTTGCATAAAGCTCAGAAGAGTGACCTGGCTACCAAGGAGGTTTCCTCTCCCACCTGGTTGTTCCCAGCAGCCAGCCAGAAAGGTTAATTTTATCTCAGGGTATCTCATCAAATATGAGTGATGCACTTTTCCATTCTTGACCCCATGCCTGTTTTAGGTTTTACAATGTTTTCAGTCTTTCTCCAAATAACCCTGAGTTGTGTGAGTACCATTTCAGACTGAAGCTGCA
Source organism: Orthonyx spaldingii (assembly GCA_013397795.1). Lineage (NCBI taxonomy): Eukaryota > Metazoa > Chordata > Aves > Passeriformes > Orthonychidae > Orthonyx > Orthonyx spaldingii. The sequence continues at coordinate 704,693 of VZTJ01000904.1, forward strand.
AAGCTCCTGTGATACAGACCCCAGCTAAGTCATGCTTGTGTTAACCAAAAATAACTATAAACAGATCTGCTGCTAAATTCCATACCCTAAGCCTTCAAATGCTTTAAAAAACAGTATGAACAGCTTATGATACACAGTTTTCTTCTGAATTTCAAAGTACTGCATCAAATTAATTACATTTTAAAGAGTCAATGGAAGAAGACAGGCAAGGAACAGTATCTGAAATAGAAGAATTTTTATGTAACCATTCAGTGTTAAAAACAAGAGAATCAAACATGAGTTCAAATTAAAGAGCAGTTTTGAACAGAAAACATTTGATTAAGTTTCTTTTAACATTTAGAAATTTAAATACATTTACCTAAAGATGGTTAACTCCCATCTCTATGTTACTATACAATAGCTTAAAGCTACTTTTAAATGCTAGTTCTATGTTAATGTGAAATTCCAGAACTGCATTCTTAACTTTTTATGTAAATTGGTTATTAAACTGAGTGATTTCATACTTCCTCCCACCCCAAAATAAATTTTAAAAATTGAAGCTTTACAATGCCTTGAATAATATTTTTCAAACGAGTAATTTGGAATAGTTCCCAACAGTTCTATAGGAGGTATTTTGTACAGTTTGGAGAGCAACTCCGTATAAAGTTCTATTGCAACTGAGCATTCACAGTATGCCACAGTCCATACATATTACTACATATACATATCAGGTTTGTAAACATTGGAAGAATACACAGAACATAGTACCACGATCCTCTGGTACTGCTGAAAGGAAGATGAGGTAACATTCATATAATCTCAAAGTCCACAGAGGTCCTGACTGAGTAGGTAAAACAGCTGCCAACGCTTCTGTTTCTTAGTGTGTGGTTAAGGCGCTCTACGTCACGGTCTGCTAAGGCTGGATTCGTTAGCTCTCAGTATCCCAACTGCATCTTTAACAGCGTGGTATATGACATTCTTCACCTGCAGGAGGAAAGGAAAAGGTGCTTGGTTTTACAAGCAAACAGCACAGATCGTTTTCCAGCTTTCCCACTTCCTTCCCCACACCCTGCGCAGGTCAGCTCAGACACGCTCATCTGCCCGACCTTCATGTAAATCACAGACTTGGGAACACAAGGTTCACATTCCAACAGGAGATAAAGTGAACCCTGTAGCCTAACAGCATTGCTCAGCTGGTGGGGAAACAAATGGCAGAAGAAAACATTTCAAGAGAATCTCAGGAGAAGTTTCAGAAAGCTTTCTCAGAACTACTAAAAAACCGTAACAGTTCAAACACTATTGAAATTTCAAGATCCAATGCATTAACACTGATCTGAACATGAAAGCAACTTGGATTGCATGGACACAGCCCTCATGGGGTTTGATTAGGGTTTTTGTTATGTTTTGGTGGGTTTTCTTTAAAGGGTCAAGAGCACTGAGCATTGGGAAGTTACCTGCAATTTATCTTCATGGTTCGTATGCGTATGTGACAGATATCTAAATTCCTGAGTGAGCCAGAAGCAGTGTTTGACATGCTCTGGGGATACAAAGTCTTCTGCAACTTTAATACAACTGTACAAATTATGAACCTAGAGAGAACAAACAAGCATTAACCATGTGCTCAAAGGGCTGCCCAAGCAGTCAGGCCATTCATCCCATGTCCCTGGTGCTTGCCTGGTGTGGAGCTCCTGCTGGGATGAAAACTACATCTCCTAGAAACTGTACAATAGCCCAGCCTTGAACTCCGTACTCCTGGTGAAGGCGTTTCCTCAGCGACCGGTCCAGGTACCAACTCTGGTCATGAATGGGATCATGATCTACAGGGTTTTCTTGGCCTTGCTCTTCTGCAACCTGGAAAAGTCACAAGACAAGAAGCTTTTTAACACACCAGTCTGTATCCGTCGTATTCCATACAAACGTGTGCCAGAGGGACTTGCACCACATGTTCAGGTAGGAGAGTTACACCATGCAAGTCTGGATCCTCACTCAGACCTTTGTCAAGGTTTCAACATTTCTCAGGTCCCATTGCTTCACAGACACATTGCAAGTGTGGACATGGAAAATGCAAGTAATGCCAGCTGACACTGGCAAGGAACAGAAGGGTGAAGCAACTCATGTTCACATTGGTCATACATGGAACCAGTGTTCTGACACTACTAAAGCTGGACAGGGACTGTGGAGAAGGGTGTGAAGGGACAGGACAAGGGGCAATGGCTTTAAACTAAAGAAGAACCATGGGTAAGGTTTAGATTAGAAGAAGAAATTAGGAAGACATTCTTCCCTGTGAGGACAGTGTGGCCCTGGTTGCCCAGAGAAGCTGTGGCTGCCCCATCCCTGGAAGTGTTCCCAGCCTGGCTGGACAGGGCTTTCAGCAACCTGGTCATGGAGAAGGTGTCTCTGCCCATGGCAGGGGTGTTGGAATGAGATGGTCTTGAAGCTTCCTTCCACCCCCAACCATTCTGAGATTCACTGACTCTGTAGTGACTGGAAGACACTACCAAGGGTGGAATTCAGCAGGTGTCTGCCTGGAGGCCACAGTCAGTCAGTGCGTGCTCACTGACCTAGAGGATGCAAACCAGATTTTCAGGAGAAATGAGACTGGGAGGCACAACAGCACTTTAGGACAGAAATTTGAGAGCTGTAGGGAGAGACTTTCTGCAAGAAGTTCCTGTATGAATCCAACTTGCTGCAGCAGCCATTTACACCCAGGACTGTAGCCCAAAAACTCATCTGGGAGGAGATAAACAGCTGAGTTCTACTCCACTAAAAGCTGCTGAAAGCCCCACACCTGCCAGCAAGTGTGATACAAGGGACTGAGGTGTGAGACACAGATGCCAAGACTCCAAGTGCTAATGCTTATCAAACCCAGTATCATGTTTTATCAACAGTAAGATTTGTTCTGTTAGTACTAAATAAATCTGCTGCAGCCTCTCCAAGCTTCCACCAAGATGTCAGGCTGACCAGGCCACAGTTGTTCAAATCATCCCATTTATCCTTTTAAATATCAGAATATCAGCTCTTTCCACTTTTAGAGCCCCAAAGAAGTTTCACAATTAAGACTACAAAGAACTCTGGACCATCTGAGGTAAATTTAAACACTGAAACAAGCCCTTTTAGATGCAGTAGCACATCTCTCCTAAACCCTTAACTCCCATGAAAATGTGACAAAATACCCCATGCTATTCCTTTAATTCAGGCCTCATTAAGGTATGAGGAATAAAGGTAGTAAGAAGGAGAGAACAAGGAAGAGCTTTAGGTACCATGTACTGCTCTGACATTTCTCAAGAATATCTCACATTTTTCTAAGAATGATCAAATAAAACTGCTTTTCCTTAACTCTAAACCAGCTATTTTCTTGTTCACTATGTAACATTACTCATCTATGAGAAGAGTGGGCAGAAGGAGTATTTCCTACATACAAGGTAATGTCAAGCTTCAACTCCTCACCCTTTCCAGATCCTACAAGACTCATGGCACAGGAAAAGTTTTGTCACAGATACAACTCAAGTACTTGTTTCCAGAGTAACTGGGATATGAAGGAGGAGAAAAGCCCAAGGATAGAGACTTGCAAGATCAGTTTTTAAACTAACAGCTTACCTTCTTGAGGAACTCCCGGATTTTCTCTGTATCTTTAGCAGCATAAATGTGCCACAGAGCTCCAGGCTTCTCTCGGCTCTCGGTAAAACGTTTAATTGTCAGTTCATCAGAGTCACCATCCTGGATGGTCTTAAGGACTTCTGTGGAGAGTCAACACAAGCAGTTACACTAAAGGATCTTTCCTCCAACCACAGAAATATCCCCCCAGGCACCACAAAGACTTCACCTTCTTCTTGATCAGCCTGGCCTTTGGGGATTCCCACATAAACCATGACATTGGCTGCATCAGACACATCCAAGTGGAGGTTCGTTGTGCCATATTTTCTGTCCTCTGGTGTTATTAAGCCTGGGAGAGGAATCAAAGGGGAAAAAAAAGAAGGAGTAGCAGACCCATCAGTAAGACAAAGACGTGTTACACCACTCTCAGCAGCACTTTCTGAAAAGATTACAGTGCTTTTACTTCTATCAACAAATGCTTCCAGAACAGCAATGTTTTCTCTCCAGGACCTTGCTCCATCTTGTGGCTTCCCAAGTGATCTGCTGACAGGCTGATACAGATCAATGTATCTCTACCTAGCCTGTATGATATATCAAAGTTCCATTTAAGTCCTGCTGGAAAAGGGTTTCTATAGCAGTTTAGAAAAAAGCACTCTCAGAAACAGTCTCTTTTTCACTCTAAACAGCAGCTGCTGCAGGATTTACCAGTCAGGATCTCTTTACTGGCCATGATGCTGCTTCATTTTAAATGTCTTTTCTGTGACAGCAGATGAACCAGCCATGGAAAAAACTGCTCATGGAGAGATTAAAAGCTAAATGATACAGCCCAAAAAGGAGAATAACAAAAGCAATAGAGCCAGAAGCAGCAAAACAACAAATACATGTTGCCAGCTACAGGAAAGAGAGACTGTGGAGCAAGTTGACTGGAAGGCTGGGAATAACTACTATTGGCTTGAAACCACCTGGACAAAAATATATTTAATAAATCATATCACGTTCTGGACAACATAGATGCCTATAGGTAAGCCAAAGTCAGTTTTTCCGATCCATGGGATTAATCAAATTGTCTACAACAGCAAGGATTCACATAATCTACAGTAAGTTTCAATATGAACATGTGGTCAATGTGACCCTTAAAGTGAAAAATTCCTTACCATATGCATTGTACATCTTGGGGCCCAAATCTGGTCGCACAAAATAGTTGGGAAGTCGAGAGGCAAGGTTGAGCTTGCCACCTCTCCTGGTGTATTCTGGCAATGGGATGTTTTTCATCAAATCATCAAACCTAAAGTAATGCAGCAAAATTTAACGTTTGGTACTGATAAAGCCAAAAGCAGACTAAAACAGACTGCAAGAAAAGCTCTCTCCAGTCAAGGAAGTGTACTCCTTCCCTCAGGGGGTTTGCTGGACACCATGAAAAGGAACTAAAACAAGGCACAGAAATGTAGCAGATAAACAAATTTAACTGCTCTGGATTAATGCTATTTCGTTGTGTAATCATATCAAGGAATATCAAACAGGTTTAAGTCCAAACACTTGGGAAAAAAAAAAAAGCTTCAACCAAACTTTAGATTCCAAAGTGATCCAGGCTTTCAGGAGCAGTTTTATGTGCTCACTTTACTTAGCAACAAATACAATGAACCACATACAAATTTATCATGAAACTTGTGCAGGATTTCCATTTATATCAGGCATCTCAGAAACAGAACTGGTCACCTGCCACCAACTGCTGCTCAAAGCTGAAGCAGGTATCAAAGTGTGACAGTACTCCTATTTTCCATTATTTTGGGGGGTGTACCACACAAAATGAACATTTCCTCCGGACATTCATACCGAGAGGGCATCATGTCTCTGAAGTCTTCTCCTGGAGGCCAGTCCTTAAGCTTCAATACCATTGGCTCTCCTTCTTCTGTTCTCAAGCGACCTAATTTGAAATATTAAGAAGTGTTACTTTTGAACAGTTGTACAACTCAGAACACAAAGAATCAAGATAAAAAAAATCCTTATCTCAGTTTAAAATCATGTTCATTCCACAACTATTCATGTAGAACCAGAGATACAAGTTCCTCTGACACCAGAGCAGGGTATCCCTGTCATGACAAACGTGTTCCAACAGGAGATATCAGGCAAGACAAGCTTAACTGCTTTGCTTTACTGCTCTCTTGCCCAAGCACTTCCTACATTTTAGCTCGGAAACTGGTTTGTGTTTCAGGCCAAAAGTAACTGATGAAGCCAAAGCTCTTCAGAGATCAAGCAACAGAAAAGTGTGAGTCTTCCACCTCCCACTCTTCTTGCCCTAAGTACCAAATTCCCTAAGCTTACAACTGATTTAAACAGTAAAAGAGACCCTTACATAAGGATGTGTAACAAACAGATAAAGCAGAACTCCAGTTACAATGGCAAGTATTAATTCTCCTGGAAAACCTCAAGCTCACCTCCTCCAAATCTATTTTTATACAAAGTAACTTGAGTTTATCAAGATCAAAAAGCACCTCCAAGCTACAACAGCAGAATCCATTTAATGTGTGAGCACCAGCCCTACACGTGCTCTTGTGTTTCACTCAGCTGGAGAATAAAAGCTGGCAGGTGAACCTACTTGCTAGGAAGATCCCAAACTTCCTAGGAATGCTTCCCCAAAAGGCTAAAGGCAGCCAAACATACTCCTGAAGGAGAGTACTTCATGGGATGACAGTTCCTATCCAGTCCATAATCCCACAGGCATAAACAGTGAGGATACATTGCAGACAAACTGTCCAAGGAGAAGAGAAAGCCTGGGACATCTTTTACACTGCTTATGGATCACTAATCAGTGCTAGGGCAGAATTATTGCCGCTGAGTATTTTACCTATTGGAACAAAGATTCACAGTACTTACTTGAAATATCTTCAAAACCATCCCAGAAATCCCCTACAGTAGCTCCAGTGATGATTTCATTGGTCCTGCAGTTAACCAGATCCACTTCCTGTTGGCCAAATTCCTTCCTAAAGGACTCTGGTCTCCAGAGATCTGCATTTAACTTGTGGTGCACTCCTGACACCATTACAGGCTAGAAAGCAAAAGAATATATTCTGAAAAATTATTAAACACCAAAATTTCTAACTACTACAAGGTTATACATAAAACACACTGGGCATTTGAATGCAGGCATTTTGCAAACTAAATGCTCAGCCTGCCCTACCAGAATTCTGCCTTACCATGCACCTCAACATTCTTTGTTTCAAACTGTGAGGCAGCTTGTTATACAGAGCCAGAATTTCAGCACTGCGTTTAGAAACTGATTTAAACAGTAAAACAGGTCCTTAGACAAGGATGTGTAACAGTGCTCGTGTCACACATTTGATGAGGGTTTAATGTTGCTTATCACTACAGCTGTCTGCTTTAATGAAAGGACAAAGCACATGAATTGCAAACAGGAAAAGCAAGAAAACGAAAATACCTGTCCCTGCTTCCAGCACTCCCTGAAGACATTCCAATTGCTCTCGTTGTTGGGATCCTGAAGACACAGCAGGCGGTTATCACATAACCAGTAGTGGGGTGTGTCAAAGCCCATTATCGTGGGCTTGATGGTCAGTCCTTGAGGTTTCTTAGGCAAGTCTGTAATGGCTCTGTTTTGCACCAGGGAAGCAAAAATGTCATCAAGGATTTTGGGTGTACTCTTCAGTCCATTGTCTGTCTGATAAATAAAAAGAAAGAAGAACAACAAAAAATTGGTGCTCTTTTCTGTTGCCTTGTCCTGCAAGCTTTAAAGGAAGTATTTGCCACTTCCAGAATTTTTCAGTTGAGATCACAATCACACAGAGAAACAAAGAACTGCAGAACTTTGCTGTCTAGAAATGCACCATCATTAAATGCCAGTGATATTTCTGACACTTTGTCTACAGAATTCTGGCACAAGTTCTGCTGTAATTTACATCTCAGCAACACTGCAGAAACCCAGGATATGCAGCAGGGAACAGCATTTGCTTTATATCAAAGAGAGCAGAAATACAGTTTTAGCAAAGAACTCTCAAGGCCAGTACTTTTCCCCACCAGTCTGAAGTCACATCTGTAAGATCAGACAAAGCCCAGAAACACCTGAAGTGAACCAGTCTGCAAATGAGGTATGGGAAAGACAATCACCCACCACAGAAGGTTCTTCCCTCCATCTGCAAGTTCATTGGTGCTTCTTTTTTGAGTCTAAAAGACATCCCATCAGTGCACCTGCTAGACTCCAGCCTAAGGAAGTTAATCTACTTTATCCCTTAGTTGCCAATCCCTCACCAAGAAAGACTGGCTGACAGTACCACTAAGCTAATACCAACAGAGCACGGAGACACAGAAACTGAATTAGTCCTTTTTCCCAAATAAGGACAGAATTTTACTTACTGTGACAAGTAAGCAGACTGCCTGTGGTAGTTGTTCACAGGTTTAGAACAGAATCTAAACCTGGAATCGACTCAAACCTGTAGGACAGAATTTTTCCTGTACCTTTCCTCCAGAAGAGTTCAGCAGATTCCGCAAGAAGCCTGAGTTGTTGTTGCTCACAGGGGTTAATATTGCACTGTTGAATGTCTGCAGGGCTGCAGCTGGCTTGGCTAAGCTGGGGAGGGTCTGGAGAGGTTTATTTTCATTCTTTGAAATTGGTATGAGAAGTTTCTCTGAAATGAAGACAGGAAAACAGTGAGAAGTATATACTTTGGATTTTTTTTTCAAGACAAGATCCTCCTACATGCATACCTGTATATACATACATAAATCTCCTCAAAATACATGCAGATAAAATATTTCTTTCACTTCCTTCAATAAACCAAAGCTTTTAAAATCCCACATTCTAAAAAAAACCAAAAACAAACAAAAAACAAACAAAAAACAAACAAAAAACAAACAAAAAACAAACAAAAAACAAACAAAAAACAAACAAAAAACAAACAAAAAACAAACAAAAAACAAACAAAAAACAAACAAAAAACAAACAAAAAACAAACAAAAAACAAACAAAAAACAAACAAAAAACAAACAAAAAACAAACAAAAAACAAACAAAAAACAAACAAAAAACAAACAAAAAACAAACAAAAAACAAACAAAAAACAAACAAAAAACAAACAAAAAACAAACAAAAAACAAACAAAAAACAAACAAAAAACAAACAAAAAACAAACAAAAAACAAACAAAAAACAAACAAAAAACAAACAAAAAACAAACAAAAAACAAACAAAAAACAAACAAAAAACAAACAAAAAACAAACAAAAAACAAACAAAAAACAAACAAAAAACAAACAAAAAACAAACAAAAAACAAACAAAAAACAAACAAAAAACAAACAAAAAACAAACAAAAAACAAACAAAAAACAAACAAAAAACAAACAAAAAACAAACAAAAAACAAACAAAAAACAAACAAAAAACAAACAAAAAACAAACAAAAAACAAACAAAAAACAAACAAAAAACAAACAAAAAAAGCCCCAAACAAAACAACAACAAAAAAACCAAAAAAACCCCCAAAAAAACCCCAAAAACAAACAAAAAAAGAAACCACCAAAAAAACAAGAAACACCCAAACAACAACCACAAAAAGAATTCTCAAACTGAATTTTAAAGAATACTTGCATCAATGGGATTTTACTCCAGTTTTTGAAATAGAATATGCTAACTCTGCCAGGCTTTTTTATTCCAAGTCATTGCCAGGGCCAGTTCTGCAGCACATGCACTGAACACCCAATCCCAGCACGCAGATGACACCACTCTCAGCACAAGATATGGCTGGGTCTGACCTATATTCTTCTGACAAACAGCCACAAAGGGTTTACTCTTCACTGCTTCTGCACATACCTTTGTTTTCTTTATTCACGTTCCCACTTGTTAGGTTTGAAAACCAATTTAATGAAGGAGAAGTGTTTACAGAAGCAGCTTGTTTGCTTCCAAGTGCTGACTTGAGAGGAGGATCGTGTGTAGTGACTTGTGGGCTCAGGACAAAACTGTTGTGTTGAAGGCTGGGCCTGTCTCCTGATGCCAAGTGCTGAAAAAGCAAAGCGAGAACTTGATCAGACACAAAGGGAAAGCAAACAATAACGTGTCCAAACTCATTCTTTAAAAAATAAAATGGTTTGGCCCTTCAAAGCATGTGATTGCCACAAGAGGTCAGCACTGCAGCTCAGGACCAGGAGGTGACAGCTCAGCAGGATCCGGCATCTCCTGACTTTAGGAACAGCCAGAGTCCGTCACGCCTCAAGACAAGCACAGAGAGCCAACTTTCCCAGGTGCATTTTCTGGGATTGCTTTGGGAACCAAGTGCAGTGTTAGCAGCAATTCTCACAGTTCTAGTGGTAGCTGATGCTCAAGCCAGGGCTAAGCTGGAGCTTTCTTCAGTGACCTAAAACAGATGCTCAGTGCTCCTGAATTTTTCTCTTAAGAAGGCAGCAAAAGTGCACTCATCTGCCAGGTCTGAGCTAACCCTGCCTGAGTGCAGCACTGGCCTGGCCAGCACAATCCAAGTGCAGGATTGTACATCTCCTTTGCAGCTGATTTATCTGGTCACTTGGAAGTTCTAAGAACAGATTAACCAGAACCACTGCTTTGCTCTGGGATTCCTGCATGACTGGTGATGTTTCCTCTCTCTGCTCAAACAATTTTCAGCTAAGAAATTATTCTGCTCCTTTGTCTGCCTATTGCTATGTTCTCTATTTCATCTCTTATTGACTGCTGATGCTTGGTAAGGATTTTAAACATGACATAACAGAAAATGCTTCAGACTTTAATGAGCTTATCCTCACATAACCAGTGCAGTATCTAATTCTGAAGAGGTATAGATAAATTTAATGTAGCTATTTATCCAGAGTCATAGGAAATCTTGATTCAGAAGACTGAAACCAGGTCAGTCATATGACAACTTTTGATCCAAATAACCATCTTCCACACTTTCAACACTTGACAATAATTTTCATCTCTTCTGTTCATTACCAACACCAGAATCAAGTCCAACCTGCTTCTTACTCTTAAGGTAACATTTACTTTCAAAATAAAGTTATGAATAAGCATCTAACAATTAAAATCACTTAGTTCACCCCAGTTCTTGCAAGATACTTCCAAACTAAGCTATTGATTTGTGATTTATTTTCAAAAGTAAAAAATTACTACATCCATTTATAAATATAAGTATCTTGTGGGGTTTCATTTGTTTGGGGATTTTTTTATATGCAGAGAAGCAAACTTACCAGATTGCCAGAGAAATCAGTGATTGTTCACACTCCTCTAAATCTCAATTTTTTTTCATGTTTAGTTCTTTTATGAATCCCAGTGCTCTTCCACCTTACTTACTCTTTTAGATGCTGCATGTATTGATCTCCAGGACCCAAGGAATAGCCTGCACTTCACAACCATTCCCATTTGTCTGTTCTTCATATTCCTCTCTTAAGTGATCTCCCAATCTAATTCCATTTTTGCTCTAAAAATCCTCACTCAGCCTTTTTCAAGGATAGGTCACTACTGAGGCCTCAGTGTCAAAGGGACACAATGAGGTTTTCCCCAAAACTTAAAGAAGAGCTGAACCAGAAAGATGAACAGTGAATAAAAATTGTCCCTGCATGGTGGGGTTATCACAGGTCAGGGCTGGCAGCCTACAAACTCAAATTAGCAGTGGCTTCAAGAACATGCAATAGACTGACACAAACTTAACTGCACAGAGACAGAGGCAGTAACAATACCTGTTTTGAATCCTCCTTTAGAGTTGGCTTTGATAGTGCTTTGAACTGCTTATTTGCACAAGGACAATTTGCCTTTATTCCCCATTTTGTTCTCACGGAGTGAACAATGTCACCAACATCGTAGAGAGCTGAAGGGAGAGAACCATCAGTGAGCTCACATGTAACCACAACATCCAGCAGTCACCACCAGTTTTTAAGAAACTGTGTATATTAAGCAGATAAACAATAATATGTGAATACAGTTCATTATTAAACAAGAAGTTCTGGTATTTCTTTGTAAAGGTCAAAGATAATAAAACAGTGTTAAACACACAGGGTGTTCCACTCTTCGGATAATAAATTTTAAGCTTAAACTAACTTTATTACTAAAATAAAACTTCACTCAAGACAATATCAATAAAATAGAACAATAGCAAAAGCCTACAGCACATTTTTATCCCAATTAAATATTTCCAATACCTTTTCCAGGAATTATTTGTGTAGGCATTAGATTCTCTGGTTCATGTGCCTGCCCCTTCACACATTTAAACCAGGAGAAAGTATCCGAGTCATCATCTGTAAAACAAAACCATTACATTGTTTTGTTATTCCATCTTTCATCCTGCTCTGGAAAGCCACATATTTTACTATTATTGATACATCCAACCACAGGTCTCCAACATGTCCTTTTTGTTAGGAAGACTTTTTTTGGTCTCGTTTAAGGCTGTCATTGACTTCCAAGTTCAAAGAGATTTTATTTCCCCTCTTCCCCCTTTGTTTCAGGTAGCAACAAGCACTCCCACCTTCATGTGAGTTTTTTTTCCTCATCCTGTAGCAATCCACGCACACCCCAAAGCCACACTTGGAGCAGACCCAGTGCAGGTTGAAGATGGTGGTGTCACAGACGTCGCACATCTCGCGAACGCCACGCACCGCGCGCTTCCAGGCCACCTGTCCTGTGGGCAGCAACAGGACAGTCCAAGTGTTAGCTCAAACAAAACCCAGTATTTGAGTGTTAAAGACAGTCACTTAAAAACTACAGTGATATGACTAAGGTTTGGTTTTGCATTGGAACTCCAAAAAACACTTTTGCTGTTACAGAATAGTCCAAGCCATCGAGATCACTCTGCTTTCTCCTGTGCAGCACTAACACAGCTCTGACTCCTGGCATGTGTTTGCCCAAGCTGACAAGGACACTGCTGTTTTTCTCCTGGGTGGAAATTCCACAGCTACTCTAGAAAATAAATTCAGCTACTGCTGAAAAGCTAAGCTTAATGTGTAGCTTGCCACAACCAGCTTGTCCTTGTTCTCTATTCAGCAGAGCATGGTGGGCAAGTAGTTCTCTCTCTTCCTCTGGAGAGATTTTATGTATTTAAGTGTTTATCTGACCTTCTCAGAATGGTGAATTTTCTTCTCTGAAGCACTGACTGCTGCTCTTCAGGTTTCCTACGTACCCATTACATTCCCCTTTTCTCACCCCAAGTCACTTCTTCAGTTCACTCACAACATGCCAAACATGGACAGTATCTTGCAAAAAACTACAAGCCCCTCCAGGGCTGTATTATTTTTCTGTGAACCTGTGATTATGCACAAATCATTTTAGCCTGATCTCCACTTCCTTATGTTGCCAGCTAGAAAACCAGACTAGACAAAAAGCACACACCTGCCTCCTCCTACCACCTTCCACACTTGTAACTTCTCTGAAACTTTCCTGCCCACGGTGTTCCTTAATTTTAAAAGCAAGTTATGAGAGACCATGTCCTAATGCATGCTAAAAAAACCGTACCAGGATCCAAGACATCTGTTGCTTTTCTTCTGAATAATGCCCATTGACTATGTATGGAACAACACTGGAATAGCTTAGCACAATTTGTTCTTAAGTAGGAGGTAAAAATTGTTTGACTACTTGCTTCAGAATTCTTCCAAGAAACACAGGTCTAAATATCACCAGCTCCATTCTTCTCTGCCTTTTAAAAACATGGACTATATTTATCACTTTCTAGGTCAACTCTCCAATTTCCCCCCAAACAGGATGAAGGTTTTTCCTTATCTTTTGAATGCCATTTCATATATTTTCTGAATCTTGTCGCTTTCTACTCCTCCTATTTTTTTTTTTTTTTATTCCTCTCTGTAGTTGGATCCTGTTTCCTTTTGGCACTTGGTGGCCAAGGAACAACATGACCTAACAAGCTGTTCTGGCTACACTGGTCAATATTTCGCTATGCAGGGATCAGTCACTTCAATTTACCATAACTTCAAGTCATGGTGACAGAAGAATCTCTCTTTTTCCTATCCTGACTGAGCACTCCCCCACTCAAGCGTTCAAAAAACACCACATATCTAGACTGTAAATTACTTCTTTCCTGCCCAGAGCATTCAAAATAACCTCTGTATTAATGAAAGTTGAGTTCCCTTACTCTCACTAGTCAGGACAATAAAATCAAAGAGGAATTGATGAGATTTTGCTCCTTTCAAGCCAATTCCAGAACACACAAGTCTGTGTTTTTTAAGCAGAGGATGTTTCTGGTAGCTATGCCAACAGATGCATCCTCTGCTATTAAGAGACACCACACCTCCCCTTTGTTTCATGAATTCCACCCAAAGCTTCACCCTCCTGAAAGCATTTCTGTATTCCAGCCTGCATATCTCACTCTGGCTACAGATAATTTGGCCCCACAGGCCTGAATATGTTGCAGGTCAAGAGAAGAGCAAAGCTTGCAGATTCCAAGTAGCCCAAGATAAGACCACACAGCAAGTATTTCTGGGATATCTCAGATCTTCCCTCCCCTTCTGAAGGGCATTCAAGCCTGTTCAGCTTTTCTTTCTTCTTTCAGAACAGTGAAGTGACTGCCAAACTGAGAGGATCTTTATCTAATGTCAACACTCCCCAAACACAGCAGACAGTGGCAGTCTCCTAAACGGTGCTGCACCCCAGTCATGCACTTAAAATCCAGAAAACAAACACAGTTATGAGTCACTCTACTCCAAGAAGTGATTATGCAAGGGCACGGACTTCCCCATTTGTCTGCTCCCATTTGCTACAGAAATATTCTGGTGTGGCCAAACCACTGTGTTTGGGGTGCCAAGTTTGCCCTGTCTACACTAATTAAACTCCCCAATCAGTTACCCCATCACCAGCACCTCTCTGGTTTATTCCCAGCAGGGCTGCACACAATCACTTCTAACAGTGCCACTGGAAACTTGCAGGTGGAGAGAAAAAAAAAAAAAAATCTCTTTTACTGACAGCATTAGGTCCATGATGCACTTACAATAAAACAGGACCAAAGCAATCTAAAAGACCAGTGCAAAGTAAAACCTTTACTTCATTTACACGTCAGGAATAGATTTTCTTATCAGCTACCTGCTGGTTTAATTTTTTTTTTTTTTTACACTTTGTAACAGGAAAAGTAATTTGATAAATTGAGAAACAACTTCTGACAAAGAAGGGTGGAATTACCCTTCCCTTTCCCCCTCCCTGTGAGGAACAAAGAGCTGCTGACAATACTTCACAGTGGCTCTTAACCATTCCCTCACACTCAAGTCTTATATGACATTTCCAAATACATGCAATTTATTTTCACACAGAAGCTTAAAGCTTCACATAAAGCTGTGAAAACACAGATGATTGCAATACAAATTGATCTTACTGTGTGGTTCAATTGTTGACATGACTTCCTTCTCAGATATCACCAGCTGGCAGAAGTGGTCTCCAATGTTGGCAAGGATGTACTTTGCTGTGTCCAGATCTAGACCCACAACATTTTTGGACAAAGGCAGCCACAAACTAATAGCCTCAGGGTCGTACTTATTTGGAGTTAAGAAACCTTCCTCACGCAGTATTCCATGCTTATTAAACTGCAGCCTGATGAAAAAAGGGGAAAAGGAGAAAAAACCCTCATCACCTCAAATGCTGTGCTGGTTTAAATTCATTCCAATCAGTCAATGCTTGAGTTGCAAATGTGTGTACTGTATGCCAATGAATTTACTCAAGGGTTACAACAGACATGGGTAAATATACTGGTCACTAGCATTAAGCATGTTCAGTGCACTGCTTGTTTTAAAGGAAAGAAAAGACTGAAAACATCCAGGTTTTTAGTTATGAAATCTACCTTACAACAAGTGTAGTGTTGGGTTTTTTTATTCACACAAAACCAAATCAGGTTTACAATTTTTAAAATGCACTGGCATTAAGGACCACATCTAGAGATGGCAACAGCAGTAATTTTATCTAAGACTATGTACAGCTCTCAAGAGAAGTTAGAATGTCTTAAATATAGAATATATTTCAGAAACAGTTCATTTGAAAGAAGCTGTCAAAAAGCATCAAGCAAAATCTGAGTACGATGTATTCTTGAGTGATTCTGAGTAGGTGGAAAGAATGAGATCTATATTGCTGGTAGTGTCTTAAATGGAAAACATGAAGAGTTCTGCTCAGGAACCTTTTAGTAAATGCTGTAGAGAAAAGTTGACTTCTGATGACAACGTGTGCTCACTGTAGTGTTAAGTGTGGCATGAGAACATGTGCTGGCAGCTGCTGTCATCAGACAAATGCCATTTCCAGATTTGGCAGATTTCACATTCAATAAAAAGGAACAGTTCCGTCAGGTTTGAGTTCTAAACCAAAGGATTGATCTGATTTGAACTGTACTGCAAGGTCTGGATGGTTATCCTGAGAGGATGAATTGGCATAGTCTATAGTTACTCTGGTTTCACACATCTGATTATACAAAGATTTGCTAGAGTAAAATCTCTAATCTGACATTAAATAACGGATTATTAATACATCTGCAGTTTTTTAAACCTTGAGCAACAAAACTGAATTCTAGTGGGTGCAAACACTGAATGTTTCCATGGCAAGCTTAAGTGTCTCCAGCTGAAAGCCCATAGCCACTTACTGCAACTCCTCAGCTGTGGGTTCATGGTTAACATTTCACATCCAACCATCAAACTTTGGGAAATCTGTGTGGAACCTACCCTCTCAACAGTATCTCCAATTCTACTGAGCTGTAGCACTCTTAGAACTAAACTCATGCTATCCTACTGGCACTCAGCCCAGAGCAGCAAAATAAAGAAGCCCAGAGCAGCAAATTAAAGAAGCCAAGGTCCTGCCAAAATATTTTCTACTCAAATGAAGCAGTTGTATCATTTCTAAAGGCTAAAAAGACCATAGGCAGCCACTCATTAGTGGGGTATATTGGTCTTACAGCTACACACCAGCATTAAACAGCTTTGAAACAGAGACCTACATGAGACCATTCTAGACAAATAATGGGTTTTTTCACATTTCAGGAATCCCAGGGTGTTTAGAGTACCCAAGTTGTTGTTACCTCCTGAAGTGGAAGAAGCGGCAGAAGACAGTGGAGTCCCTCTGCTCCTTGTTCTTGCGGTAGCTGTCCAGGCGGCACTCCCGGCACTTGTGCAGGTGAGGGGCGATGTTGTTGCAGGAGCCATCCTGCACAAAGGCCTCCCCACTCTGCTGCAGCTTCTTCACCTTAGCAGCGTCAGACAGAACGGACTTGCGGACAATTACTGCAGGGGAGAGCAGCCTGGGTTAGAAAAGCCTCAGTTTTTCACACAAGTGCCAGCAAATGTATTTCAGTGAACGATCCACATCAACTAAGCAATTAAGTTTTGTGTTACATTGAAACAAAGTTATGCTAAAAATATTTGCAGTTGGCAGACACCTCTTCTCCAGTCAGCAGGGACTGTCTCAAGCTGCAGTTCCAGTGGAGTCACACAGTCTGTGGACCCAAGTTTAATAGCTCCTTTCACTTTTTCACAGAGGAGCATTTTGAAAGAACACTTGCTTTTAAAGGAAGTTCTTCAGCCAGAGCTGAAGCCCTGAGCAGATCAGGGCATGCAGCAACCACATTTCACAAGAAATGAGGACAGAAGTACAACTTGGCCATTTCTCAGTGCTGTTTTCCCCCTTCATGATGCAACAGCTTTCAGCATCTGACTGTAACAGATGCCAAACATTTCCCTTCCTCCTACACTGCCAGTGAGGCCTTGAAGGGGACACAACAGCGACTGCTTGGCTGGCTGTGTATCCATGCTAATTATGGAATAGCACATGGTAATCCAAGACCAAGCAACAGGAGACTGAAAAAAAAAAGAAAAGGGGGAGTATGTAGGGAGGTTCCCAGAACCCTGAACAATCAGCAACACCACCTGATGCACAGCAGGACACATGACACCAGGAATCCAGCTCCTTAAACAACCACAGCCTTTCCCCTCCTGTCCCATTTGAACATCTGAAGAGCTCACCAAATGGAAAAGAGGAACAAGGTGAGTGGTTTTGGGGCTGGGTGGGTTTTCATTTTTGGTGGTGGTGGTTGGGATTTTGTTTGTTTTGCTCTCAGGACTGTTTTTAAACGAAAGCCCCTCTTGAATAGTGCTTTATTGAGAACAACTTGCACCTCTCACCATGCTGGTAAAATTTAGGACCATTGCTGAAAGGTAGTCTCATTATGCCATCAGGATCTGCATTCCAAACAGACCCTTTTTTTGCAACCTCTTTTGCTGTTCTATTCTTGCATATATTGGGTAACAACATTTCTAAAAATTAATGACTGATCCTTTTCCTTTATCAGGAATTCCTGATATTCAGGATATTCCTTTATCTCTAGTTTATTGCACTTCCCTCATAGAAGAACATACAAATGACTCAAATTCCTGACTTACTCACACCATTTAAATTACTAATTTTGCATATGTAACAAGTTACCTACTTCTAAGTAGTTAGGCAGAAACTTCAATGACCTTCAAATGACAGGAAATGTTAGAAACACTTACTATTATCCTGGACCTTGGCACTTCCAGACCAAAAGCTTTCACTTTCACTTCTGTCACAAAGAATCTCATTTGAATTTCTTCTAATAAAAAACTCCATGTCTGCGAGTTCGTCAATCTTGTTTCCTTTGTGGCTGCTGTGGCTGTTGCTGCTTCTCTGTGATTTAACCCCACACTCGTTAAAGGACAGAAGATGAGCATCTGAGGTTGAGGGTCTGCAATCTAAAGTTCGCTGCAGTTCAAGAGTGCCACTGCCTCTGGGTATTGCTATGGAAGGGTTGGGATGCTGCAACTGTTTTATGGAAATGCATTCCTTGGGAAAGTTTGTTGTGGCCTTCATAAGCGGTTCGTTAGTATTCTTCAGGTTGGTTCCTTTTTCATTAGCTGGGTCAGTCAAAGATGAAGATCTGGAGGTTGTCAAAGAGGTATATTTACCATTTTGATCATTAGGACTTTGTGTTTGTTCTTTAGACATAAACCCCACTTTAGGAAAGGCCATCAGATCTTCCTTCAATGGTTTAATTCCAGTATTAAGACAGGAAGGATGAGTTTCCGGTAAGCTTCGTCTACAAGTGCTGAAACACAACATGCAACAATTAGGGGAAAAAACCAAACACATCAAACAAAGCAGGGCATCAGCTGCTCAATCTAGTCACACTTAAGGCTTGAAAGAAGAAATTTAGTTATTTAATTATGTGCTTTGAGTTCTGATATACAAGTGTTTTAAATTCTGTGTGAGGCTAAATAGGTTTGTGTTTTTCAGGTGTTTTTTTCTGGTTTTATTTTTTTTTTTTTCTACAAGTTAGAACAATAAAGTTCTACACCCATGTAGGCACACACAAGTTTGGGTACTACTGCTACTCCACTACTTTCTCTCACAATTAAATAGTTGCTTTCTCATTTTCTCCATGCAACTGCTGAATAACTAAATGCATTTCATTTGCATGTCTTGGCAACATTCTCAAGGAACTTCTGACTGGCACCACAAGTCAGTATGCTGGAGACTGTAAAACCTCTCTCACAAAAAAAAAAACCCCTTAAAAATCATATTTTCCACATTCAGCATGTGTATGAGAGAGACAAAAGAGTAGAAAAAGCCCTACAGTACTTCAAATTTGAGTTTTCCTGTCATACTATTTCTACCATTAGATCCAGTTTGTGACAGAACTGGGGGTAACAAAAGTTCAAAGGCACTGGTGTTCAACAGAAATATAAAGGAGGACCTGTGGTTGATCCACAAGAAGGCAGACACCTGTCTGAACATGTTCTCATTTTCTTGGGGGCAGGGGAGGAACACATTTGACAAAGCAGGCACCACACCCATGTATCCATTTACACATGGGTACAGTGAAGCAGTGACATTGGCCTGGGACATTGAAGGGCCACTTCCTCAAAGATAAAAGACGAACGTGGCATTAGGAAGTAAATTACATATCCAGGGCAAGTAAGTCTAACACTTTTCTGTGCTGGGAGTAGTTACTACAGTTCTTAAAACAACCTCAGAGTTTGTTGTGCTAAGAATCAGAATTATTTTTGGAGGTAAAAAGTCTGCATAAGCATAGAACTGCTTCCTCACCCCTGAGGAGTTTCTGCACCAAGGTTGGGTGGTGAGTTGGCTGGCAGGGGCAGGCCTGGGTGCCTTTGGTCTTTATTTGCAGGAGTACATCCCAGCAGTGCTTCACCCAGCACAGTTGGTACTGACTGCACATGCCCCTGACTGGGAGAAACCTGCAAGGGAGGATTTAACAGTTAGGAAAATTCAGGATAACAATTATGGCTTTGCAGGTTCAGCCTGAAAAGAAAAATATATTAATACTCTTCCTGCCATATTTAATAAAGCCAAATAAAGACTCACTCAGTTAATGAGATGGAAAGACTTTAAAATGTCCTTTTAAACCTTATAGGTTCCGTGAAAGACTATTCATGTTAATTCATTTCCCCCCAGTTAACAACAAACTTCTTGGGGAGAAGTGTATAAGCAAGAGGAAAGGAAGACAGAAAGCTCTGCTCTTTGTAACTACCAGTGCAACAATGTTTCTAAAGTAACTGCAGTAATGGGCAGTCAGAAAGAGATTTCTGAGCTCAGCTGAAAATTCCAGGGAAAATGAAACCTGTGAAGTCTGACAGCATTACCAAAAATCTAGATGTGAACTTTCTTGTAGCAAGAAAATCTTTGCACCAGGATTCTAGAAAGTGGTAAGTAAAGAAATCCTGTGTTGATTAAATCACCAGCCTTACAAATCTAGAATTCATTTAGGAATACAACAGGCCTACCAAATTAGCAAGTGTCTTTAGAGGAACAGTTTTCTGTGGGGGTCCTTCCTCAGCTCCAACACCCATATTTTACTCCCACATGCTCCACTTACTGCTGGAAAGTTACACTACAGGCTCATTAGCATCAGCTCCAAAATATTTCCTCTCTGCTGTGGGATCACACAGCTGTCAGGCACCAAGTCAAGCTCTCAGAAAAATGCTGCAGATAATTAACTCCACACTAGAAATCAGTACTATCACATACTTATTAACAGAAAATACGGCTTCAGCTCATCACTCCCACATACTTACATCCACCAAAATCAGAGAAACAAACAGCTTCTGCTTTCCTTACTAGAAAGCACACTCACTGTAATCACTTTGAAAAAATGGTTGCAAGGCACTTCCCAAAGAGTACAAAAGTGATAAATGATCCAGTCCTTTGAAGGAAGGCAGACTGGAAAATGAGAAGTAAATAACTTCACTACTTTAAGGAAAAACTATGGTAAAACAAGTTATGAATTCAGATCATGGTAATTCTTCAGCAGGGCATTTGGAAGTGAAATACAGACCAGCTTTGTGTGTATCAAGCAGGCTGCTCAAAGGCTGAAATATGCAGAAAACTGAAGAAAGGCAAACTGAAGAAAGGCAAAAGCTGCTAAAGGTACCCAAGGAAAGCTATGGAAACACAAGACTGCCATGCTCTGCTGCTCCACTCTGCTCTGCTGCACGCTCCTCCTCAGCAGGAAATGCAGGACAGGACTCTCTCTTCATCGAGGCATCTTCCCCTGTGCTTGTCACCTCGTGCTGTTTCTTTGTGAGGTTGTTAAAGACTGCTAATGACGACATCCAGACCTGCACAGCAGCAACACAATCCCCTGTCCCCATCCCAGGGCTTCCTGAACACTGCCTACTCCTGCCTAAAATGCAGGTTTTGGTCTGAAACACTGGGGCAAAATTACAGGGCAAGTTTGAAGTCCTATTCTTCAGCCAAGCCATGATTTTTCATTTGCTTTTCTACACTTAAGTTACCCAGATTGTCTTTTGACCTTTGAGAGTTTACTTATCTCTCAGTGATACCTGGCAGGTCACTCACGAAGAAATAAAAGGAGACATGAAAGTACTGGAAAAGTCACATTCCCTTTTTGTACTGAAACAACCTTCAACTGCTGCTTGTGCACCTTGAATCCTCAAAGCATCCAAGTGCAGCTGACGGTTTTGGGTTCAAGTACAAAATAGTTAAAGAAAGAACATGAAAAGCAAAGGTTATAAACTTCAGAACTCCTTTGTGTTTCCTCCCACTGCAAGAATACATGACCAGGCAAGCCTAAGGAGGGGGCAAACAGTACAGTAAAAACAAACAAACAAGCAAGCAAACAACCAACCCAACAAACTAGCAACCTTCAAGGCTTAGTAGCTTTTGCTTCCATTATCACAAGGCAAGATATTCAATTCATGCCCAGACAAGTTTGAAAGAACCCAACACACCCTCCAAGGGATTATATTTATCATTCTACTTTCCAATCTAATCCTTATTTAAGATGTTTTGAGAAGTGACATAATCATTATGTAACAGCCATATATAACAAAGCAAGACATTACCTCAGGAGAAGATTTTGTGTGTTTAGCATCAACACTTGCACTGTTTTCAGTTGACTTCCTTTTCACACCCCCAATTCTTTTTGATTTATCTGGAAGAGAAGGTGATCAAGATTAGTCTATCACAAATAACCTACTTAGTGTTTGAAGGACAGAAAGGAACAGGTCTTACCACATTTTCCATTGTTGTCATATATGATTTCCACATGAATTAACTCTGGATCAAGAGTTTTTAAAGCTGGAATCTTGAAAAGGAACAGGAAACACAGAAGGAGCCATTTAGAGAGGTGAAACTCTATTAGAATATATTTATCTTAAATGTGGTGGTATGGACTAAGGTTAGACACTTAACTTCTAGGGTTCTTTGAATACCAAGCTGAATTTAACAACATGCCATGTGACAATGTCTCTGCATAAAAACACCAAATGGTGCTTGACAGCACTGTCTGCACAGCACAGACAGCAAAGAAACCAGGACCATGTTTGCTTCACTCTTCCAATAAAAATTCCAGGTTTCCCTCATTTTTCACAGAAGGACATTTGTTATTTAATAATCCAGCAGCAGCATAAAGAAACACTGTGGGTAATATTGTTCTGCACTACACTGACAACAATGTGTAAAGATTACAGTGAAGACAGAAATAAAAATGGCGTTGGTGGAGATATAAATAAAAGTTTGCACCTATTCCCCATATCCATTTGTAAACCACAGCAACTGGTTCCTACCTCCTGACAGTTGACTTCTAGAGTTCTTGTAGCTGGATTACCATTGACAACAACTGCTGTGAACCACTGAGTAGAAGGATCCAGGCTATAAATCCTAATTTTTGAACCAATGATATTTTTTCCACCTACAAAACAGAAAAAAACCCAAAAAAACCCAAAAGACTTAAGACAAAGGAGGCATGAAGATGACCACAGTTACCAAAATGAATTTTTCCTGTCCCTACATTATGGGAAATGAAAACTGTAAGATGCAATATTTGCCTTTTCATAAAAGACATTCCCTGCATGTGCAAGCACATGACTACAGATATGCTGGTATGAAGCCAGTAATTAAGAACTTAAAGCTGGCAAACAAAAATAACTTTAAATTTGACTAAAAAAGGATGCCTCTATACAACACCCTGGAAGTTTTCATAAACAAGCAACAAACTGGAAAACAATTAAGTTACATGAAACAATAAACAACTCAAAATAATTTTTGAGAATTGCTATAAGTTTGATCTATTTCACAAGTACCAGGCCATCTATATGTGCCTAAGTTACATACTCACTCTTACAAAAGAATTACTTGAAACTTAAAACTCTACAATCCTTACCATTTTGCATTCACTGCTGTAAAAGTAAAATCAGAATTTTAAAAAGCTTTTATCCCCTAGAACAGATTACCAGTTAATTAAACCAACACTGCAAGGATTTCCCTTTGGACTTGAGCATTTATTGCCAGAGTTTTCAGCTCCACAGTGCGCCTGTACCTTGGACCAAGCGTGTCTCATCGAGGTGTTTCTTCACCAGAGCCTGAATTTCTTCATTTACATTTTGATCATCCTTAAGAGAAAGCCTGGAACTGTCCACATCCTATTTCAGGAAAAAAAAAGAAAATAAGTTTGCATTCAGGGTAACACTTTTAACAAAATCCCACAATATTTAAAAAATCACAACGGCAGCAATTCATACAAACCCAATTCTCATTGACTGGTCCCCATCAGTTCTAGGATGTTGGGCTGGAGGCAGATAACAATTTCTTACTACTAATTTGCAACAAGCATCTGCAAGACAGAC
Source organism: Orthonyx spaldingii (assembly GCA_013397795.1). Classification (NCBI taxonomy): domain Eukaryota; kingdom Metazoa; phylum Chordata; class Aves; order Passeriformes; family Orthonychidae; genus Orthonyx; species Orthonyx spaldingii. The sequence goes on from VZTJ01000904.1 coordinate 728,359, forward strand.
TGAAGTGAGCTCTCCAGATCCACTTTAATATTGTTCTGAAAACAGCCCAGCTTTGTTGTACTACATTGCTAATAAGCACTAAGTAACTGAACCATTCACTCTTAACTTAGGATTTTAAGTTCTCAGAAGCAGCAACATATTTGTCTCGAGCAGATGCAAATGAAAATATTTTATGTTTCTAATTTATGATAATGTCAGGACCCAGTCCATCTCAAGACACTATTATAAAATGTTTATATGAGTGAAAACAGAGTCAGCTACATCTAAATTATTCATAATTCTTCAGCATAATGTATGCATATAATAGTATTTTTTTCCTCTCGAATTCTTGAATGAGAATTGATTCTGAAATGAAAAGGTCACAGCAAGTTTCCACTCAAGGCTCACACAGTGCTAAGAAGAAAAGGGTCTGGGGTTGAGTTTTATCTTTTTGTCCCAGGCACTGCTCTGGTATTTGTAAGAGGCAGAAGACTGAAGAACTACAAGTCAATGTACTGTTATTCAAAATGCCAGTAAAGCAATCTTCTCCACTGCAGTGCTGAGATAAGGCTTCTGCATAAAGAGATCTCTACCCTGCTGTGGAGCCAACACAAGCAAGACAACCATCTACAACTCAAATTTGGCTTTCAGTGACTCTCTTGTCAGTTTCTCTAAAGGACTTGTGTATTTGCTGACTGTTAACAAACCCGAGTAGACCACTAATGATGGCACTACTTGCAGTCTCATCATGGGACATCCATTACTTCTTGAATTTCAGATTGTTTACAGGTCTTGAGAAGAGTTTCCTAAAAAGGCTAAATCCTTTATCTTTAGCAGATACTATTCTTCCAAACACCTGCCCAGTCAGTCACAAAGGACAATTGTTTCAACCCAGTGTACCTAATTTTCACTAACAAACTTTCCTCTGGTGCTTAATAAAGGGACTGGAATTCAACCATCTCATTTACATTCTGCCCAACTCCTCATTTGTTTAGGATTCGAAGTGATGTACTTCCGTTAAACAGCAAGATTTATGCCAGACATTCCTGCAACTCCTTGCACAGTAAGGACAGTCATGTTCAAAGGAAGGGAAACTACTCCAGGTTATCCCCAAAATCAACATGATGCAACTGCTGCCACCTGAGCTGAGTAACTGTCCTGGCACACTTCCCCATCCAGCTCTCCTGAGTGACCTGAATCAGCTTCAGAATGTTTTTAATCAGACACATTACATTCAGAACTGATATTTATGAGTTACAGAAATAAACACCTACTACAAGTTTTTACTCATCTGAAGTTTGCATTTAGATTACATTACCCTCATGTATCTTAAATATCAAGATAAGAGATTCATCTTTCATCTTTCCAATGCCATTCAAGGTTACCTGGATGGGCGTCAGGAGGTCTTTAGAAAGAAAAACACATTTCTCATCGCCCAGATAGCGCACTGAAACCAGCGATCCCATTCCAGCTTTGTCCACTAAGGACTTGTAGGTCTAAAAAAAGTGATAAACATGTTCTCAGAAACAGAGAATGAAGATCTCATAATTCATCATTTGCATTTAAAAAAAATACTTTAATTTTGCTTCTGTTCCTCTGTTAAGTTACCACATCTACATGCAACTCTTGAAAACAAAGCTAGTTTCCAATAAAACTCCCAATACACACCTAATGGAAGTTACTGGACTCCACTTGAAATTAATTTCATTTATCAGCATGAATTAGGAATTCAGTGCAAGTGGCCATCCTTAACAATTAATTAATCATTCATCTCCACATGAAGAATTTATTAATAATTCAAATTGTGGATATTTTACTAACAACCCTCCTTATGGCAGACTGGGGGAATACCTAGCAAATCAATGAATGTCTGTGGTTTACACTGAAGTTCTCAAAACTTGTGCAACACTGATAATACAATGAAACCTTAAGTTAGGCATGTGTGACAACTTGGACAGCCTCAAAGTTGTTTTACCACTGCAGTGCAATGAAAGTTTGTGTTGAGGTATACCAAAGGCTTTAAGAACAGACAAGAAACAAAAATTGCCTTTAAAAGTTTCTGAACACTTCCTAGTATGTTCAACGTTAAATTTTGTCTATGACAGTAACAGATCTGGGAGGACAGGCACCAGCAGCCTGGAACAACACAAGTGGCAAGAGTAACTCCTCCCTACCCAAAAGGTGTAACTGTGCCCCATTCAAAAACAAAAAGGAAATCATTCTGATAGGGGAAGCAGGCCTTGCTTTGATCAGTCCTTCAAAAACCCAAACAGAATCTCTCTCTTGCCTTCACCTCAGTTAGGACTGCACTGGCAGGATCCCCACAGGAGGGACAAGAGTCACTCCAGGAGTAACTGGGCATTACAAGATTTCTACAAAGCTACTCCATTTGTTAGAAACACACTCTCCCATACACTTGAATCAATAAGCTGTGATCAAGTTTTAAATAAATTAATCCACACACCTCTTTTGTGACCTCTGCTTTCCTACCCTGTGTGATAAAGGGAGGAAAAGTTTTTTTTTTGCCAAGGCAAGCTCCAGCACTGGGCTACACTTGATCCTACATCTTCCTCTGCTAAATGAGCTTTGGAACTTGCATGAATTGACACATCTAACACATCAGGAGGGAAATCTTATGCCAAAACTGAAGACAACTATCCAGTAAGAACTATTCAGATACTTGGAAATGGACAACAGCTAAGTTGAAATAAGCAGGTTTTCAGAACAAGCTATCAGCAAAATCTACCAGAGGAACTGCTGATATTAATGCACAGCCCAGGAAATAAAATTAAGGGTTTATATTTCCTCTTCCTCTCCCATTCTATTGGGCCCTACTTCCAATAAATATCTGCTTAGATTGACTTTGCTTAAGAAAAATCAGCTGAAGTGCAGCAATATGAATTACAATGCACACTTTATACCTAGCAAAGTTAAAAGTATTAAAACACAGACTACAACTTCAGCATAATTCATGTTCAGCAAGTTGACATGTTTGCACTTATCTCACTACTTTCTTGAGTAGCAATATCCAAAGTAGTTAAGTACAACTACACTGGCTGAACATATCACGAAATGTTCCCTGTTCACCTCCCCTGGCTAATTTGCCTATTCAGCCATGCATGGCAGGTACAGAAAGCTTAGTTCTCTCCTTGTATGGTGCAGCTCAGGTTTTTGTATGCAGAAAATCTAAATTTCACTAACCATTTGTGCCAGGCAGGCATCACATAAGAGTCATTTGAATGATTTCTGTCTCAGGATCAAGAATCACTGTAGCATTAACAGTACTTGAGGCAGAGTCAAAAACTTAAAATAAAAACACAGGCTACCCTTAGAAACCTATTATTTACACTTTTTCTTTCTATTCTTAGGAGGAAACATGAGACTAGAGGGTGAATGAATTAACAATGTACAGAAGAGTGGTTTGAGAGAGAAGCAAAGCCACAAAAATACGTTCTTGGGTCCACAAACACAACACACCAACTTCAAACGCTGATGAGCTCTGTCAGCTCGAGCTGCACAATGAGATTTTCTCCCTTCACAAGACACCCAGGAGTGAGTCAAGCCAAGAGTGTACTTGCCATTGCAGGCCACTGCACAGGAGGCATGGATTGGGTTTTTCTTTCAGCCAGCACCAGCTTTTGCTCCACCAGGAATGCTATCATCACACGGCTGTAGACTTCTATCCATCTTCGCTTTTCCCATGATTCATCATCAAATTCCACACAAATCTACAGAAAGGAAGCAAAGTGAATGAGTGACTACCTATAAAATCCAGACACATTCAACATGGAAAAGAAAAAACCACCAATTTACTCAAAAATAAAAAAAAACCACATTAGAATTCCTTATAATTCCAGCATGACTACTGCCTGTCACATAATCAAGCAATCACTGAAGCATCCCAGGCTGGCCCAGTATTTTATAAGTAATAGTCAATGTTAAATGGTTTATCATCATTACTGTCACATCAAATATTAATATTTCCATTTAACTTTACAACTTCCCATCTCAAAAAGTTCTGGGCTGCTCAAGGACAGTTCAATGTCTTAACACTGCCACTGGTGTTTACAAGCAGGGAAAAATACACACATCCCTAAAAAGTCCACTAAAACCAAACAACTGCCTACAGTAGTGGCACATGGATTTTCCACAAACTCAGAGCACTGAAATAAACAAGCTGGTTTTTTCCAGAAATATTTTAAAAATACCAATACCAAAGAATAACTTCAGCCAATTTATTGAAAGCACAAATGACAATAGAATAGCAAAAATGATCAAATTATGTAATGTGAAGCTCATTTCCTGACTGGTTTTAACTGCTACTTATCCTTATGAATCTCAGAAACAACTATGTAAATTTTTCAAAAGGAAAACAATTTCATGGTAAAAATATGATGGCCTGACCAACATCTTTGGGATAACATTACCCTAATTTCAAAGGCAACATGGGAGATCGGCAAACAATTGGGAAAGACCACAAATACAACATGGCCTGAAAACAAGAATCTGAACATCTTGGAACATGGGAACATCTACTCTGGGAAAGTCACTCCCTCTTCCCAAAGAACACAGCAATCCACTTTAAATACATTTAACAAACAGCACAGAAATCTCAGCTGAGTGAATCTTAGAAACATTTCCTGGTGTTTTACCATCCCTCTCAGGGGAAAGGCAAGTGAAAACATGCACACAAACAGCATTACGGCAGCCAGGAGTCACACAACTAATGGGTGCAGAAGTGAACTTAGTAATTTTGAGGTGCACAGAAACAATGAAAGAGATAAGCAAATAACTACCAGAACCAGAAGGGCTTGTTTTGTCTACTGCATCAACACTGCACGCACAGGAAAATGCAGTTGAGAAAATAATTTCAATAGCAGTTGACAGCCTTGCTATACAAAATAGAAATTGAAATAAATACTTCTACTCTTTTGCAGTAGAAATACGTAATCCCCCCTTCAGTCCATTATTATTTTGGGTCTATCATGCTCCTGTAGAGCTTCGAGAGGAAAGGAGATTTGTTTTGGTACAAAGCTCTCCACACCTCCATTGTCCATTCTGCAACTTCTTTAGCACTTCAACTGAAGAACACATCAGGTCAATCGCTTCTGGCAGAACCGTAACCAGCTACAAATCTCACAACAGAGTCCCCATCAGCACCTGCTTCTTCTCCTTCTTTGCAGAGAAAGTCCGTAAGAGTTTCCTGCACCAAGAACCTCCTCCTCCTCACTGCAAGCACGGCACAGGGCACAGCCCCGCGCCCAAAAATGGACAAAGCTCCACCCCCGCCGCAGATCCACAACAACAAGCTGATAACAAAGTTTATGCTTTCAAGAAAGAGTTAGAAAACACCCGCAGTTTCTTTTTGTTTGATAAGGAAGGGGTGCTTCTTCAGTTAATCAGAGGTCACCAGGTTCCCATTAACAAAAAAAGGAAAGGAGACAGTTTAAACGGAAAGATGGTGCTGTTCTTGCTGTCACAGGACAGGCACCGAAGCCCTCTGCAGAAACAAGGACAATGTTCAAGATGCCGCTGCTGCAATGGAGTTTTGTCCTTGGGGAGCAAGCACTCAGTCTACGCTCTAGTAAGTGCCCACACATGACTGAATACTTTTAATGACTACAGTTGCCAAATAAAGCCACTTAACAACCTCACAGTCAAACCATAAACATCGCTTGACTTGCACACCAAATGCACAGCTAACCAATTACACCATGCTTGCAGTAACTATGCCTTCAAAAACCCCCTTGGTAATCATTAATAAGAAGAGGCCACCATGCAAGAAGGGTTCGAGAGACCTCCAACACCAGGCATGACTCTGGTATGACTTTAAAACCTAAGTATTTGTTCATGACCAGCTACTCCAAAGAGCAGGAAAGAAAAGTCACTAATCCCAACAACATTGGAGCATTTGGGTTTCAACTCTGGGGGTAAAAACCTGTCCACAACTGGCAACACCTTAAAATACCTTTAGGAAATAAACCATAGGCACAGCGGGTGCGGTAAAAACCTGCTTTTCAAAACGCCGGTGGAAGAAAGCACATTTATAATCAGTTAGCAATAATTTCCGGCATTAGCACAAGCACATGGGGGATTCGGGCAGGGGTGCAGGGTTCCCAAGCGTGGTGGTCAAGACGCCCTGTCCCCCCGCGAGCAGCGTGAGCACACACACGTGTGCACACACCCACACCAACTTCCCCGGCCACACTCTCGACCGAGCAGCTCTCTCTGAAAGTTCCCGGTTACCTTCAGGTCTTGTTTGGATATGTCCGTGTGTGACACGGCCCGGATCCTGCCCGACTTCCAGGGCCATTCCGAGATGAGGCTGGCGTCCCACGTCCTGTCCTCCTCCTCCGACAGGCAGAGGAACCTCTTCCCTACGAGCAGCGACCAGCTTCCCTCGAGCCTCAGCACCATTTTAACTCATCGGGAGGCCTTCAGCGAGGAAAGCGACGGAAGGAGGAGAGAAACACACAGGGCAGGGCGGTGAGCGCTTCCTCCTTCCTCTCCCGGCTCCCCCTCCCGCTTCTCCAAGCGGCTCCAGCCGGACCCCCACAGGTCACCGCCCCCACCCACGGTCCTGTTAATCACTGATGGGTGAGGGTGAGTGGAAGGAAACACCAGAAGGTATTTCCAGAATGGCTGCAGCGCAGCTCCCGGCCATTCTCAACCCCGCCGCTTCTTTGTTCCCTCCTCCGAGCAGCCGGAGCGCCGGGCGGCAGCCGAAGGGAGGGAGCAGGCGACCGGGCCAAGCTCCTTCCGCCTAACCAACACCTCGGCCTGCCCACCCGGGCAGCCCTCCAGCCCTGCCCCTACCCTCACCTGCTCCCCCCCCGCCCCCCCCCCCGCCCCCCCNTCCTTCCGCCTAACCAACACCTCGGCCTGCCCACCCGGGCAGCCCTCCAGCCCTGCCCCTACCCTCACCTGCTCCCCCCCGGCCCCGCCGCCGGCGCACCCCGCAGTCACACCGGGCACGGGTCCCGCTCCCCTCCGCCCCCCCACCCCGACCGCCGCCGCGGCCAAGCGACACTGTCGGCGCCGCGCCGCGCACACGCCCCCTCACCAGTGCGCGCGCCCCCGTCCCTCTCCTCTATTGGCTGCGCCGCGCCAGGGGGGCGGGGCCAGCGGCCAGTCCCCCGCCGCGATTGGCCCGGGGGGCGGGGCCCGCGCGCCCGGCCACGCCCCCGAAACCGTTGCTCAGCAGATGGCGAATAAAAAAAATTAAAAACTATGTATCCTTCCGCTTGAGCTGCGAGAGAAGGAGTCCCTCGGGGCCAGCGCGCGGGGCGCCCGCAGCCGAGCCCCAGGGGAGGCACGAACGCGCTCGGGGCCGCGGTGCCTCTCCAGGGGCGCGTTCCCGCCTCGGCAGCGCCGAGCCTGCGCCTGCAGGCACCGCCTTTGGAGGCGGCGGAGGGATCCGCAGCGAGGACAGAGGGCGTGATACGCCTCATATACGTGCGGCTCGCGGCGTACTCAGATATAGCACAGGGGGCGGTGGCACCCGCGGGGCGTTTCCGCGCATGCGCGCGGGGCGGGGCCAGCACCTGCGGGAGCTCCGCAGGCCGCCATCTTGTTATGCTGAGGGGAATGGGGCCAGGCGGGCTCTGCGGGGCAGGGACGGGGCACAGGGCGAAATAGCACAAAGTAACAGCGTGCCCGAGGTTCCCGGAGAGGATGGCAGGCTGTGGAGGTGCTCCAGGTTGTGGTTGATGTAGGTTGTGTGGTTGTATCTAAAAGCAAATGGCTTCCACCATCTTACGCCTTTAACATGAGACCTGTGTGTTCTTACAAATAACAAGGCAAGATGGCAGAATCATAACTGGTTTGGATTGGAAGGAATCTAGTGCCTCACTTCCCTCTTAGGGAAGAATTTCTTCCTTATATCTAATCTAAATCTATTGCCTTTCAGTTTAAAGCCATTCTCCCGGTTTTGTGAGAACCAAGGAGTTAAACAGAGAATATGACAGCACTCTCGGTGATGGTGTTCAGCAGTGACCCAAAAAGACATGTGTACTGACCTACCATAAGACTTTCCCACCAGAGCATGTGGGAGGAAAAGACCAAAAGTACAGAAAGTACCCAAGGCAAAGAAGCTGTTGACTCACCCAGTGTACTAAAAACTCACAGTACTCAGCTTGTGCTTTGTCCAGGGTTCCTTCTATCACCAGAGACGTCTGAGCTTTGAAAACCTCATCAAAGAGAAGTGGGATATTCCTGCCATGTTCTGATCTTATCCTCCATTTTCTCCAAGAATCCATTTCCACACTTAGGTTAAATGTATTTTCAAAGCCTTTCCCACCAATTTGCTTCCACTGATCACTTGCCTACTACATTAAAACAAACACATTCATGTATGAAATCAAAAGGCACAAAAAATTCCTCACGGGCCATGATGAGGAAATTGCTGTCCTTCACAGGATGGAAATCAGACAGTCCAACTTCCTTGATGACTGGAGGGAATCGCCAATGATTTCTATCAATGAGATGAACCTAGTAATTGGTACAAGGTTCAGCAGGGACAAACAAAAGAAATAAAATAATAAAAGTAAAAAAATAAAAAAAGTAACAGCAGATTGATAGATCAGCAACTGCGTGCAGTCCAAAGAACCACCCGTTAGCTGGCACTGGAAGAAAAAACAGGTATGATTGCTTCTCAGATTTAAATATTTATTATATAGACCAGACCTGCAAAATGGAATTTTTGATAAGATAGTGTGTAAAGCAAGCTAGATGTAAAACTACCAAATTACTTGTTTCATTGTAGACTTCAGGCTCATGTAGCAGCGGCTGTACAACCGACACATCACACCATGTAAGTATTGCATAACCTCCTTATTTAAAGCCCTGAGTTTTTCTGCAGAGAGAACACTTTGCCTCAAAGAGTAGATGATTAATACATGCAGGAAGAGGGATGTCAGGCTATAATGAAGCAATATTAGTCAATGCAATAGATCAAGCTGTTGGTAGCACTCCAGTTGCCTAATAGTAATTTTCTTCCCATTAGCATCAGAATAAGGGAAGGCTTCAAGGAGAGATTTGAATGACAACAAGGTGGGTTTTGTGAATGAGCAGCTCCCACATGAAAAGAGTGGCATGGAGGTTGGTCAAAAGTGTTTTAAAATTTAATGTTTTGGGTAGGTCCTGGCCTAGAAGGCTGAGAGTACAGGGTGACATAGTCCATGAATGCCCTCGAAAGTGAACTTGTATAGGAGAGGATGCTAAAAGATGACGTGATCAAAATGCAGAATTCTGAATGTATGTAAAATAAAATGAATTGGCAGAGACCAGAAGACAAGTTGGGGAAGCAGACAGAGCACAAGTTGACAGAAGCCTGGACAAAACTCAATCATCCAGAGTACAAACAAGCTTTCAAAGTCCTGAAAGAGCAGAGGTTTTCAAAACCTAGGGGCTGAGTGGAAGTCACATAACTGAAGATTTTTTTTTTTTTTGAAACAGAGAAGGTAATCAGCTACTTGCTTTCCTTCCCTAGGGTTCTTCATTTCTTGAAGTTAAATCAGGACCAAATATCTTTCTTAAATTATCTAGCTTCTTTCAAAAGTTATAAGTTATAGCTAACCAGTAAAGTCCTAGGTCAAAAAGTGAGATACATAAAATTTAAAATTATGACTCTAATGACATCTCTGAATTTGCTGCATAGTTTAAGAACATATTTCCCAGTACAAAAGTACTGTTGTTTTTCTTAACTGGTTATTTTATCACTTGCAATAGTCTCCACAAAAACTAATGCCCATTAGAAACATTTTGTGTGTATATGCCCACCTTCAGTGTGTCGAGAGAAACACCAGAATGTTCATAAATAAGCTTCAGACTAACCCCATGATAATGACACAGGTGCAGCTGTCTCACTCTGCATTACTTGCCTCTGGAAAACACAATGCCTGTTGAAGCACCTGCAAAACAATGCAGTGCAGTAAATAAGCAGAACTGATTAAACCTCAAAACAGCAGGTTTCAGCCTGTTCTTCTGCCTGCAAGAAGTCTTGAGCATATTTTTTTTTCCATCTGGCCCTACCTACTGGGTTAACTGGTAATGGGTAAGCCTTTAGCTCCTACATGAGACAGGAGTAATCTCTGCAAACAGGAGCTCTTTAAACAGTAACTTCAGGACACACTTGAATACATCTTTCCTTTCAGCCACCATTAGGAAACAGAAAATTTCTCCTGTGTGGGATATCACTAGGACAAAAAGCAGAAGAGGCTTTGAGGTTTGAATTTAATTATTTGAATTTAACAGTTCAGTTTAAATTGGAATTTAGCAATAAAACTCAATAGCCAATTTTATGCCTAAACAATTGCACATTCAAGCATTTACGCCTACATCTCTGCATATAAAATCTGGATGTGCTATTCAAATATTTGTGCTTGAAAATTGGCCTCCCACTGCCTAGACGTATTTGATGTCACAGACACTTTGCAAGAAAGGGACATTTCAGTCAGAGGAGGGGCCGTAGGTAACGTTAGCTGTCATGGCACTGTGTTCTCCAAAGATGTTTTCTGTCTGGTTTTTGAAATCTCTGCTGTAGCAACACTTTAAAGTCTCCATTCTCAATCAAAGGCCCTCTGAATCAGGAGCTGTACAAGCACAGAAGAGGAATATGGAGTCCTTTGTGCTCTGGTGATGAGTGATGGAGCTGTAAGGACATGTAATTAAAGCTGGAAGTGCTTATGGTCAGCTCTGCTGACAGCACGGTGCCAATGGCACCAAGGGTGTGGGTTCCATCCCTGTGCTGGACATTCACTTCAGAGCTGCACTGGGTGATCCTTGTGGGTCCCTTCCAACCCAGAATACTCAGTGAATGGAACACAGGGCTTTGGGAGATAACCCAACAGCTCATTTCTCCAGTATGACTTGAGATGTGGTGCCAAAGAATGAGTGAAACCAGACTGCCAGAAATTTTCTTATTCCCTAGCACCAAACATGTAGTTAAATTACTTCTTAAGCAGCTGATGTAGATCGGTTACTGCTTGTATCTAACCTAGCTCCAGTTATAGCAGGAAAAGATAAAAGCCTGCATGAGCTCTTTCCTCAGGTACAGCCCTGTTACCTCAGCACACCTCACCTGGATCGGCTTTGCAAGAGTGGCAGGACTGGTTCCAGGTCTTTTCTTCCATGATTATCTCCTTACCATAAGTTGAAATAAAATAATTCATGCCTTAGTTAATATTGTCTCACTGTCTGAAGCTGAAGGAAGCACATATTTTGATACAAAGTGCATTTAAATTTTATGTAATTACGTTTACTTGCTGAAGGGAACACTGAGAAATGCAGACCTCCTGTTTTCTACTCCCCTACATATTCTGCAGTGGGGACTGTCTTTTGCTAGCTGTGAGTTAGTGGGACTTCGATTTGTTATCCCAACTGTAGAAACAGGAAATTGTGAGAGGACTCTTAGGATGATAAATCAGGATCAATTATTAAATTTTAATTGGCTATTAATTTAACGTTTAATTGTTGAGTTGTGTGTTAAGTGTTGTCTGGGGATTGGAATTAGATATTAAATTTTTCAGATTAATTCTAAAGTTAAATTAGTATTTATAGATAGAGTGATGCAATAACCTTTCCAAAGTAACCATGAACAAACATTAGACAAAAAGTGTGGTGAGTAATTCCATGCTGGTTTTTTTTTTCCTTGACTGCTCCAGAGGAAGAATGCCTGTTGTGGAAAAAAAAAAAAGGTATTTCCCCTTAGGTATTAATACATTATCAGTTAATAATTCAAAGGGTTTGGGGTATCGTTTTCTAATAAAAGAATGCAAATCAATATTATATTGATGGATGTAGTTGAATCAAGTCTTAGAAATCACCACCACAGCAGGAATGTCTTGGTGATGTACAAAAGGAGACCCTGAAAGGTAGGGGAGGAGATGCAGTGAACTTTATGCAACATTGTTTGATGATCTGAGGAAAGTTGTTCTTTGTTAATTAGCTCACCTTCAGAAACCTCACACCAAAACTGAAAACAGAACATGTTACTCATATTTTGCTACTTAATAATGTCCAGGCTCTTTCATCATTGAAATAACGTAACCTGGCTTTGGCAAAGTTGGACTTCACACCATTCCCTGCCAGTGCCAGAAAGGATCTTATAGCTTATCTCAAGTGTCTCTTGCTCTTTCTTTTAAACAGATCTGTTTTGTGATTGAGTGTCTTCCCTCGGGAGAAAACTTACACCTTTCTCTTGTGGATCTGAGAAGAGATTTCAGCAGCTCGGGCTGCTGGGCATGTGTAGGTGCCAGGTCAGTGAGTCCTGGACTGGGGATAGAAGTTGTTCTCATTTTGAACTACCCTGCTACGTATTTTTCTGACATCATTTGGACTGAATTCACAGTGCTGCTTTTTATTATTCCAACTCACATCTTGAAAGTTCTCTTTCAAGCCTCTGTAATTTAGTGTAGTTTTTGACAAAATAGTGAAGGTGTGAGAAGTAGTGATCACTGAGTTAGGAGTATGAGCAGCCTGGACAAGAACTTTGACTGGTTTTGAACATGTATTCACTTAAAAAAAGGCTCAGCTTTTGGAATGGAGGAAGGACACCCTGGAGAGTGATCTCAGTGGGTGTTTGTATGTGCATGAATCTTATTGATGGACTGCAAACCTTCCACCACCCACAGGGAACTCCAGCTCTCCTGGCTCTGGTTCTTCCGTCCTATCACTTACCAGCTCACCCTGGAACTGGAGCAATGGATGTGTTGTGTGGTTTACCTGCTCCTGCAGTAACTGATTCCAGTGGAAAAATAACTTTTCATGTCAAGGGTCAACTGAGAAATAATTCCCTTTTTCTTAATTCTGTCTATTGTACTGATACAATGTTAACAAAGCTAAAGTAATGTATCACTGAAGCAAAAAAAAAAAAAAAAGAAATATTAAGAAATATTAAGATCCCAGATATTGGTAAATATAGAAATGGGAATATTTAAAAGCTGTATGTTGCTCAATGTGACCTAGTTGGTACAGCACTGAACTGGAAGCCAGATCTGGAATCTAACACAAAGTGTGTCATAAGGCAGATCATTTAATTCACCTCATTTCTCTGCAAGATGGGTATAACAATGATCATTCTTATGAATTGCTTTGTGTTGTGCACTTGAAAGATGATGAATATTATAGCTACTAATTAAACATTATTTTAATCTTTAAATTTACTTTCCCTGTTAAACTTTAATAAGTGTTTATGCTCCCTTAATGCCACAGAGGGGGAGAAAAAGAGTATGATTGTGAAGCAGCTGCTAAGAATTTTTCCCAGAAGATATTTAATATTAAATTGAGATTGAGTCATCTGTTTCAGATAAAGGGGCAATGCAAGAAATAATATGTGAGAGTTGAAATTTTGAGTAAAATATATTCAAAGCAGAATCAGAGCAGTGGACACCCCTGTTCCATCAAACTGGCTCCCACCCCCCAGTACCCTACATCCAGAAACTGGAAATAGGCATTGTAATTTCTCTTGAGCTTAGAGCAAATGTAACAGTATTGCTCAAAAGCAGTTACAGCTGCAGGTTACAGATTGTTCTGTTCTGGCAGTGTGAGCTCTCCTGCCATGTGCAGAGGGCTCTGCATCTCCAGCCAGCCCGGGAGAAGGGAGCAGGGGGCCCTTCTGAGGCTGCTGGGGTTGCAGTGGGCTCCAGGCTGCAGCCTGCAGTGCAGCTGGGCGCAGGAACTGGCACTGGTGATTACATCACTCACTGTGTTTGCCACTGGAAACCACTTGGTGATTTTCTACTCCTCTCAGTAAAGTTCTCCAAGTCAACCACACGTCAGTGAAACTTTAGAGTGTCTTCTCCCCAGTCTCTCCTCACAGCTGTCAGGGACTAATGGCTGCTCTCCAAACCCTAGGCTTTGATGGTAGACATTTGTGCCTAAAATTAAAACAGTGGTTCTGAAGCAGATTCCTAACTCCAGTGAAAGGAGGAATTTCATCTACTGATTTAAGAGATCATATGTGAGCCTTGTCTTCTTGTAAAAGGAAGATTGCAATCTGTCCTGTCTCTCATCTCTTCTGAAAAGCATAAGAAGGTAAGTTTGAACTTTTCCTGCTTCCCAATATCTACTGCTCTAAATAGCATAATTGCAGTTTTCTCAAAAATGGAAATGACATTTTCCAGTTTCCTGTGCTGCAGCACAGATTTCTAGTTCTGCTTTTTACTCTTATTTCCTATGCACACTTTATCACATAATAAAATTTACAGCTGAAATTTTCTAATGAGAATATAAAAAACACAGCCAAGGTACTCCAGGCTGTCTCTGTTGTCCAACAAACTTGGACACATAAACAGTGAGGAGTAGCTGAAAACCTGTATGCCTACAGGTTGGGGTAACTGGACATGGATTTGTTCCAAAAGCAAGCAGGGAAATATTCTAAGTGATTGAAATAATTGGCAAGGCTGAAAATGATTTCATAAATGGAGTATTGGAAAAAAAGTTTAGCAGATCATTGGAGGACTTTGAGTTTTAGCAGGCATGGTTGTGTGTCAGGTGTTGGGTTCCCTCATTCACTCCATGACAGTGAGCAAACCAGAGCTTTGTGCCTCTGGTTGCAGCAGAGGTTGGATGTCTCTCACTTTGTATAACATGTAGGTCACAAACTGCCAGCACAGAAAATATGCATTTAATGAACTTCATCCACCAGCAGGCATCATATTGTCTGAGCCTACTCTGCAGGGAGCGAAGAGAAGCATCTCCAGAAGGAGATTCATACTAAAATAGATGTCTAGAAGAAGTGGGACAAATTATCCCTCAGAGATGTCTGATCTTACTCATTTGCTGTAGAAGTCCCTAATTACTGACTTATGTTCCACCCTTTCTGCTGGAGTAATGCTGAACTAGATACAAACATAAATCGAGGTGGTGTCTGTGCTACTCTGGTTTACACATTGTTGCCCAAATGAGGCAGGCATTGAAGTTTTGGGTTTTTTTTCTTTGTCAGAAGCTACTGCAATGAGTGCTGGTATGAGGCACTAATGGGCTGATGAGTACGGTGTATGCTCAGGTCTCACAGGTTTCCTGTGGTACAAGTGACCTTATGGTCATTAAACAAATAATGTCTACAGACAGGAATCACAGGAATTGGCTGTGGGTGTAGAGGGAGAAAAATGAAAGGTTTATTCTTCAAGTTCATTATTTTGTCAGATTCTTTTAAACACATCTATCGTTTATACATAAAGAATGCAAAATAATCACTTATGACCACAAGCTGTAAAAGATACGTATAAAAATTACAGATGGTTCAGAATGTTTATATTTGAGTATTCAATTAGAATACACACACTGCAGTTAGACACACCACAGTGCAAAGGAAGGTACTGTGTGCTGTGTGCTTGCTCCCCAGATGTGTTTGTGTAGACTCTTTCAAAGTCAGCAAAACATGAGTAGTGAAAATGGAGCTTTAACTGGCAACAGAAATGTTGCTTTATAGGCAGCCTGTTGGTGTGAGAGAACAGGAGGTGCTGTGATTGCTAGGACTTCATGAGCAGGTCAGACCCACCTATGGCTGTGTTAAAGCATGTCTGGGAATAGGCTACTGGTTCACTGGGTGGAACTGGTGTTATTACTTAACCTCTTTGCACTTACATTTTCACCTCTGGGATTAACAAATATTTACCCACCTTTGAAAGGTACCTTCTGTTCTTCAGAGAAGTGCTGAATAAATACAGGGTAGCATTACCTTCATCAGCAGGTAATCCTGTTAATCCAACATACACTCTCTGTCCATGTTGAATATGTTCCATGCTACTTGATCATTGTAGTTAGATTAATGAAGGATATTACAGGGATTAACTCTTAAGTAGTGGCTGCAGCTGCCCACCATGTGTGTTTACTATAACCCAGAGCCAAGGTCTGAAATCCTCTTGCCTACAGCGAATAGAAGGAAGGCACTTGACCTTTGCAGAACCAATTTTCCACCCAAAAGAACAATGTCTTAACCTAAGAGATTGTAACATAACCTGTTGTTCAGTGCTCTGATAGCTGCTGTGCTGCTGGCACCGGGGGAGAGCTTCAGTGCTAAGACAGCTTCAGATCTCTGCCCACCACAGCAGTTTTACAGAGTCGTTGTACGGGTAAGACTACCTCACTTCTCACTGCACTGTAACTGCTACAGGTCACAAATTCATGTCTAGACTACTTCATAAAATATTATCTGGAGATGAAGTCCTCCCCAGTGTAATGCAGGCTCAAAGTTCCCCCTGCTCTGAGCTGGAAGTTGGACACAATGATCTCCATGGGCTACTTGCAACCTAAATTACTCAGTTGTTGTACAAAGTCAGGTGTAGCCGCAGCAACGTGGAGCTTGGCATGAGCTAAAAATCATCCCTGGGCTCCTGAGGACTTTCCTGTGTAGCTACCTCAGAGTAAGCTCTGTGTTGCTACAGCAGCACCTTTATCAGCAGCACCCTGACTGGTGTCAGGGTGTTTCTGGGAGGGCTGTGTGATGTGCTGACACACTTCCCATGGGATAGAGACACACCTTCAGTGCTATTCACTGTCTGTATTTTGTCCATTTCATTTCACTGGCACTTGGAGAATCTCTGGGCTTGTAGAGATCTGGAAAGTATTTTCAACAGAGGATGGCTAGGCTGGTGTCTGAGGGAGAAGAGAGCACAGAAACACTGCATCACCTGCATGCATTGCCATTATGAGTCTCTTACTGGAGTATGGAAGGAGAACATGTGCTTGCAAATGCTTCATTTAGCAGCTTGAGAGGTTAGAACTTGCAGTTTTTTGGCTGGAGACTGGTATGGAAAATGGGGGTTGAGCACAAATGCTATTTTAAAATGATGATGATGATGATGATATTTTTTTAAAAGTTGTCTGTTGTCTTTCTTTCTCTTCATTAGAATACATTGTGGTATTGAAGCATAGACTGCTAGGAGTCCAAATTTCCATTTTCAGCTGTAGCCTTGTCAAATCTCATGCTAAGCAGAGGTACTGGATCACTATTTGTCAGGAAAAACTACTACTGCTTTCCTCAGTCAGTCAGGCATGCATGGTCCAGAAACATGTTGGAGTACTTTCAGTAGCCATATCAAGTGTTGGGAGCTCTCTCTATGCAATGCCCAAACACTCACTTTGACCTTTGTGAGCTGTAAGCAGGTGCCAAGCCAAGGACCCATTATCTGGTCTCATTAGTAGTGGCATTAAAGTGAGATATTGTAAGGCTTTAGAAGGGAGTAAAGTTTATAGGGATGGGGGCTCTATAAATAGCCTGTAGAAGGTAACTTGAAAACTCTTATCACAATTGGATGTACTTTTCCTTTGTCTTTTTTTTTTTTCCTGAAGCCGCTACGTTGTTTGGGTTGGATCCTGGGGGTTTTTTTCTGTTTCAGTTTTGGAACGTAGCCTTTTTTGTCCCTGGGAAGACAATTAATTCTTGTTCCTACTGCGACATAATGAGAGGGAGAGAAGCAGGATGATGCTGCAAGTTTTTCGTATATCCTGACTGCAGAGAAAAAATTTAGTTATATAACTTGTCCATAAAAAGAGGAATCTTTTCCCTGACATCCTTTTTACTCTTTCTGGAATGAAACAGAGCTGAAAGTAGCTTAGTGTGGTGGAATTTCTTGTTCATGAATATATAACACGTGAGAGTCGGTGTCCTTAATATGCTCCGTGCTTTGACACTCAGCATTTCTCTTTGCATTTGTAACTGAGGACAAAGCAGTTGAAAGGCAGGGGGTGGTTTACACATCTTGAGAGGAACAGAACAGGACACATATGGAAAAGACAGGTGTATTCTGGTGTATGGGAGGACGAGGAAAATCCTGACAGAAGTACGAGAAAACCCCTGGAGAAATGAATGCACTCCCAGCGAGGTTGCTGCTCACCTAAGAGCACCTCTGAGCAGCTCCCATGGGAGGGCATCTTTGCCAGCTGTGCCAGGGCAGCTCATTTCCCTCTGCCTCCCTCGGGGCTCTGAGCAGAATTGAAACCACATCCTGCTTTGTGCTGGGATTTAAACTGATCCGGAAGGTCAATAGCAGCCTTTTATTAACACTTACCATTAAGTAGTGTTTATACAGTTAATAAAACATGATTCTACACTGCCGTGTTAGTCTAGTATTTGCTTGGGTGATTTCATCTATGTGCAGGATTCTGCTGAATGGAGCAGTGCCCATGATACCACATTAGTTGGTTAAAGGTAATTCAGCAAGGGATGGTGAAGAAGCCCACTTTGCTTTCCTCTTTTATTGCCTCCAACTCTTTTATTACATCTGTCTGCAGAGACAGTCTCTAGAAACTGCTAAGACCAGTCTGCAGCTTTCTCCCAGCATAGTTAGGGCTATGGATAGCTTCCTGCACATTCCTTCTCAGTTTCCTTGAAGGAAACCTCTCTTCTGCTCATCAGAGGGGCCCCTTTCATTATTTACAGCTTCTTGTTATCGTTTGCATTCCCGTTAGCATGGCACGGTGCCTCAGTGAAACCTCAAGGCCATGCACTGACCATATTTCTCTCAGTATCTCTCTTGAGCAAATGTCATGTTCACACAGGCACTTAATTGCCTTTCTCCTTTCTCTCTGTGTCTGCTTTAAGGTCAAGAACATGGTCGAGTCATCCTTCAGTACATTCACTATTGCTGTCATCATTAAACACTACACAGTAATAAACTTCCAAACAATCCATCCTTCCAGAGCAAGAATATAAGAACTGACCCACCAGATCAAACCAAAGGTCTGTACATCTCATCCTCCCTGGAGGTAGCTGATAATAAGGGCCCAGAGGGACACACATGAGCAAATTCAAAGTGTAACCATCCCCTAGTCTTGATTGAGTGTGCATAGAAGCTTGCCATGGCCATTAAATGCCCTGCATTAAAGCTAATATAGGTTTGGTCTTTCTCCTGGTTTCAAGTTTTGACAGCATGCCTTATTATTCAAAGTCACTAATGCGGGATTTTTGTTTTGTTTTGGTTTGGTTTTTTGTTTTTTTGTTTGTTTGGGGGTTTTTGTTTGGTTTTTATTGTTGTTTTTTGGGGTGGGTTTTTTTGCTTATATGTCAGATTTATTATTGAACTGTTTCCTTTCTTTTTACATTTCAGTTGTACGCTGTCCATAGCAGGGTGTTTAGAACATAAGCAGTGACAGGCCAGTGGAAAGGTGGTATCAGCTAACGTGGAACAAGGGATCTAACCTGAGTATCAGAAGTACTGTGATAACAGTGGTAATTTATTAATGTCTTCATTGACTTTTAAGGTTGAAAAAGTAATTCCCAGTCTAAAATACAGTCCTTTTTTCATCAATTTATAAAATGCTGTAAACCAAACATTTTCTTTGTTCATTGTGTGTCCCTTCCATCTCAGGATATTCTATGATTCTGGCATTCTGAAATAGTAGAATGGAAACCATGCTGAACTAGGATGATTTGTCTTGGAGCTGGAGGATCTGCAGATACCTCAGAACCACTAATGAATTAATCTAAAACACGTGAATTTATTCCAAGGCAGAGGCATCTTGTATCATATAAGTTACAGAAGAGGATATGGAAAGCAAAGAACAGACTTCTCAGAAAACACTTTGGATGCACAACCTGAGGTATTCAGAGCTTAATATTTGAGATATTGAGTATCAGTGGCTGAGCTCTGTGCTGCAGAGTTTTGTGTTTGGATAATTGGGGCTACGCACTCCCATTTTGGTTCCCTAAAGCCAAGTGATACATTTAGACATGCTGGTCTCCGTGTTTTCCCCAAGCTCTTGTAGTGAGTCACTGAAATGAAGAGTGTTTCTCAGAAATCACAAATCCCAGTGCAAATGCCAGACCACACCACTTCTGAGACAAAATAGGCATTTCTTAATCTCTCTTTGCTAATGGCCATAGCTCTGAAGAAATTAATTCAATAATAAAGATGGAAATAGCAGCCAGGAAATGCTGACTGTCTCCCCATGCTTTTACGATACTCCCCATGAGTAGGATTAACCTTTTCCTGTCTACCCCATATTTGTTAGTAAAGCTGTCATTTCCAAAATGGGCGTTTTTCATAACTCTGTTCAGGAACTGCATTCTTCTTGGATTTTTGCTCTAATTGTCCATGTTACCCCATTAGGTTTTCATTTATTTGTTTCTTTTGTTTTGCTTCCCAAGTAGAAGTCAGGAGATAAATGCAAGGAATCACCCATTCTATTCCAGTGGGTAGAGCACCAAACATTTATCTTTCAAGAGGCTGAGTGTATTTATCTATATGAGTGTGTGTGTGTGTGTGTGCATTCCTTCATGGGATGCAGAATATTTATCCCTGATCAAATTATCTTTCTCCTCATTATACTTTTTAGGTGCTGTAACTATACTGCATGATATATGTGTGCACTATAGTTATGTGTATTTTATTTATTTTTATATTCATTTTTTGTTTTGCCATTTGAACTTCAGCACCCAACTATCACAGGTTTTCTGCCTGATATTTTTCTCTATTCCTGGGTACATTTCTTGGCTGGGTTGTGTGCGCTTCAGCTGTTCTTAAATGCTTCTGGTGTAGATTTGATCCACTGGAGGACGTAAGAGTTGTCTGCACTTGCTGCTTCCTGACCTTTTCTGGATTTGGTAACAGAGTGCCCTGTGCTTGTGTGTCAGTCACGCTTTTGTTCTGAGAAGCCCTGGCAGTTGTTTTTCAGCTGTGAGGCAGAGATCCCCTTTCCCTGGTGCAGAGAGGAATGAGTCTGATTATAGTAGAGCTGTTGGGGGCTCTGACTTTTCCATGGCTGTGAACTTCTCAGGAAAAGTAGTTGCTAGGAGAAGACCTCATAGTATTTAGGGCAAGGGTGGTGGCTCTGCCTTCAGTAACAAAGCTGATTTATTTTATAATTTGGGGAACAGAAATCAAACCATCTAATGGTGCAATCTGTGTAGGATTTTTCACTGCCAAGCCTTCCACTGCTAAAGCTGTTCCAAAATGTTCCACTAGCATTGGATGGCATTTCTGCTGAGCTGGCTGTGTAAATTAATTCATATCTGTTCCTACACTTTAACTCTTCTTTGTGTCTCTCTGTTATTGGGGGTATTTCTGTTTGTTTGTTTGGTTTGTTTTTTTGTAGACTGGATGAGGTGGTTTAATAGCAAAGGGAAGGCTTTCTTCAAGTGAAGCCTCTTTCCAGAACGCTTGGGATGTCACATGCAGAGCTTGTAGACACAGAGCTGTGTGACTTCTCCTAAGACACAGCCCGTGACGAGTAGGTAGGGGGCATTGTCACCCTTCCACTGGTGACTCAGGGGAGCTGAATTCTCCCCTTCACGCTCTGTTTGCCAAACAGCTGTTTCAGTAAAGCTCCCTGCATTCACAGTCGGGCTCCTTAGGTTTGCCATCACCAGACTGCCTTGTTAACTCTCTGAGGCTTAAGATCAGTCAACAGTCCTCAGGTGATGATTGTGCCAGTTGTGTACAAAGCAGCAGCACAAGAAGGGTCCATGTCCTGTTTACCCCTGTCAGAGATTGCTGCCAGCCAGAAAAAAATTCCTCAAACCTTCCTGAGGTTTGCTGCCCAGAAGAGAGCAGTGGGGTCAGCAGTGACGGCAGCTGGCAGGAGCTGCAGTGAATGTGGTGAGCTGGAAGAGGCTGGAAGGAGCCAAGAGGACACGAGGCTGAGTTATGACATGAGCACTAAAACCTTTTGCTGCAGCTTTGGGTGTTGTCCTCTGTATTATCCAATATCTTCTCTTGTTGGTCCAGGAAATACGCAGCAAGTACTAAGTGGAAGTTCTGTGTACTGTGGTGATTACACAAATATTCTTGCAGGGAGATCTGTGCCTTGTACTTGATAATATCCCATCATTATCTGTAACAGTGTTGTGGATTGTCTGCCAACATGCGGGTCTAAAAGCTCACACTAAATAATCCTGACACAGGAAAAATCTTGGATAACAGATTTCCAAGTACTTATTTGGCTACGATACACAAGCAAGACACCACAGGATGATTCACTGCTTCAGAATTTGGGCTGGATGACCTAATGGCTTCTTTTGGAGAGAAGGCAATTCTTGCTTCGAGCAAGCACGCCTGGAGAAGACGACTAATTTACACTTGCTTACTGCAGCACACCACCCAGCCCTGCCCGTGTGGTGCCCGTACAGCAATCAGTGCTGGCTGGAGCGATGCTGCTGCTGTGGACCCTTACAGTCCCTGAGCAAGGAGTGTGTGGTGGCCCCATAACTGCAGCTGTGGTTCCCAGCACGTGCGTAACCCAAAATCCCGGCGCTGGGAGCAGAAGCGCTGCGGAGGTGACGGCGCCGTGCAGGTCACAGAGCGGGGTGGAAGGTCCCCCTGCTGGAGGAACAAATCCACTGCGGCCAGCGGAGCAGCGCAGCCGTGCACATGTTCCCCGAAAATTAATTTCTAGAGGTGCTGAACTTTGACTATGTGTCTGTCTATGCCTGCAGCTTTACCTGAAGGCTATGGGTTGTTGGTCTGTCTGCCTCCAGACGTACTGGTATCCTGAGGAGCAGATCCAGAGAGTCAATATAAGAAAAGGTGATCCTGTTACGGAGGACTTTTGAGCTCAGCAGAAGAAAGATGAGGTGTAAGGTCAGGTTGGATGGGGCTCTGAGCAACCTGGTCTAGTGGGAGGTGTTCCTGCCCATGGCAGGGAGTTGGAACGAGATGCCCTTTGAGGTCACTCAAATCATTCTATGATAAGGGCTGGATACTGTGGACATGGGGATGTCTGTGATCAGCTCCTAGAACTGCTGCCTCTGGTTTGAAACATTCAGTCTCTCCCTGCAAGAGTTCTTCCCAGGTTGCTCACAATACATGAGAGATTTTCAGCCTCTTCCAGCTATGCTGGCTCAGAATGATGAGGAGACTGCAGATTTGCTGCAGATGCCCAGTCTTCAAAAACAACAGTGTGTGGGTCATGGAGGCGAGGATCCTCACAGTGCACCCAGGGTGACTGGAGCCCTGGTGCTAATGCCAAAACCAGGCCAGCTGCCCCACAGACCAGCCTCCAAGTGGAGCTTGGGAGTGGTCTGGTGGCAAGACTGAGATCTCAGGATTATTGCATGACAAAACCTCATCATGAACTGCCATGGGCATGTGTCCTTCCAGTAGAAGGGGGAAAACCAAAGCAGGGGAAGATGATTTCAGGCAATCTAACCACATTTGGCATGTGCCAGTGAAAGAAAGGAAAAGAACCCAAAAGAAACTTAAAGAGAACAACCTGCAGGTCAAGCCAACATATGTTGTTTTGTGTGTGGGCAGCTGTTCCTCATGGAAATTGGACTTGACAGCCGTGAGACCCCCTAATGAAAACTGATGTCGAGGAGAGATTTCTGCTTGTCATCGCTGATGACGATGGGAATTTACCTGGGTCGTGTGGCCAATACCCTTGTCCGTTGTGCGTGGACACTTTGGGGGGTGTGGGGAAATGGCAAAATCCTTCTCTTCCTATGGATCGAAGACACCCCTCGACCCCGTGCCTTAGCCTTGCCTTTCCTTGGATGTGAACAGTCCGTAGGGTTTCCTTGGTGTCCTGCCCGGCTGCAGTGCTCCAGAAGCGCCCTCGTACCTGCCCGGTGCCGCGGGTGGGGCAGGGAACCCCTGCGCACCCCAAAGCTCCGCGCACGCCGCGGGCTCTCCCGCGGGGGAGTCCGGCGGGCGCGGGGAGCGTGGGGGGCTCCTCCTCCTGCGGCGGGGGGCGGCTGCGGGCCCTGCCCTCCCCAGCGTGGGCGGCCGGGCCCGGCTGCGCGTTGGCTGCGGGCGGTGCCGCCAGTGAGGCTGCGCTGAGGCTGCGGGGCCGGATGGCCGAGCCGCCCGCCCCGCGCACTCGGGCGGCGGCCGGCAGCGGGCGAGGACACCGGGCGAGCCCTCCGTGCCGGGAGAGCCGGCCCTGCGGCACACGGCAGCGCCATGGTCTCATGGATCATCTCCAGGCTAGTGGTGTGAGTAGCTGCCGCTCGGCACCTGCGGCGTGTGCCCGGTGTGCCGCGCATGTGTGTGTGCGGCGTCCGCGCCGCCGGTGCCGCTCGCCCCTGCTCTGGACACTGGGCTAAATTTAGCAGGTTGTTGTCGGGGCCGGGGCGCTCGGCTGCCCGGCGGGTGAGGCAGGAGGTAGGTGGGTCAGATGGGATTTTCCAGCATGAGAAATCCACCGGGTCGGGGGTGGAGGGCAAAGCGCTGCCGCGCTGTACAGCGCAAGGTGACAGGGGAGAAAGAGAGCGGGTGACATCGCCCGGCGCCCGGCGATGGACGGGCTCGGGCTCCGGAGGGGGAATGGAGCATCCACGGGTGGGAAAATGGACACGGATTGGGGCAGCCGCGCTTTGTTACCGGGCTCGGCGCGGCCGGGGGCTCGCGAGGGGGCGTGGGAGAGGCGGCCGCGGGGTCTCCCGGCCACCGCCGCCGCTTTCTTCTGTCTGTTTTGCCAAAGAAATACCGAATATTCCTTCCCTCTTCGCAACTTGCCGCCCACCCTCTCAAAAGGCGGTCTCGCTTTCCCTTTAACCTGTCAGCCTGGGAGAAGAAGCATGTGGGTCTTTGCGCTCGTCCTACAGCTTTTCCATGGCTGAAGCTGCTCTAGGTGGGAATACATGTAAAAATTTCTTGAAAATTGTTGACAGGCAACAGGGGAAAACGGAGCAAGCTCGAAGTATACGTTTATCTGCCCCACCTGAGAAGAGGTTTAGCGAGAAAAAGGCATTTTTGATGCTATTTGGAGAATTCCTGGAGGAGGGGGATTACAGACTTAAGGTGGGGCAGCAGGATGGCTGATCTCCCTTCTGGAAATGTGACTGGGGAAGGCTAAGATATGTCATAAGATGAATAATTTGCCAGCTTTGTCTGCCATGTACATATAGATGCATCTCCTACCGATTCAGGAGAACATCTGTTGTGCTCTTAAGTTATTTTAGAGGGTCTGTGAGGGCCTGTCACTTTCTTTGTCTGAAAGAAACGTGCCATGATGTTGCACCATCAGCATGTTTCCAGAAAAACGTTTTCAAGGTCCCTTTTGCCATATGAGATGAAACATCAAAAGGAAAACTCACCTTCATCTTCGTTATGTCTCCGTATCAGTAAGACGTTGAGTGTCAGATATGAAGATTTTAGGGGGCTAGAGTTGAATTTAGTCCCTGAAGGTCTGTCATCTGGATTCAGCTGCAGCTAGCCATTATTTGGCTTGCACTTCATTCTGGGAAAGCGTGTTAAATATTTAAAAGATTTAATTTGAACTGCATAACTGTGCAGATATCTCTGCCAGCAATGTGAGAGGTAGCATGTATTGTCTAAGGCGGATTTTCTTTCTTCTGTACTAGACTAATTTCCACTTTGAAAAAAACCACATGATCGTGTAACCCAGCTAATCCTCAGGAACAAAGAATGTCTACACAGAGATGATAGTTTAACTTCCTTGTCTGGGTATCTGTGACATGCACATCTACACAGATGATTTCATCTAAGACACATGGACTGGGTAAAAATCTGATAGGGGCAGGACCTGGAGCAGTTGACCAGTCAGGTAATTAGCTGAGCACACAGAGCTTCCTGTTGTCTTCAGTGTTATCTGAATAACATGTCACAGCATGGAATCAGCTGTGCAGAGGGCAGTACCAATTACTTGTTATGCTGCATTTTCAGTAGCAAATAATGAATATACAGTGTAAATATTAATTATTTAGTAGTGATAGTAATAGGTAAGAATTTTGCAAGGAAACCTAGGGCAAACCAAGCTTGGTCACCACCTTCTTTCCACTACTGAGTGTACATCCATCCTTTAAGAATGTTTTGCACCAGGAAGTGCTGGTTTGTTATGATCCCAGCAAGAAACTTGGACTCTTTAGAGTATTGCTTAAAACACCATTTGCTAGAGGTAGCATTGCAAAGGAAAAGAGGAGAGTATAAATAATCTTACATTCCATCAGATCCTGGAAACCCCGAGGTGCCTGACATGGAAGAGCCCTCCAGTCTGACGCAGCACACCATGAAGATCTGTCTGTGGAAAGGTTCCCTTACACTTTGATCTTTTCAGCTCTCTGAGCATTTTCTTTTAATTTCTAAAGATGTTTCCATTCATCACTCCTACTGCCAGACGAAAAGGATGTTCAAAAGAGAGTTTGTTGCTACACTTAGATGAAGACAAAGATGGACAGGTGGTTTAATGTCAGGTGGTGAACGAGTTGCTACTGCATTCAAGAGGTGCATCCCAAGACAGGCCAGACAGCCAGGACACACCTGCAGCACAGCACAGACCTGCAGCTGGTCAGGGTATCTGTGAGCTGGATCCCTGACTCCTTGGTGTACAGTGGTCTTCAGATTAGGATCATGACAAAGGTTTAATCTATCTAATCTGGTTTCCCTATCTCATTATCAATCACTAGTTGATCCATCAGTACAGATAGCCGTGCTTTAAGCAGAATGGCCACCTGGTCAGGCTCTTTTTTTTCCCTCTGCTTGTGTCTATGTAGTTGTTTTTTCATTAAATCTTATTAGCTGATAAGGATTATGAGGAAAGTGGTGTGGTGTGGTTTAGCCACACTGTGAATATTGCTTTGTGCTCTTATGACTTCTGCTGGTCTCCACAGGGGTTATGGCTGATATGACTCAGCTAGCAGAAAGGGCTTTAAAACAAAAAGCAAGCCTTTGCTTTGTCTCTTTGGTGCTTTGCTGCTTCCACTCTCTCTGATTTGGTTGTTACTGGCTCTGTCCTGGCAGTTTCTGTTTCTAAAACATTGCTGAAGGAGAAGAACCTGTGAGCATTTCTCACTTTTTTCAGCGGGAAGTCAGGCTGCAAACTGTCTCTTACCTCATTTCACCTTTAGTGTTTGGGCTTTGTGTCCAGAGTGCTGGCTGGTTCTGTTCTGCCTGCAGAGCTGTGTGCTGGGAACCCCCAGAAGAGAAACGATAACTTCAGAGCAGCATCTCATACTGCCATAGCTTTGTGTTAAAGTCAAAGACTTTTTTTATGTTCAGGATCCACGCTAGGTACTGCACAAATGCAAAACAAAGAGATAATCGTGTCCCTGGATGTCTTTGTCCTCTGAGAGCTCAATTCTCATTCTCCTGTGGTACTACTCCCAGCTAGCTTTTTCACTCATCTCAGTGAGAACAAAATCGGGATATTTATTTTCTCATGGCAGTGGATTATGGTGTCTTTTCCACCAAAGGATGGCTGTGATCACTGGAATTGCAATTGTTGCATCTTGGAGCTACTTGTTCCTGTGTCTCTCACAATAACTGGAATGGGATAACATCATTATTTGTGGGTTAATTACAGCCCCTTTTTTATTCTTCATCTCTGACTACATCTCAAAGGACATCCTGGACATCCTGAAGCACGTGTATCTCAGTTTGCTCATCTGTGAAGTGTAATGAACTGTTCTGAATTTATCTTTCCTGAGGCAGATTAGAAGGGCCCAATGGCCTGTCCTACCAACTACAGATTATTGCTGTTCATTTCAAAGGAGATTCAGTTTGCCTCAAAAGGTAGAGGCCTCCCCAGGAGAAGGACTTGGGATCTTTGTTATTGCAGACCAGTTCAGCTCCAGTGCACTGCACTGGCAATACTGGGTGGCTACTTTTGGCTGTTGCCTACATGCACTTTGAAGGTAAAACTGGTGTATATAAATGCAGCCTGTTGTATTGGCATGGAAATCCTGTTTTTTCTCAGAAACATGAAACTTAATTTATGTCCTTGGGTCATGCAGAACAGAAATAAAGGTTTTTTGCTCCCATTCTGAAAGTGAGACCCATCACACTGCCTGTTGAAAGCCTTTCAGTCTGGAACACATGACAGAGGAAGGAAATGTCAGTAGAACTGAGGCTGGGTTAGACAGGTTAGCAGTAGATGAGATGATGCCGTGTGATGACTTAGGCATTTGAATTCCTCCAGTGAGAAGCTTAGAAGTGCATTGCAAATTACTATAAAATGGCTAAATATGTTCTTCATGGTGAAAATCCACAGCATTAATTATGCTTTTTTTGCCTGCATTTATTTTCTTTTATACCAAAGTATAATTAAGGCCTCTCTGATCTCTTATGTTTTGATGTGAAAGAGAATGACAGCCTTAGATATGTTCAATGGGAATTCCCATCCCTGTGTGGAAGTAACAGGGATTTGGGGATTTGTCAGGTCCTTTCTTCCGGCTGTCCCTGGAAGTAGTTGGATTCTAAACAAAATCAAAGGGGAACCAAAGAATTCTTTAAACGGATGCGTGAAATTTCCTTCCCTGTCACAGTTTGTCAGCTTTCTCTTTCTTGGTTATTGTGATGCCGTTCTAGCAAGGCTGAGTGAGATCGGCCACCCCCATCCTCATCTGGTGTCGATCCATAGTGCTACTGAGTCAGACCTTGATTTCATCTTTATATCAAGAAAGGATTTCCTTTTTAGAGAAACTTAGCAGGTCCTTCCTCCTCCCCCTTTTCATGTGTATGGGAAGGAATTCTTGAATGAAACAAAACCTGAAAAGTCATATCATGGATATTATCTGATGGTAGAAAACGATAACTTGTGTCTTCTTTATGAGAGGCAGAGACAGGATCCACTCAAGCAGGCAAGGGCTGCTCTGTATATATCACTTAATATATATTATATATTGGTTATTGATCCGTCAGCATTTGCATTTCAGTTGGTATATATCACTTAATATATATTATATATTGGTTATTGATCCGTCAGCATTTGCATTTCAGTTGACATGCATCACGTACATGAAGGTCCTTCACAGCCTGCTTTATTTACTTGGTGCTGGCAGGTGAGTTGAAGAATTCAGGTGTTAGTTGCTCTCTACAGGCCTCACACTAGCAGTGTAAAATTATCTGAAAATGCAGCAAAGGACCCAAAGTGCAGCTTGAGCTCCTGGCCAAGGCTATGGGATGAGTTTGCAGTAGACTCTTCTGTGCTCTGGAGCTGGGATGTGGGAAGGGCTACCTGCCATATTTGCAGAGTTTACTAATAAACTTTACCTATATAAAAGGTGGTGTGATCCCTCCAAAACAGAGGCTGCAGGTTTGCACTGCTGCTGTCCTTCGTGTGAAGAGCACGTGGTGTCTGTGGCTGCCAGCTCAGTTCATGTGCATCCGTGCTGCAGCCTTTGGCTCTGCTGAGGGGGCAGAACCTGTTGGTGACAGCAAGTGACAGAGGAGCCCCCAGCGCAGGTGCGACATTTGCTGTGCCCTTGATGTGAAATGTGACCGTGTGATCACGCTGCAGGGGACAGCACTGCCTGCTGCTCTGCCAGCCCTGACCCAGATTCTCCTGCCCAAGCACAGATGTGCTGGAAGTGCTCCTGACCCCAACAGGGAACGTTTTCTGCTGTGCACATCACAGATCTTACTGGTTCTGGTGTGGTAAGGAAGGATGTTTTACCTACCTGGAAACTATGGAACATAGCCAAGGGGCTTGGCCTTTACAGTTGCCTTAGTACAGTATTTTGCCTTTGTGGGACCCTTTCCATTCACTGTATCAAAGCACTTTGAAGCATTAATTTAGTGTTGTGTCATCAGAAGGATTTTTGCTGTCATTGTACGGGTAAGGGCACCAAGACACACGGAGATCAAGTGATGTGTCCAATATTCCACAGAGTAACAGGTAATATATTTCCTCCAGGCTCCTTGCTCAATAAATTAATAAAAGGGAACCTGATAAAGGGACTTGGGAAATGTGTGTGTGGCTTCTTGTATGAATTTTTGATGGTTGTGACAGAGCAAAACTACAGATTTAAATAGATAGTACCTGAAGCAGTCAAACAACCAAAGGCTGGAGTATTTTGAATCATGGCCTATTCCCTTTCAGATCCTCAGTGCTGTCATTATTGTCACAGAGAGCAGAAAGCAGCAGCCAGACTGCCTAATACAGGCTACTAAGTCAGGCATTACACTGCCTAAAATTGGTTTCCTTGTCACAGGAGGGAGATTTAGATCCAAGGTGCTTGAGCTGTGGTCCACAGATGGTTGGCAGTCCACAAAACATCAGTCAGTCAATGGAATTTTTCAGCTCTAAACCAGAAACCCTCATACAGACAGTTACATACTAACTGATTTAGACAGAAGATACCATTTTAAACACTTGTTTTGTTACAAGTTTTGTAATTATATCTATTTAATTACAGTTTTGTAAAATGTTAACATTTCAACATTTTGCCAATTCCATGTGCTTTTCTGTCATCCACCCTTAAGCAACAGTGGGATATAAAATGAGCTGTGTGTTTCTTTCAAGGGTTTGGATGGTCCAGGGATTAGGAAAGGCTGAGAAACTCTTCTGTGCTCTTACTGCAGTTAACAGAGTGAGACTGGCATCTCTAAGGAGCTTCCATCAGAGGTTGTGTGTTGCATGGAGAGCTGTTGGGTCAAGGGGAAATACTTGGTGCAAATTGGATGAAGAAGGACAACACAATCACACCTCCTACTTCTTGAGCAGTTGCTTCTGAGACTGAGCACTGCATTTGTCTTTCTGCTTCTGTGTCTCAGCAGACAGAGCTGGTATCTTGGGAGCTTTCAGGCTAATCATAAAGGTGGATAAAGACCTGAGTGCTGCAGAATATTGGTCAGTTTGGATTGCTGCAGAACCTTTGTATGACAAAATTTCTTCTGTGTCCTCATTAGGCAGCAAGGATCAGAGTCTAGATTTTCTTTTGTTGGCTTGTCCACTTGGCTGGATTGGGGCCACTCAGATTTCAGGTAGGTCTTGTGAGGTGAAATGGCCTAACAGAGGGATGCATCCATGTAAACAGACTCTTTGCAAGCAAAACACTCATATGGCCAAGTCTCCCTTAGATCACCTGTATGGCTGAAGTTAATCACATGCTGCTTTTTGCAGGGAAGGTCTCACATACTTTTGTTATCACTGGTATGCTACTTAGATTGCAAACTCTTTTGGGCAGCAAGTTTATTTAGTATCTTCAAATGAGCAAGCTCATTTAGTATTTTTAATCTTACAACACCTAGACAGTGGAGGTTAGTCTCTAGTTGGTTCTTCTAAGTTCTGTAGTAATGGAAAAATAAATAAGGTATGTATACATGCTACTCTGCATTCTAGGTGACTCATTCTTGAGACTGATCCTGTGCTCCTCAGTAATTTCTCTTGTGGCACTATTGCTGGCACAGTGTTCATGCTCTGATTTGGCATTTCACATGCATGTAGTAAGACAGAATTTAAACTGATAAAATACTGGCAAAACAGATGGTGAGCAGAGTGGTCAGAAAGACCTAGAAGAAGTGACAAAATGAAGACTGTGTTTTATCTTTCCATGACTTGTGTGCTTTTGAAGAGAATGACTGAGGTAACAGGACACGCCTGCTCTTTCCACAGGTAGGACTTGGGAAGGCACTCCAGACTTGGAGCACCATGCCAGAGCTGGAAACATGGATGGTACTTTCCCAGACTTTGTACACAGAACCACTCCATCCTTTGCTGTGAGCCTCAGAATGGGCATAACTCCTTAAAAGAATACTCTGCAGTTTGTTTCTTGCAGACACATTTTGCAAGAGAAGGGGAGGGCGAGGGCTTTTAATTTCCTCTGGGTGGTAAAGCAGTGACCTGCAGGCTGGTAAAAGTGGCCACAGAGCCAGAAGAGGGGCAGGGATGGCATCAAAGGAGGAGAGAAGCTGATTGTACAGTAAGTAGACATGAAGAGCAAGGATTATGTTTCAGAAGGGACACACATTTATATGGAGGCAGAGGATTGGGTGTCAAGTTGGAGATTTACTCTTGACAGTGACAGAGGGACAGCTGGTGTCACACTTAGCAAAGGCTTGTTCCTTCAAATGCTACTTGCTGCATCCCTTACTGCTCATGCACTAATTGCTAATAAATAAACATCCGATTTCAAAGAAGGAGTCAATCAATTGGTCAATAAAGCTGCAGTCTCTCTTTCCCCTTTCTCTCTCATGGAGCCAATAATAATATTTCGCTTTCCAAACATGGCAGATTTTACAGGAGAACAAAACCAATATTGAAGAACCTATTTGTGAGGAGCTACAAAGAATGCCCCTCATGTCTGGCATGTTGTGCTAGCAATCCATCAATGAACAGTTGCAGCTCCTTCAGAAGGAACACTTCTGTTCTGTGGAGTTCATACTGCTGCTTCCTTTCATTCAACTCATTTATTCTATTTCTTATTTCCAGCCTATAAATAAATGTTTACAGATGAAAGCCAAAAACTGACAGATGTTTATCGCTTCATGTTTTGGAAGGAGGCTTATAACCACTAACCAGCCTCATAAAAGGAAAGGACTTGTGCTGCAGATTTTGTATGAGAAGAGCCTGGATTCAGTGCAGTGCTGTAAATTCCCTGTGGGAAGAGGGCAAATGATTTATTCTTTCCTGATTTGATACCTGTAAAATAGTCTTAGTGATAATCTCTGTCCATCTAAAACTACCAGTTCTGTTTTACATGTAGTAGACCCTGATGTGGGAATGAGCAGTATTGGAGGGGCAAGGTAAATATGAATTCTGAGCTGAAATTTCCAAGCCAATGGTCAGAAGTCCAGGGATGCTCTGGGATGTTTCACATAGACAAGCTTCTTCTGTGGCAGAGCTCTCCTGGCTGTCAGTCCCTGAGGAGCACTCAAGGCTGGAAAAGTGAAACCAGGAATCTTGTATGGCATTTCAGGAAGAACACCCTTCCAGGGAGGATAGATGAGAAACACTTGGTGATGGTAAAGAGCAGAGCAATCACAGGAAGACAACCTTCTCTATTCACCACAATATTTCATGGTCACCTTTGTCTTGATATCTTCAGCACAAGTGCTCTGACACTTGCTGTGAGCATGTGAGGAGAGCAGCTCTCTCAAGCTGCAGATCACATCAAACAGCCCTCGTGATGAAGTGGTTGTTCTGGCTTGAGCAGTTCCCACAGGACTGCTCTGGGCTGTGCTCTGCCTTATGCCCTTCTGTGGATGAGCCAGTTTGAGGCTCTTGAGCCTCATTCTGCTCATGGAAGGGTTCTGCTTGTACTGCTGCCTCCTCTGCTATGGACTTGGGAGGACATGGTTCATAAAACATAGACCTATGAGCCACTCAGATTATAAGACCCACAAGAAATTATCCCCAGTGTTAGATCAGGCACAGTAACACCATCTGGCTCTTCAAATCTACCTGCAGAATTCATGGTGACATGTGAAAGGGAGAGATGGATGCTGGAGCTGCCCTGAGGCTAAAAGGCTTTGGGTTTAGTCACATATTTAATGGGAAAATATTGAGTGGTTTGACTTGAGAATGGGTGCAAGACAGGTGGTTATATGAAAATGAATTGATGGTCAGTGTTTAGATTCCACTTAACATGTCCCTCTGCAAAAAAAGCCCACTGTCCTAGCTGGTATTTTTTGATGGAAGACACAGCAGAGAGTCCAAGGGCATGATGGACACAAGCACTGAATGAGACTTTCCCTCTTCCAAACAATTTGTCTAGGTCTGAGTTGAAGCACATTGTCAGGGCAGCCTGGAGGCTGTTTGCATTTTCCCTGGCTTAATTGTACCTGTTTTGTAGCTGAACAAAGCATTCTGCTTTCCAGGTTTATTGTTTTCATTCTGCTTGTAAGGATGTTGGTCAAAACAGAAAGATGTTGCTGTTTAGAAAGAACATTAATAATTAAATTGAGATACTCTGGGGAATATACCCCATAAGACTGGATTTGTTGAATTTAAGTAGATCATAATCATTTCCATGGCAACACACTCTGGTGTCCTATATATGGAAAGGGTCTTTCTCATAGGTTCAGTGAGGAAGCAGCTATTTTAAAATACACCTTAAAAACACAGACAGTGAACTAAGAGTAAATGGTTTCCTACATAAATGTTGTGGGAATTTTCTCATGCTTGTTATACTGTACTCACCTCCTTTCATAGCTGTCAGAGTGCAATCAGTCAAACCAATCCCCTGCTGACTCTAATGATTTATGGAGAACCTGAGGTCTAATGATGCTTTCTCAGGATATAGTCTATCTCACAGATATATCCATATCTGGATATTTATATAGCTGTAACTGTCACGAGCCTGCTACAGAGACTTCTGTGGTCATTTTAAACAGGTCTACAAAAATCTTTGTGTTCTACTGCTTGTCCTTGTGTCTGCTTGTGATCCCATCTCACTGTGCTGGGTAAAGCTGGTTTCACCAGTGTTTGTACAGCATGGTGAGACCCTTGTGTATGGTGTGTTCTGTTACAGTTGGCCCTGAGATGGGAATTCTTAGCACCCCAACACTTAGAGATAATTGAGGAACCACACATTTACTGAGCAGATTTGGAGGTTCTTCAGTCCGTCAGGAATTGCACAGACTCATTTCCTCTAATCCAGCAACCAAATAAGTGTATAGTTTTATGTCCTCAAAAAAGCCTTACAGCCCCATGATCAGTTATAAAAACCCTGTGTAATGAAGTGTGATCATCCAAACAAAAGTGATGGAATTCAATGGAAAGCTTCTTAATGTAACTTTCTAAGAAAGAAGTCAAAGTACATGAGGAGGAAAAAAAAATCATGTCTGGTATAATTACAGCTTCTCTATTTTGTCCATATAAGTAGGCTAAGTGATCCATTGCCAAATTTTAGCAAGAACTGCCACAAAAATTCCTAGTACTGGCTTGTGGTAAACCTGAAGAATTAAGGCTGGATTTTCTGCACACAAACTGAATAAATAGCTGAAAAACGCTGGTCCAATGCAAACTTCAATTTTATCATCCCTAAGGCAATACCAGAGCTTCAAGTTGTGTCAACTGGTGCAACTTTGCTGAGGTCAGTGAGCAGTGTAAATCTACCCAGCTAGGAGACCTGACGTTGTGTTTGTAGCTCGGAATGGCGAGGACCTTGTAGAGGGTGCCACCTGCATCCTAAAAAAAGGACTATTACAGGACAAGAGTTGGCCAGTTCAATGGAGGATTTGTGTTCTTTATGAGCTTTGTTAAACTGCCCTTTGAGTGGTGACAGATCGAGGATAGAGGGCTCCTAAAAGCAAGATTCTGTCAGGACAGTTATTTTATCCTTTCATTTTAGTATTGGGAATTTCATCACTAAACAGGAATATGGCTTTACCTGCACTTCAGCAGTCAAAACCAATCAAATGGGCCACCCCAAAGCCTGTCATCAAAGACACCTCTAACCTCACCTCTGGAGCTCTGCTGAGCTTCTCTATTGAGCTTTTCTCTAAGGAGGGTTAAGATCCACTGAAAGCTGAGGGTGAAGACCATGACCACCTTCTCTTTAGATTCAATCTAAAGAATCCTAATGCCTTATTGCACCATAGAACACATATTTTTAAAGCTACTTTAATCATATCAGGCAGGTACAAACTCTGTAATCTCTCGTGCTTCATGTCTGCACCCGTGTGTGAAGCTGTGTTGCAGAGGGTTCTGGCTGACCTCGGCTCCTGCCTTTAGCTCTGAGCTCACATCCCTGATCCTGGCTACCTTAAACCAGTGCTGCTTTCCAGAACTGGGAATCCCAGCAGCTCACCCACAGCCATTTCCAGGGCCTGAAGGGGATGTGACACACGTGATTGATGATACACACCCTGTGCCTGTTCCTACATGTTATTCCTAGATCACTGCAGAATCAGCAGAGCTGCTTGAGAGACTGCAAACAGCCAGTGAAAGATCTTGCCTGCTGTCCATGAGGCAGGACATGCATTTTAAGTTTATAAATACTATGCCTGATTTTGCATTGTACTTGAAAGTGAACCAGTCTGCTTTCCATGTAGTTTGTGGTAATTCATATTGACTCTCATGTAAACCCATTCTGTAAAACCATACCCCCCATCCCCAAAGATTTACTTATAGATTAGATATTTTTCAACTCTTTGATATAGTGTGTCCTGAGGTTTTTGCACTCAGATGTGCTATACAGCCATTGGAATAGCTCAGCATTCTTTTTCAATTATTTTTCTGCTGAGGTTTGCAGATACTTGGCTGTAACAAATCAGGTCCCTATTCAAACACTATTATAATTTATGTATATTCTTGAAACCAAGAAACCTCACTCTGGGCACTCAGGCCATAAATGGCTGAAGTCTGTGTAAATCCAATTCTCCAGACATATTTTATACCACTACATGTGTTTGAAACAGTTTAACCATTTCATTGCAAAATCGCAATGATTTGTTTAGAGTGGCACTTGCAACATTGTCATCCTTCTGTGTGAAGCCCCTCGCCTGAGAAAGAGAACAAACGCTGGACTGTGGCATTTAAACCAGCAGTATTAATGAATAAGAAATCATGGGAAAGCATACATAAGTTAGCATGCAGTGTGGGTGTTCCCACAAAAAGTACAAGCTGCCTTCTCAAGCAGCTGCTTATTTAGAAATCTCTGAAATTGTCCTAGAAGAATTGGCTGTCTTCCCCTTTGCTTTCCTCTCAAGTTATTTCTGTGAAGTCTCCATCTGGCTCCTAAGCCTCAGTTTATATTTTATTTTATATTTTGAGTAGCTGCCAGCTGCAAGGTGTATGTGTGAGAGGGAAGGTGAGAATGGAAAAGAGGTGAAGTCGCTAAGCCAAAAGAAAGAAGAGAGGCAAAGCCTTTTCCATTCAGAATTGTACAATGCACTGGCTTTTTACCCAAGCCTGAGCCACAGTGGTATTCCTCACGGTGTAGGAATGAGCTGTGCCTGTGTCACAGGCTTTGATCTGAATGCATTTGTGTTTGGGGAAATGCAGAATAGAAGACAGCAGCATGACTTATCCCTTTTCCTCTCTAAGGCTCTCAGCTAAAGCCTGAAATTCAGAGTCATATGAGAAGTCTGGGAGAGATCAAAATTGAATGCAAATGGGAACATGGCATCTTCTGTCAGAAGGAGGACTGAGTATCTGAATAGCAGTACTGCTGTCTTGATGCATTAAAAAAACCTGAGTCAAACCCCTTCCTCTCTTCACCAAATTGTGAAACTGGATTTTAAATCCCAACTTTTATAATATGTGCATATATTGCATAAATCTGTGGGCATCAGATATTTTGATTTGTGCTCTGAACCTGCAAGGCTGTTTGCATGATCTCTCCTGAGAAACTATTGTCTGATAATTTATTTTGAATGGAAATGTTCCTGTAATTGCTTCCAAGAAATCACCTGACGAGAACAAATGAGCAAATGTGGGAATTGCTGAGATGTGCTCACAGTGAGATTGTCTCCGTGGGTAATGATGGAGGTGGTAAAGGCTTGCACAGAAGCAGCACCTGAAAACTGTGGCTTCTCTTTCTGGATCTCACACTGCCTGGGCTGTGACCAGGCTGCTGGTTTCCTGTGGTGAAAGCCATTTATTTTCCAGCATGGTCAATGGAATGTGTAGGTATTTGTCATCTCAGACTTCTCTAAAGGTTTTTACCCTAGGTATTTATTTGTCCAAAATCTCAAATTGTCAGATGCTGTTGTAAAGCTCTCAGTATGAAGTGCTGTGCCATGAAATGCTTCAGTAGATACCTGTCCTCACTAGTGAGTCTCGCCTGCACTTTGGGTAATAGCTGGTTGTTAAAAAAATGTAATGTAGGTGAATAGTAGTTGTACTGTGAAAATTGATGGAAGTGAAAAGAAACCCCTTTCTCTCTCTTACCTTTAGTTAAAGACCCAAACTTCACTTACTAGAATATTACAGGGATTGAAATCTAGTCTTTGGTGTAACAGGAAAGTGTTTAACCTGTTAAGCTTCAGGGAATAGCTATTGTAAGATTGGAAAATATCAGAAATTAAAAAAGAAATTGAATCTTGGTCAAGGAATACAAAACCTGGAGGTACTTAACAAGATAAAATTATTTGGGAGGACTAGGGAAGGAATTGTCTTTTTGTTGCAGAAGTATATTCAGTTGTGAGGTGAATCATGATGTAAGAAAGTTAAATAGATATAGAGAGATTTCAAAGTTCAGAAGAGAAGTCTTGTATTTTAAGAAACATCCCAGAGTGGCTAAGGAAACATGTCTAAGTTCCAGTATTTCTGTACTGATGTATATACACTTGTACATATATACTCTTTGTTGAGCAAACCCAAAGATATTTTAGGAGGCTCTGTACAAATTGCATGAGTTGTATCTCTCCCATGCACCTGCAAATTGAATTGCAAGTCAGAAATATTTAACCTGAGCTGCAGTTCAGGGAAATACACAAGTGTTACTGAGGGGATGGATATGAATTTTAGAGGCTGGGCAACCAATTCTTCACCTGGGGTATATTAGCCCACCCACACTGTGTGCTGCTGTGCTCTGAGCCAGAAACAGTGACAATATCCTGCCCAACCCCAGCAAGTTAAAGGCACAACAGATGCAGCTTTTGTGTGTCAGCACTGCATGATGGATGTCCAACCAGGGGAATGCTCAGCTGGGCCAGTGTGGAACCAAAATGTACAATGGGGGTCTGAGAACTCAGCTATTTCCCAAAGACTTGGAGAGAACTAATTGAAGATTATACATGCAGAGGTGCTGGTATTTCTGTGCCTAGGGTACTGCTGTGTGCTCAGTTGCAGTCCTGAAAAGCCTCTTAGAATGATTAGATCAGAAAAATTAAAGATTCCTGGACCATGGAGTGTGTGTTTGTCCTGTTACTAAGATAGGTCAGCCCTTCGACAGTGCTGAATATAACTTTTCTTAGGATCAGTTTAATTTAATCTTTCTTCATTTAACCTGAAAATACAATTCTACGACCTCTAAAGGATGAATTTAGGGGCTCTGGAGGAGATTGTCATTCAAGAAAGCCCTTTAAATCAATTTTAGCTTGATCAAGGCTTTGCAGCCTCTGATCCTTTTGAAAATTATCATAGCATGACTATTAACCATGTATGGGTAATTTACTTTCCCTGTGAGGTTCCCAGCTCCAGCAGAAGAAAGAATGTATCATTTTATCTCTAGATATGTACTGTGGGCTGTGGTGTTTGGCATAGGGGTAAATAAGCTGATAATGACCTCTCTACTCATGGCTTTATGTAAGAATAGATCATGCAACAACATTACCATAAAACCATTACAGTAAACTGCACAGTTAATGACACAAAGCCTTGTATGTGAGTATGTGGCTGTAGAGATAAGGGAAATCTAGCTGTTCCTCTAGCTCACCAAAAATGGCTAAGTAAGAGAATTAAAGCACTGTTTGTAAATATTCATTTCATCTCCCTACCCCTGTTTTTGAAGCTCTTTGCTGACAGCAACCCAGTCAGTGTCAAGTCCCGGAGTTAATACAGTGTGGTACCGTTCTTCACATGCTTCCCTTGGCAATCAAGTGGGTATTCCCCAGCTTAGCTCCCTGGGGACAGCATCAATGGCAAAGGAAAGAGTGTGGTGGGGCTGAGGAAGAAGGTTCTCCAAGCAGCAAGGAAGAATCTCCTCATCATTCAGGGAATGGATCCCTGGCACTTCTGGGATGATGTAATGCTGTTCTCTTCCAGATCTTGGTGCAGGTTTGGGTTAGTAAGAGGATTATCCAGCAGGTTGAAGAAAGTGATTGTTCCCCTCTATTTGACAACTGTGAGCGGGTTTCACACTTGCTGGCTGGAGTAGAGTATCCCATTTGTGTTTCCCTGCTATTAGGAGGGCCCTGGCAAAGTGCAGTGAGTCCAGTGAAAGAGGATTGGAGCATATGGTGCACCAGGACAGATGAGTGGGATGTTTGCTTAGCCTTAATAAGAAATGGTGAAGGGGAGATGTCATTGCTGTCTTCAAAACTCTGGTGGATTGTTACAGAGGAGGAAGAGCTGGGCTTTTTGTGGAGGCACAGCAAAAGGGTGAGACGCAATGGAAACAAGTTGCAGCAAAGGAAATTCTGATTAAATATAAAGAAAATAATTCTTCAAAGTAAGGGTAAGCAAACACAAACAGGAGTCCAGAGATGGAGATACTGAAAATTTGACTGGATGGGGCCTGGGGCTCATGATTTATCTCTGGTAGGGGATTGGTGCTGCTCCTTTGTGCCTGGCTGAGTCTGGTTCCTCCAGATTCAACCCTGGAGGAAGAGCTCTTGCTCTGCTGTAAGCACTGTCAATGGAAGCTCAGAAGCCGAAGTGCTGGGTGCTGGCTGTCCCATATGTTCTTCAGGAGAACTTCAGAGGTTCAGTGGGTATTTTACATCGTGACCATTGTGGGCGAATGTGTGAAGGAGAAGATGTGAAACAAGAGGTGCCACTGTGCTGTCCTTTTGCTGTGCTTTTTATTTAGTGTGTGAGCCCTAGTCCACTGCCTGCCCATACATCCCATAATGAGTCTCATACCCCTGTAGGTACTCACCACCCCCAGTCTGTGAAGTGCTCTGGGGAGCCTCTCCCATGAACATGTCATGATGGGTGTCACCCCTGTGGGGCTGACGCTGCTCTGGGACAGCCCTGAGAGCTGCCAGGTCAGGGTATGATTTAGGTTCTCCCACCTGCTGTTTTGTACCACTTATCCTAACACCATGATTTAGGAGTAGCCACTAAATGGTCGTTTTTCTTCTAATTTATTTTAATTAGAGGCAAATAGTTGTCCTGGCTGAAGCCGAATTCAGAGGTGTAGCCAGCAGACCTTGATTATTCATTAGTGGTCTGTGGCTTCAGAAGAGGTGTGTTCCCTTCTGCTTTCCTCTCCCTTATGTCTGGGTTAGACTGGAGGCTGCTCTTTATCAGTTCAGCTCCAGCTGGAGATCTCTCCCTTCATGTTTATCTCAGTTGCACCACGTATTTCATTACAATGCTGTTATTAGCTGTATAAAATGGAGGGATTAAAAAGGATGAATGAAATGAGAATAGACCCTGGAGGAAAGAACTCTATTAAATTCACACTAGAAATCCTTGTCAAACACATGTGAGAAAAGACTAGAAGTCTCTTTTTCAAGCTGTATGACAGTTTCTTGTTTTCCTTTGTTTTAAAGTAAAAATTATGCAGGTCCTAGTAAGAAAGCAGGTGCCCAGCCACTCCCTAAAATGTTTATAGTACCCAGAAGAAATACCAATCTGTGTCTGTGGGCCAGAAAGAGAAACTTGGTCTGCATGGCCTATGAACTCCTGGCAATGTCACAGCTGTTATATTTAGCATGTGGCATTCCAATACCCATGCTAACCAAAGCTTGGAGCTGGGCTGAATTTTCTGAAATTACCCGTAGAATCATCTTGCCTTAGCTTTCCTACACTCTTGCTTTAAAACTGGAGTTGAAAACTGGACACTGTTTATGCTCCTGATACGAGCTTCCTGTATAATTTTAATAAGTCTCACTTTCTTATAATTTAAAATAGACGTGAACCGCTAATGAAATAGAAATAATCAGAAATCAGTAATAATGCCACCAGCTGTCAATAATATTTATACTGCACTTTGAAATGTGTTATCAAAACGAGAAGAAATGTTTCAAAGGTATGTGTGAGTTTTTTGTTTGTTTACTTAACTAGGAGGTGGATATTGGCTCTGGAACATAGAGGATATTACTGAGTTGGGTCCCACTTGTTTTCAGTGAGACTGGTCCCTCAAAATGTTTGGTCTTCTGGTTTTTCTGGCTAATGTTCTGGAGTCCTCAGAGATGTGAGAAAGTCAGTTCCTGATGGAGGAGTTACGCTGTTTGCTGTGAATTTACCAGCATCCACCATATCCACAACACTAGCAGAAGGTGTCCCTGCCCATGGCAGAGGGGTTGGAATAGTAGTAAGGTTTCTACTGCTGGCCATGGCTATGCCTGATGCCTGTTTCTGTACCAAACTGCCCTCCTTGGCTAGTGGAGAGATCTGCCCTGGCTTTCCATCCTCCTCCAAGAGTTTCTGGAGAGCTCCAAGGCCCAGTGGTACTCACAGCAGCCTTGGGATGGCTTGATTTGTTACAGTGGATTGAGTCATTGGTAATCCATGGAAAGTCAACATTTTTCATTGCTTTAGCTGAATATTTGGGCCAAAGAGATCTTCTGGTTTAATTTTGAAATTACATTCAGCTGAAATATTCCTTGCATTTAGTTAAGCACTTTTAGTAATGTTCTGTCCCTGGGAAGCTGAAGTAACAATACTCTAAGAAGATTATGTTGCAATTGATTTGGATGTGTTATAGTTTCATTTAATTTTTTATTCCTGTTTTCTGTCCCATGAGTACAACACAAGAAGTCTAAAGCTGTCTTTTAGCGAGGGGTAGACAAACATGAGCTTTTGTGTTTCTCGCCACTTTCTCAGACAGTGGTAGCACTTATGGTTTGGTGGTGGAAGTCTTCTATAACCTGAACTGAATTTTCAGATATACAGAATGTAGTAGGATTATGCTCTCAATTAGGATTTCTG
This sequence comes from Orthonyx spaldingii, assembly GCA_013397795.1. Classification (NCBI taxonomy): domain Eukaryota; kingdom Metazoa; phylum Chordata; class Aves; order Passeriformes; family Orthonychidae; genus Orthonyx; species Orthonyx spaldingii. The sequence goes on from VZTJ01000904.1 coordinate 770,449, forward strand.
TATGTGGTTACACTTCCTAAAAGGTGATTCACATAGTATCAGTCAAAATAATTCCAAAATAATACTTGCAGCGTAACATGGTTTTCTATGACAATAATGCAGAGCTTCTCTGTTGATAAGCAATCCATATTTTATACCTTTTTTTAGCCTAGAAATTAGTTTGGTTAGGTTATAAGTTTTTCTGTTCCTTTTCATATCATGAACCTACCATAAATCTGTAGGCTAACTCACAATGCAGATTTTGGACCATCTGTCATCTCTGGAGTATAATATCAGTGCTTCTAAAAAAGCCTTTTCCCACATAAACATCCCCCTCTCCAGAGTCAGGAAAAGCAGCCCTTCCCATCTAAAACATACCATTTAGTTTTAAAATTGCAGTTTATTTGGCTTGGAAAAAACCAAACCTCTCAAAGGCAGAACTATACGGTCGGTACTGGATAGGGAAAACATCAGGGCACACAGACCCTTAGCCCTGCCTTTTTGGAGCAGTCAAGCTGGGTGAAGATCTGACCCGGTCACAGAACAGGAATGTTTTCTTCTCTAAAAGGCACAGATTTTATTGCCCTCAGTATCACACTTTGATGAATTATTTCTTCTTCCCCAAAAGAGTGATGAAGCCGTGGGCTGTGCCAGCGCTGGGGGTAAGCTCTGTGCCGTGGGCTGTTTTCTCCTGCGGTGCTGCTGAGCTGGAGCACAGAGAGGGGAGGAGGAGCGGCAGCGCAAATGCCTCTGGCGAGGCCCACGAAACGCTATCTCTATACTATCTCTCACAGGCAGCTGCTCAGAGCCCCTTGGGGTGTGCCAGGCACAGTGTTCGTGCTGGCTGCAGCTTCTCACCGTGGGTCACACACCAGCCCCACACCCTCTCCACACAGCCCCCCTGTCAAACATTGTCCCGGTGACAACAAATTCTCCTCGCTCGTCAGCACTCTGGGCCCGGCAGCTCCGCTGAAGGCAGCGTGAAGTAGAACAGACCAGCTAAGTAAACCTCTACCTGCAATGAATTTGCTTCCTAAAATAGCTGCAGAGCCGTGGGGTATTTTTATAACAGCTAGCCAGGCGTTCTCTGTTCTGAAGGACTGGAAGAAAACTTTAAAGTGTTGGCTTGTGTGTAAATGGAATTCTGCCTGAGTTTGAAGAGAGTCTGGAACAGTAACCCTGGGAAGGGTTAAGTACCTGCCTAATCTTGAATGGACTTTAAATATGATACCCAAGGATGTCCATGTAAACATAATCCTATGAGGAGCCTTCACTGGTGGTAGTTCTACTGGGAATGTCAGGCTTTAGTAGGCATCACGTGCATTATTGTAGCAATCCCACTAGTTAACAAGGTCTCTCCATCAGTAATAGAATTATTCTAGCATTTCTATCATATCCCAGTAACAGGAAGTGTGGAAAGGGGAACAGTGGGGGCAAGTTTATCTTCTTTAGACCAGTCTGAATGTAGGAACTCAATGTGAGTAAATGTAATAGTTCACAAAATCACAGAATCGTCAAGGTTGGAAGAGACCGTCAAGATCATCCAGTCCAACTGTCAACCCAGCACAACCATAATCACCCTTAAACCATATCCCCAAGTGCCACATCCAGATGGCTTTTGAACACTTCCAGAGATGGTAACTCTACCACCTCATTGGGCAACTTATTGCAATGCCTAACCACTCTTTAAGTGAAAATTTTTGTCTAATATCTAATCTGAACCTCCAGTGGTGCACTTAAGGCCATTTCCTCTCATCCTTTCACTGTAGGCACAGCAGAAGAGACCAGCCCCACCTCATTGCAACCTCCTGTCAGTTCTAAAGCGCAACAAGGTCTCCTTGAGCCTCCTTTTCTGCAGACTAAACAACCCGAGTTCCATGAGTTGCTCCTCATAGGACGTCTTCTAAGCCCTTCACCAGTTTTGTTGCACTTCTCTGAACATGGTCCAGCACCTCAACACCCTTTTTGAAGTGATGGGCTCAAAACTGAACACAGTGCTTGAGATGTGGCCTCACCAGTGCACAGCACAGGGGAACAATCACTTCCCTGGAATTACTGGCCACAACATTGCTGATACAGGCCAGGATTCCTTTTGCTTTCTTGGCCACCTGGGCACACTGCTGGCTCATTCCCAGCCAGTTGTCAACCAGCACCTCCCAGTCCCTTTCTGCTGAGCAGCCTCTCAGACCACTCTGCCCCCAAATGCATGGGGTTGATGTGACCCAAGTGTAGCTGTGTGACAGCTCCAGGCTGGCCAAGGCAAATTCCTCCACCCATCCATGCTACTGTGGCTTTTCACCTGTTTGTGCCTGGCAGTCTGCCATATGAGGAGTGCCCTGGCTGAGAAAAACAAAAAAGGATCATGTCAACTGGAGAGGAATATGTACCGCTTTGGGAAGATCAAGACTGCTTAAATTAGAAGCATCAAGGACAGTCCTTGACTTGCTATTCCTGTGGAAGGCCAGTCGGGCATCCCTGTGCCCCACAGTTACAACAGGAGGAGTGATTGGGTTTCATCAGCCCTTAGGTTACATTAACCAAGATGAAGTTTCACTTTGCCTCTGTAGTAACCTGGCTGAGAAGTCAGAGGTGTATCTGGATGGAAGGCAGAGCATCTTTGTGTTGGGCATGGAGCTCTCCTGGGTTTGCCTTCTGCTTCCTTGGTGTGGGTGCGTGTGGTGCTTCGGAAGTGCGGACGTGAGGACATGATCTTAGCAGGTCAGGAGAGCTAAGCAGGCCACCCACCAAGGAGGTGCAGCAATGGTCTCTACAGCAGAGGGATGTGCTGGGTGGCTGTGCAAGTGGAGCTTCACCTGCAAAGACAGTGCCTGACTGGCTGAGTGACATGGGCACATCTGCATGTTTGTCCTTGGGCGCTGAACCAAACTCACAAGGATATTTGATTCAAGTTGCAAGTGGAGTTTGAAGTGTGCCTAATCTATCTTGGGGCTATCAGTGCTTTCCTTGGGGGCTATTTTTGTCATAGATATTCTCAGAGTGTATCAAGATGTCAGTCTGGCATGGTCAGGTATCCAACTCTTGGGGCCCAAGGTGGGGATGGTGTCAGTTGTCACCCTGAGGGTGAACAGGCAAGTTCCCAACTTCCCTGGAGCCACCGTTCTGCTGCACAGTAGCAACAAAGAATTTGCAGAAGCCACCTCCTAGGGAATATCACCCCAGAACCTCCTCTGCAGCTGGTGCTTCCTCCACCCCAGCCCCTTCTTGAATATCAGGCATTTGGCCTGTCCAGGGACTCGAATTAACCCTTTCCCTGACCTCATATGCTGCTTATTTTCATGTCCCTGAATGCTGAATTTCAACTGGAAACCTTCAGTGCGAAGGCAGTGCCATTTATTTTTAATCTGTGGCACTGTGTGAACATTAATTAGGATTGATAATAAGGAACACAAACATATTGGCACCTTTCTTGGTGGTATCACTGAGGAATGCTGGCATGGTGTCGCCTCAGCTGCTGCTCTGTGTGTAAGAAGCACACACTAGCCAGTGAACATGTTGAGGAAATAGGAAATATCTCAGTAATTCCTGAATGTGTCCACCCCTGTGAGCAGAAGTTGCCACCTTGGCTGCTGTGTGCTGATGAAATGGGAACATTAGTTATTTATGGGCAAAATAAGGGCTGTTCTATTTGTGTTGTGGTAGTACAATGTTCTAAGTGTTCGGGCAGCCCAAACACTGCTGGTGGCATGGTAACTAGAGGAGCAAAAACTTGGATGGCTTGGGATGTAGACAGCCCGTGTTGGTATATTTGTAACAGCAGGTTACCACCCAAAAAATATCTCTGTGGTTAAAAATGCTCAAGGGAGTGGATGTGCAGGCATTTCTGGAGGTAACCTGAGTCCTAGCAAGAGCTCCTGAGAATCACTGAGAGCCTTTCCATTTGTTTCAGTGGCTACTTTATGGAGTGTGAGGGTTAATTTTGTGGGTAAATGACTTTTCCATGAGGAAAGCAGCACCACGAAAGCAGAACTCAAGATGTCCTGTGGGACACTCCCAGGTCATGGTAGCAGCTCTGAGGCTGTTCTCTAGATTCTGTCAGGAATACTGTCACATCTGGGATAGCCTGTGCTCTGGGATGGTCAGATCACTGCTCCAGTAGATCCAGAGAAGGAACAGAAGGATATAATAGCCAGGTCTGACTGTGACTGTACTGCTAAGTGGAGATGGAAGGAGCTTTAGTGATGGTGCAGCTGCTCTCCTGGAATATGACAGGGTTTGCTAAAGAGGAGCCAACAGTTCAAGTGCTTTACTATTCCCGTGACAATCAGGAAACCCCACAATATGGGAAGCTTCATCCTTTCCTGTGTCATTTAGTGGTAAACTTGAAAGATGAAAACCAAACCCCAAATCCAGCATAATTTAATTATAGAAATAAATGCAGTTCATCCATTCCACATAATATCTCATGGTGACAGAAGGGGTTTCTCCCTTCCTTTTGCCTTTGTTCTCTTTATTGTGTTGAGCATCCCCTTACACTGCATCAGGAGAAGGAGTAAATAATCTCAGTTATTTGTCTTTGTTGCAAAAGAAACAATTACAGCCTTTACAGTCCCCCTTATGGATCTTCCCCAGTTCTCTTCCACTTTCCCTGTCTTTCTCTTTCCCCTCCTGCCTTCGTGTGTCCCTTTTGACAAAGAATGACCGGGAGCACATGTAATGATCCAGACTGGGGATTGCTGCTGCTGAGGTGCCTAATAGGATTATAAGATTTTCAGCATTAATCCTTATCCTATTCTTTAGGCAGACTAACCTTTTACTTAGATTTTTGCCTCCTATTGCACAATTATTTGACTCTTCAGTGATTTCTTTACAGCTGCCGTTTTGTCCTTTTTCAAGGTGGTTATAATTGGTGTAGACCTCCAGCACGGAGCAGTGTAAGAACTGTCAGGCTGTTGTGGTTATTTGCTTAGTGCTGCAAGTGAGCTTTTCCTAACTCACTGGTGGATGTCACCACTTCCTTGCCTCTCCCTATACCCTGAGGGTGTGTGCTTGCTTTAGCCCAGACTACAGAACATTTCTGTAGCTTTAAATGTAGCAACTAGTCTACATCAAGCTCTGAGAGGTTTGATGATCAGGATATCTGCTTCTGCACAGAAGGTAAAAGGGCCAAGGCTTTCCTGGGTACATGGCTCATTCAAAGGAGCTTTGAAAGATGGAAATGGGTGGGGAGTGAGTTGACTCTGGCTTCCTAAGGAAATGAGAGTTAAGTAGTCTGTTTTTCCACTGCTGCAGAACTTTTGGATCTGCAAAGTGGTTGTGTCCAAAATACATGGGTCAGAGAGGTCTCAAATATAAATTTTCTACATGATTCCTAAGAATTAGCTGCTGGATAGGAGATTGTCTCATAGCACTGTCTGCCAGGAGGTAAAACTGCAGTGCTGACTCCATAGGTAGGTCATTCGTTTGTCTGGCCAGCACCAGGCAGACAGACAGTGCCTGTAACACAGGAGGAGTGACAGCACATCTGAGTCCCGGGTCAGCTGGCAGCTGTGGGAGGGAACTGAGGGGCAGTCCTGTGATTCTGGGGATGTGTGAAGAAAGTTGAAGATCCTGTGGTCTGGTTCAGAGAACATCAGAAGTGTTGCAGGAGAAGAATGCAGGGATGAGGAAGACTGGGGAATGATATGGATGGACTTGGTGTGGCTCGGGCTGCTACCTCTCAGACTGGGGGCTGTCAGGATGACTGCCAGGAACAGCTTGTTTTGGAGGGGATGGTCTGATGTGCAATGGGGGAGCAAGGAGCTCCAGGGTGTGGGGGAATACACACAGGGAACAGCAGGGGAAGAGGGTGGTGGCACTGCAGTCATTAAAGGAGAGGAGACCAAGGTGGGATGTGATAAAAGACCAAACCAACAGTAGTTGGGAACAACGTTTTTCAGGCATGGAATGCAAAGATAAGTGACTTCAGTTTGTTAGGCTGGAAGTGGGGTGAGGGGGACAGGGGAGAGAGGTTTAAACACTGGTGCATCCAGGTGGGGTAGGGACCACACAAAGGAGGTGGAAAGGAGACTTGGACTAGGAAAGACTTTATGGCTTGGGCAGAGGCACAAAGGATCAGCCTCGGGTTTGTGTATAGCGTGCAGAAGGAGTGATTTGGCAACAGTCTGAGCACGGAGATGAAGGAAGGCAGGAATCAACAATAACTTTAATTACACAGGAAACTTGGATGAGGGGGAAGTGAGAAATATTGTCTTCAGCAGGGTAGAGGAACTGAGGGAAGAGATAGAGGATTGATGTGCGTGTTTGAATTAAATCAATTGTTCTCGACCCTGATCCAAAGCCAAGTGAAGACAGTAATTTCAAGAGACTTTTTAGAATATCCCTGTATGCAAATATTTGTCTTAAAACCCCTGAATATGCTTTACAGAAATGCCCAAATATCTTTTGTCTTCCATTTGTAGGGTGTGCCCAGAGGTTAAGTGACCCCAAGCCACTTAGTAAGCCACAGCAGTGACAAGACTGGCTTTCAACATTTCTTAAAACAGTTTTCAGTCTGGTAAACCACAGCAGTAATAAATGTCCATGTATGCACACAACACGCTGCAAATCAGTGAAACTCTCAATCTTCAGTTTAGTGAGATCACATCACCTTATTAACTGTCCCGTGCTCTGCACATGCAACATAATTGCAATTTCCTTCCCTCACAGGATTTTTTTCCCAAGTATTTATTGTCTGCAGCTAATTATTTTCTAGTGTTCCTATAAACCCTTTTCTTCTTCAGGATCCAGTGACTTTCTGTTACCAGCACAAACTGAGGAAATGGATATCAATCATTCAGTGATTATTTGCAGGAAATCAAAGTGTGAGATAGCAGCCAACACAGGCTAAGAAGGAAGAACAGCATTGCAGTGCTTTTCATAAGGAGAGCCAAAAATATTATTCATGTGCTCAGCTGTTATTTTCTGAATATTGTGTAGCTTTCTTCCTTTTGCGAACTCTACCTTCTTTGGATGAGGTCCTGCTGCCAGTGAACTTGGAATATTTGTTATTAGCCTCAGTGAGAACAGGATCAAGCCATTGTCTGTGTGTTTGTCCTCACCTTAACCCTTGTTGCTGTTTGGTGGGATACTGCAAGGGACAAAAACACTTTTGGTTTCCCAGAACCTTTCTGGGTGTTTGTATCTGATCTTTGCAGATAGCTCGAGCCCCTCTGGGTGAAATAGGTTCGGAGCTGACTGTTTCCAGCAAAGCTTTTTGAAGCCAGTGTGAAGCCTCTGTAAAATGTTGAATCTCCTCACCCAGTAGCTGCTTTTCTGAAGTCTGCATTGTGCTCCAGGTTCTGCTAAGCCATGCTACAGTGAGCATGATGAATAGCAGACAAATTGCCTTCAGTCACTGCTTTGGAAATCAAGATGTGTGCTGGCTCACCTCGTTCTTTCATAAATACCTTCCTGAGCTCCGGGAAGTACGAGGGTGCACCATATCCCAGAGTGTTAATTTTTAATGTCTTAGGCACATAATGGACTTGACTGTAATTATGAGTCCCATGGCACACAGTCACTGCTGGCAGGGTGGAGAAAGATGACTGCGGGTCCATGTGGCTCCATAATTAGGGATTGAAACATTGATCATTTTCATTCCCAGGAGCAGAGGAAACAGTTGTATGAATTTAAAGCAAAAGCTTCAATGGAAAGATGGGTAGTTGCAAGCCAATAAACATTACTCTGCAATCTATTAAATTTAGACTTTGCAGCATCATCCTCCTGCAAATAAAACTGACTGAAACCTGGGCAGGGCAAAGTGGTTTTGACAAGCCTATGCTTCCATCCAGAATAATCCAAGTGAATAAGCATGTAGGCAGTGATGCAGAGAGAACCTAGCATAAAAAATTCTCCACATTTTTTTCTCAGTAGTGCTATTTTTAACTTTCAGATCCTTGTTTCTTTCTTACATGAAATCTGGAAGCTGACAGCATCCCTTTCAGACTTGAAAATGAAAGGAAACTGTCTGAAAGAACAGCAGAGCTGGGATTTTTAGACCTGATCATGTTGGCATATCTTGGTGGGCAGATTTCTCCTCCTTTCATGAGCACAAATTGACTTTAGTGGACAGTGCAGGGTTCTTCCCTATACCAGGTTTAATGTAGGATAAGGTATCCAAACCCTTGCTCCAGTAGAACTTGGATCCTGCTTTATCATCTGCCAGCTTTTCAGAGTATTGAATAGAGGTGGAAGGGATTTTAGGCAAGTAATTCTGTCTCTGAAAGCAATACTCCCATATTCCTGGTGTCACAGTAGATTGTTTCAAAATCAGATTTTAATTTCCTTTTGAAAGTGTGATGGTGGCCTTTTTTGTTTGGTTAGGTTATTTAGTTTTGTGTGTAACTCATAAGGTACAACTTTGGAAACCATTGTAAAAGGAAAATCAGCCTGAATCTCTGCTCTTCATTCAAGTCACTGGCAGTAGCTGCTCTGAATTCAGTGATGCAAAATCACTCCTGTACTGTACTTAGTGCACTCAAGCTTAAATCAAAGCCTAACACCTTTTACCAGTGCAAAACCCACATTTAAAGCACATGGGAAAAAAATCTTTCCCTGTGACAGGAAATCAATTTAATCCATTTATTGTTTGTTTGTTTTTTCCAGGCTTATATTTGGCACACTTTACCCCGCATATTATTCTTACAAAGCCGTGAAATCAAAGGACATCAAAGAATATGTGAGTAATGAGGTCTGTGACTGTGCTGGGGGGTTGTTTTTTAAGATTGCTCCTCACCACATTGTAAAGGTGTTGCCTGTATTCTGGGAAAGCTTATAAATCAGTGCGAGGGGCAGAGTGGCCTGAAGGTGAACTGGGCACAAATGAGACGGGTTTGTGCTTCTGGCTCCGGTGCAGGGCTGATGTGCTCCTTGACAAAAGTGTTCCTCTGGTGGTGAGATACAAAGCCGACTTAAAAGGCATTTGGCATCCACAGCTTTGTATGCTCTCCTTTGTTTCTGAACAGCAGCATAAATCAAAGCCTTTTCAAAAAGCCTTGAAGCTTTAACTGCTCATTCAAAACAAGGATAAGAGTAGGCAACTCGAAGTACATATGACTAAATCCTCAGACAGAAACATCCTTCCTTGCAGAGCGACCTATTTACAGGCAGGTCTGGCAGCTGGGTGTGCTCTCTTTTTTCTTTTTGCTGAAAAATCTTCCCTGGGTCCTGGTTTCTAAAGGCATATGGGGCCATCAGGGAAAGTGAAATGTGGGAGAATCAAAAGCACTTGGATGCTCTTGGGGTCCTGTAGGATTTGTAGTGCCCTTCACAACCTGAGCCCTGTTAACTTCATTGAACTCAGCTCCAGCTCCAGATCTTGACTCTTCAATCCTCTCTAGATCCCAGGGATAACAAGCCCATTTTCTCGTCTGTATAACAGTATAGATGTCTATCCCATTAAATCTTTAGTGCAAGCTCAATCTGGGACTCATTGTGGCTGCTAAGAGTTTTGTTTATAATTTTCCTCCTTCAGAAGATGGTTTGGATATTCTGAGAATCATAAGTGTTACAGAACACAGCAGATACTCAAGGCAAAATGTCTCTGCAGCCCTTGCACAGCTGTGCTTCTCAGGAACTGTACCCTCTTTGCTTGAAAATGCTGAAGATGTGCACAAGCATCTCCAAGCAGTGTCTGCCACTGATACTTAACGTTTCCATAGTCCCTTTCTGGAAGGTATTTTGTTGAAGGGTGCAATTCCTGTTGGAAATTTAATTGTAAAAGAGGAACTCACATCAGACACTTGTGGTTGTGACGCAAATGTGAGAGCGGCTGATCTAAGACCTGGTCTGCCCTTACAACTGATTTCAGTTTAACACACCAGTTGTGGCAATGTATCCATTAAAGCCTCATTAAAAAAAATAATAAATGAATAATAATTTACGCAGACACAGGAGGAACCTTCATTTATTAGTCAAAACTTGTATCACTCTAAAGTAATTTTATTCTGCTTGGTAACAGTAATTTTGATAAATGTCTTAGGCTGATCCAAACCCATCCACACAAGGTCTTGGTTGGTATTTAAGAGTTTTGCTGGCAGTAACATCTGAGAGAGCCATGTTGGCACTGAGACTCTGAGGAGTCACAGTTATGTAAAAAGTCTGACAGAAGCTACCCTGGGAAAATGGTGCTCTTGGGCATTTGGCAGTGCCATTATTGCTGTAACACTAAATATAAATATAAATGTACACATAAATATAAGTCCCAGGAGAGCAGTTATGTAGCAGAGTGACAGGTACTCAGGGAATAATTGCAGTACCTACAGGGAGATGGAGACTACCAGTACTGTCCCCACTGTATCAGGGAGAAGATGGAGATATCATTCCCAATCTGGTGAGATCCAGTTTTATTGACAACTCCACCTTCCATTCCTCAGAGCAGCACCTGGTGTAGGTATCCCTCTTGTACTGTCTTCCCGCCAACCTTTCCTTAGTCTATTGCAATTATACCAGCCTTAGCTGACACGGGCCAATCCTCTAATTCATGGATTTTCATGGATTTTACTTCCTTAAGCTTCCTAACATTCCAGCAAAGCTGCTTAGGGATCTCCATTTTCAAGTACATCTAATTGAGCAATAGTTGTCAGTTAAAGTAACAGCCTTTGCCTTACCATCTCTTTTCCATCCTAAGAGGAACCAGTACTACATCAGAACAGTTGAGGTGTGGTTTTAAATGCCATTTAGTGCTCAGTGACAAAAACTCCCAAATTCCCAAATTACTTGAGGTACTACAGTTTATCTGACCAAGTCACCATCCCCAAGGACTCTGTTGCTGTGACCCCAAAGGAAACCATCCGTCTGTGACAGCGCAGTTTCCCTCGCTGAACTCAGCACAGCACATGCTCTCACTACCAGTGTGAGGTAAAACACTTCCCCACTAAGCCGCAGGCAAGGGATTTCAGCTATTGCCCTTGCCCTTGTCACTGCACTGGGTGTGGGTGGCAGCAGGCACAGCCACTCCAGGGGTGCCCACTGATTCAGTAAGGTGTGGTGAGTTGATTGTGCTCCTGAACCCTGGATTATGGGATGGGCTGTTACCTCTTTACCTTTTCCTGGCTATAGATATTATGGAAGTAATTACATTTTGTCTTAACTGGAATTTGGCCAACAACCTTATATTAACATTTGCTATTAACACAAGTCAAATGAGATTTTTAATGCCCTGTGATAGGGCTGTCATGCTCCACTGGCCAGTGGAGTTTCTGTAAGGACAGAGTCAGGCTGCTCTTCTTTTCCTGAGTCCTAAAGACCACAGTCACCTTCCCAAGGGCTGTGTAAATCTGACACTTGTTATGTGCTGAAGTGGGGCAAACTGGCACCTTCAAGTCCACAGTAATTGCTAAATACACAGCGGGGAGGGTGAGGGGTAAGAATTTTTTTCCTGTGAGAGTTATTCTGTGCACTTGTGCCTGTAAGAGATAGTTTGAGACTGTTTTTGTTTACCAGGTCAAATGGATGATGTACTGGATCATATTCGCGCTCTTCACGACAGCAGAGACATTCACGGATATCTTTCTTTGCTGGTAAGCACCAGAGGGGAGAGGCTCTTTGGCATGAGATGAAAAGAAAATGGAAATGTTTACAAGGGAAAAAAAGGCACACAAAGGTGCACTGACTCCTGTACAGGGGTTCAGCAGCTTCAGGTGCACAGAGGGTTTTTTGTCTGGAGGAGCCATGCTTCCTTTCTCAGTGCTGTCACAGGAAAAGCAAGAAAGAAGTGGAAGGGCTCAGTGGTATCTCATTAGTGGGAAATCATTACTGGAGTCTCAGGCCCTGCCTGTCAGAGAGGTGCAGCTGACTGCCCAGCTGGATGCTTGCAGAGGTCATCACATAAATAACAGCTGGTTTAGCTACAGGCAGAGTTGTAGACTTGCCTGGCTGTATCCTACAGTAAATACACAGACTGTGGATCAGGTACAAACAGCCCTGCAGCACAAGACTTTGTGGGTTGCTGTGTGGATGGCTGTATCTGAGCTGTCTAGCCAGACCCATTCCTATTAGGCTGGGTTTCTGGTTTGATGGAGGACGGTGACAATCCACACTGATGTGGGCTCTCTGGTGCTTGTGGAAGAACTGGTGACCTCTGTCAGGACAAGAGCACATAAATGCCCAGTTATCAAATTCAGTTCCTTTTGGTTGCTCAGGTTTGGAAGTGTTTGTCACTTGGTTGCCCCTTATAGTAAGGCCTTTCTACCAGAAACCAGCGAGATCAGTAGCCTTTAGGAAGAAAATTTGTCTGTAGTGCATGGCCCTTATTTACAGCCTGTTCCTGCATAGCACTGCATGCCTTGAGTGAGTCCTCCAGACAAAGGAAATTGGGAGAACTTGGCAACATGTCAGATCTATTGAAAAGGAGATAAAAGACGTTATTGTCTATCTAATTTGCATGCAGATCTACCTCCCCTGTGTTCATCTGGAGCTTTGGTTTTTTTGGAGGATGAATTCTGTGGGTCTGTCAAGAGAAATGGCAGAGGGCTCATCCAGCCTGTGAAATCAAGGGTGCTGTAGAGATCCACAGTGAGGTGGGAGATCAACCTGGCACATCCATGCTCAGAGTAGAGCATTGCAGAGGCCCTTTGGGTCAGGCCTGGGTGCTGGCTGGCCTGGCTGGCTCAGTGACAGCGCTGTGTGACACAGGAGGAGCCCGTCTGGGTCCAGCTGGGCTGGTCCACATCCATCACAGGTCTCTGCACTGCTCTTGCTTGCCTCTGCCCACAAAGGGTAACAATCATTCATCACATTGCTGGCAGCAACATGCCTGCCCACGTGAAGGTGCTGCTGGCTGGCCAGTCTTGAGCTCTGGACTTTGTCCTCCAGAAAAGAGTCTGGATAATGTAATCTCAGGATGTCCCTGGCTGCTTGTTACAGCTAAAGCATGTCCTGTTCTTAATGTTCTCCATATTTTGCAGCCCCACCTGAAAGTCAGTGTGGATCTGCACCTTTATGTTGCTTGACCCACAAAGGTTCTTTTATTTCAGTTTCAGTCATGTAAGTGTTATCTTAAATGCTGAAAGGCAGAGAGATGGAAAGTGCGTAAATATATCAATGAAATATTGGTTGGTTGGTTTGGTCTTTACTCTCTCACAATGACTGGGGATACTGTGAAGGCAGGACCTGTGATCTTTGCATATAGAAAGCTCCTCTTATCACACAGCAGAGTCTCTTCCAGCCGTTAAATAATGGTTCTGATAACCAAGTAAAGATTCACCCACATGCCTCATTGAGGTGTGTTCAGAACTGAGTCAATACAATTTAATCTTTAGATTCTTTGGTAAGCAAAAGTTGCCTTGATCCAGGCTGACAAATCCCTACCTGTGCTGAGCATCTCTAATTAAGGGCAGTGGTTAAACTGGGAGCAGTCAGTAACCCTCTTTTTCTTCTAGGTTTCCATTCTACTATGAACTCAAAATAGCTTTTGTAGCTTGGCTGCTGTCTCCATACACAAAAGGCTCCAGCCTCCTGTACAGGAAATTTGTCCATCCAACGCTGTCTTCAAAAGAAAAGGTAATCACAGGTGCCTGAGTCCTCTCTGGGTGGAACAGAACTATGGTGTGTTTACCCCAGTCCCTGTATCATTCATTTTCATGGAAGGATTGGGAGTTACTGATTCTCTTCCTCCATTATTTGATCACCTCCTTTTGGATGGTGTTTTTGTTTTTTGTGGTTGTTGTGTTTTTTAATACTGGCATCTGTTCAGTGCACTCACACTTATTAACTCCTCTTTGTGCAGTTGAGAAGTTGGGAAGGAGGGGGATAAAAATACCTCCTGAGCTGCTTTGCATGTACTGGCTGATTATAGCTGGAGTGCTCTGTTGTGGCAGGATATAACAAATAGAGGAACTTGGTCTGGCAGCCAGGACTCCTCAGCTTTGTTCCCAGCTCTGCCTCAAACATTGTACAGCAATGAGACAAACAGCACAGGCAGTCTAAAATGGGCTTAGCAAGCACATGCCCAGCTGTGTAGTGTGGTGAAAAAAGGCATGTAGCATGTTGAGGTCCTGGGTTAAAAAATGTCTTGCTCAAATTAAAGATGCTAATTTTGGGAGGGGAACATTACAGCTTGGATCATTTGCCTGCCTAGCAGATTCCTGTGGCCATGAATGGGACACTGTCAGGCAGATCCATGTGGCTCATGTGAATAAATGGGCCAAGAACAGCTATTGGTCACATACCAACATGCAAACTGCTGAGTGAATAACTGTTTCCTGCATTGCCAACTTGGAAGTGAAAGCTCTCTGTCTAGCCACAGGCAGTGCAGGAACAGTTGGATCTCAGCCCTGTCCAAGATGGACAGTGGGGATCAATTCCCTGTCTCTGCTTCCCTTTGCTTCTGCTTCTCCCAGGTAGGGCTCATGCATTTTGGGTTGCCACCTCTTACCTACAGGGAATAGGGAGAGCAGCCAGCAACTCCTCACAGCCTCCAGTCCCTGCTAACCCAGCACATCCACCAACTGAGAACTCGATGTCATTGCCATCATTATCATCCAGACCCCAGTGTCTCAAGGGAGGGAGAATAAGGGCAGGAACCTCCCTAACTGTCTCACTGTGTATTGGGCAGCATCAAAGTCCAGAAACTCTGGGCCTACCAATTCCATGGGCATCTGAAGCTGGGCACTACTGTGATGTGCAGAGATATCCCAGATATTTCTGAGTCCACCTGTCCTGGACACAGGGCAGTGCAGCTTCAGCTGCCCAGTGTCATCACATGATTATTTTTAACTATGAGGCAATCCCGTTTGTCTTTAGAGTCCATGGTTTGCAAATGGCTATTGGTCCATGCTACTCAGGCAGATTTCTCTTGCTTCCAGGACCCCAGTCTTCCATTTGTAGAATAAAGAGTTCCCAAACCCTGCAATGGGAATTACTGCCCCCCAGCAAACTTTTCCTCTTTGCTAATGTTGTCTGTGAACTTCTCTCCAGTCACGGTGGAGGAAATGGAGGACACCTACCTCCATAAAGTATGACCTGCCTCTACCAAGAATTTGAGGCTGGGAGCATAATCCTGAACTTGTCCTTCTTGTGCTTTTTTAATTGTTTGTTTTGTTGTCTGCTCTGACAGGAGATCGATGACTGCCTCATCCAGGCAAAAGACCGGAGCTACGATGCCCTTGTGCACTTTGGGAAGCGGGGCCTGAACGTTGCAGCCACAGCAGCCGTCATGGCAGCTTCAAAGGTAAAGGTGCAGGTCAGGATGGTGACTCATTAACATCTTATCTGCATCCACTGCCAGCAGCAGCCACAGTGTGCAGGGGGAGAGGTGGTGGGGGTAGGGATTCTGTCACTGATTTTGCATAGTGACCTATAATTTGTGTAGTGACAGGAAAGAAGATGAAGTTCATGAAGGCTAAAAGCTGGTCTGCAAGGCATACACATAACATAGCTGGTGTATAATTCTCTGCAGAGATGTTTATGCAAGAGTGAATGGGAAGTGCCATTAGTTACTTTTGGAGGATGAGTAGATATTGGATGAGGGGTCTTATCTGAAGAGGTGCATCCTGTACTGTCTTCCTGGCTTAGAGCCAATCCCAGAAAATAGCTTTAGCTGTTGTTCCTTTTCTTGCATAAAAGCTGCAAGGACTTGATAACTGCATTTTGTGGTCCTGCCCTCTGGCCATGGGCTAGCATGGCTTACAGTCGATGTGCACACTGTGTTTTGGGAGTGAGACTTGGATACAATGCCTGTTGCAAAAGGATAGTTAGAAACATATGGACAAGGAGGGTACTGGTAGTAGAAAAAACATGAGAATGGGAGTTGAAGGAAGTTATTTTCCACTGCTAAATGCTTTTCCTATGACCTCAGGCACATCATTTTAGTATGTCTTGGCTTTACTTTCTGCAAAAATGCATAATGCATCCTTGGGAGGCCAAATACTATAAAGTCTATAAAGCATATTGAATGCAAGGTATTACAGAAGTGGGGAGCCCAAGGGGTGTGCCGTGCCCATGGGATCACAAGGATATGCAAAACCCCAAACTTGTCTCCCTTTTCCCTGCCTAGCATTGTGCAGACCATGCTGTCAGACCTGTCTTCTCCTGAACTGTTATTCTTCAGTAGGAAGGCTCTTCTAACCCAGGGAGTGTGAGATAATCCAAATCTGGACTGAAACCTGGGATAAACGTGGGGCTAGGGCAGTGCTGTGTATCATATGCCCAATGAAATAACATTTTTGTGATGCCTCCAGGACACTTAACACTTTTGCTGTTGCCATGTAAGCCTGAAGAAGTCACACTGGGGACATAAATAGGCTCTAGGAATGCCAGTTTTGCAGCACTGCCTTTGCTCTGAGCCCCTTCCTACAAGGTGCTGCAGACTGTCTGTGCTAGAGCTGGTTTTAGGACACAGTGAGAAACTATGTGCGAATCCCAGAGGAATTCTGGCTCCTGTCTAGGTAGCTCCTGAATATGAGAAGCTTCAACAGTAACCCAAACCCACAGTGCCAACCTGTTCCTCCATCAGGACTGCAACAGTGTCTGCATCGGCTGTTCAACTGGAATGAACAGTCAGCACCACGGCTTTCCTTCCCACTGTTCCACTTTTCTGATGTTTTTCTTAAGCATCTCTCTGCTTTGAAATGTGGCTCCAGTGGCAATGGGGGAAAGAGGGAAGAGTCTCCACAATACAAGGAAGCTGTTGTTTTTCATAGTTGGTGAAACTCCCCATTCAGTGTTGGAAGAAAACAACTCTGTGACTTGTGTTATTGTTGTACTACACACTGCCAACACTACTTGAGAGAAAACTGTTAAGATATTCCAACCTGTAAATGGGCCAGAAGAGTCTTTCCTGAACACTACTTTGGGGAGGGGAAAATGATTTGTTAATAGGATTGAGAGGTTGTTATTGAATAGATCGATTGATTTTTACAACAAAGCAAGGACTGTTCAAGTATTTCCTTCAGCCTTGACATTTAAATTACTCTGAATGTGTGAGGAAAAAGGAGGACCCCTGGCTTCCTTCACTGCTTTGGCTTGTGGCCTCCAGCAAGTTGCTTGTTTCTGTGTGCCTCAGGGTGCAGATCCCACTGAGAGTGTGAGCCGATCTGACAGCTCTCCTCCTCCAAAATGGGGCAATGCTCCTGCTCCCAGGGTGCACTGGCACTCTGGACCTCCTCAGGTTATCTCTAATCGATCATTAATCCTGAAAGAAAAAGAAAGGGATATGTTTTCTTGAGCCCATAAATGTATCTCGAGTGCCTGAGCCAGCATAAGGAAAGGGACAGAACTGCACTGAGAGGAGCATGGCTGAAGGAAGGGAAAGTAAGATTCCTGGTCTCAGGAAGCAGACAGATTAGTTGTGCTGTTCATGGACTGACACCCCAATCCATTCCAGAGTAATATGCAGGAATGGTTAAAGCAGCTTCTGTCCCTTGCCCTTCTGAGACAGAATGTGCCTCCGTTCTGGCAGGGAGAGCTGCCTGGTGTGAATTACAGCCTGGTGTGCTGCAGCACAGAAGTGCTGAGCTGGGGTTCCTCAGGTATTCGGGATGGGATTGGGTGGATGTGGACATGTCTCCACGTAGCTGTGCCTGCTGCTGTGGAGGAGTCCTTTCCCAGAGAGGAGTGACACAACAGGCAGGGGTGGGGACAGTTTCTGTTGCCCTGGTTTTCAGCTGCTGTCAACTACATGTCAACGCCCTTACGTGCTCACTTGAGAAGCTATAACTGAGCCAGATTATCCTGCGTGAGAGAAGTTTAAATTCCAGTTTAATTATCTGGAAAACACTTTGAGCAGACAGATGCCAGACCAGACTGCAGTGCTGTCCTTAGGGGGAAGTTTTCAGGGAAGAAGGAAAGCAAGTACTATTTCTAAGCCATATCATGGCTTTCCCAGTGCCAAGATTTAAGGGTATCCAGCTAGTCTGTGATAAGTGTTGAGTGTAGATGGGAAAGTGAGCCATTCATTTGGTTTCAGCCTTTAAAGGACTGTGTTAAAATTGGAACCTATAGAGATGATGATTTATTCAGAACACTGAGCTCCTGCAGCTTCCATGGAAAACATGGCTTTTACCAGCAAGTGAATATGAGGATTATTTACTGCTTCACTTGGATTACTGGGCAAGGAAAAGATGCTTTTGTATGCAGAAATGCACCCTCAGACTTTGCAAACCAACATAATGGCAATACACAGTGAGCTGCTGGGCTGAAAAGGGACTCTTGTACAGACCTGTTTTAGTAAATTAGCAGAAAGCTAAAGACTCCTCTACCTGGGGAACATGACTCACACGGTGCACAGCCCTGTCCTCTCCTTTCTGTCTGAGCTGTGTGATCCATCATGGTCTTTTGTCTTTCGTGATAAGATCTTTGGGCAAGGCCCATCTCTTAATTCTTTTTATCCATCGTAATTTTTTATCCATTCTTTTTGTCCGTCATATTTTTTTATCCATTCTGTTTATCCATTGTCTTTTTATTCGTGCAGCACAATGTGTCTGGCTCTCTGATTACCATTTGTGTGTGACAGGCTACTGCTTATATATTTACTCCAGGCTAAGGCACTGCAAGCTGTGCACAGCCACACCTTCCTTATCTCTGATCCCCTGGCCCTTTCCCTTTTCTATCTTAAATATCCTATGGCTTCAGTTAGCCAACTGCAGGCTTTTCCTTCCCACTCCTCCTGCTCCCTTCCCCTGCTCTGTTTTGTTTTGAAGCCACAGTTGTTCTAGTGCTGGCACAAACCTGTGCCAGTTCATTTTACAGGCTGAGGAGCTGTCAGTGTCCCAAGCACCCTGAGTCTGCCCAGCTGGCTCACTTGGGTGTTTTCTCTCTCTCCAGAGAGTCTATTTTTGATGCTCACTAGGCAAACAGAACGTTGGATATCTGGTTTTATTACCCCTGCTAGAAGCTCAATACAGATCTTTTCCCTGCCTCCAGCAGCTCGCATCCCCACCAAGGAGCATAATCTCATTTGGGGCTCTAATCCTGTCCTCATCGCTTGGTGATTCTGTCACATGTGGTGACTTCAAGCAGGTCAGTCCTAAGTGGTAGGATTAAATGACCAGGCAGTAAGTCCTGCTGCTCTTTGTGTGCTTTCAATTAGTTCCAGCTAATTCAGCCATTTCCATTCCTGAAGAGCCCTGGGCACTGACAACAACCTTCTTTCCAGCTCACCTTGGTGGGCAGAAGAGAAGCAGGAAAGGAGTTTGCTTTGGGGTCACAGCAGAAGGGGAACAGCAGCAGCAGGGCTGTTATAGCCCCAGTCGTGGGCCTTGGCCAGGCAGTGCATCCATCAGATGGATCCTGGGCATGAGTGGGCTTTTCACTGCCACCAGTCAGGTTTCAGTGTGAGCAGCTGGGACACACATGGCTGCAGTGAGGAGTGGCTTGGAGGCAGCACCAGCCTTCTCCAGCACATTAGTATGTACTCCCTTGCTGTCACCACACTCCCAGCACTTACCCTCCACCTGTCACCCTAAGCCTCCTACCAAATGCTGCTTTGCCATGTCCCCAGTCCCCAACTCTTCTAGCCCTGCTTGCCCTCCCAGAAGCGTGCCCAGCCCTGCCATTGCCTCCTCTCTCTCTACAATGTACACATCACCAGTTTTACACTCTTCCCCAGCTCTCTCACTCTCTCTTTCAAGCTCCTGGGTTTCCCACGTCCTGTTTGGATGTATCCTTATTCCCCACTCTGAACAAACCAATTCTGCCAAACAGACCAAAGTCTTTTCCCACCTGAAAACAAATCCTGCTCCCAACCACTTAACCATACCCAAGCTGCAGTCTCAACTCTACTTTTCAAAGGAGATCTGGAGAAAACATCCCACTGCCAGCAGATCAGTGTACTCCAGAGGTTTCTGATGATGTATCTCCCTCTGCCCTTTCTCCTGCCCTTCTGTGGGTAGGGTGCCGTGGCCCATTGCATGCCTGTTTTTATGCAGGGGAGTGGGGCACGGCGTGGTGCTGGCAGTGGGCACGGGGCCTCGGCAGGAGAAGATAAATGAGGTGGAGGGAGCAGGCACGCATGACTGGTGTCAGTGAAAAGCCCATTTGTGCCTAATAAGTCTGAGAAGCAGCCCGGGAGCCTTTCATGCGTGGGGAAATGTGGCTGGCGGTGCTGCCGGAGCCAGCAGTCACTCCGCGTGTCGGTACAAGGAGCAGACGAGCAGCAGGGTTTCACAGTGTGCACCCACCTCCTTAGCTAATGCTCAGGAGTGCAGCCTCAGCAGTTCCCAAGCCACCTGTCTGGGCTGGCATTTCTATTCTATTCACTTCTGTTTCCACCTTTGGGCTCACCTTCCACTGGAGGGTTATAGCTTCATTACCTTATGGCCCTGTAGCCCAAGAAATTTATCAGGAAGCTTTTTGGTACATTTGCTCTTTTTTAAACCAGGACAGTGGGAGGGAAATGCTGGTGATGATGTAGGGTTTATCCTCTTTGGACAAACAGCATCTTTTAATTCATTTCTAGTATCTGGCTGGTGTAGCCAGTGCAATTGCCTGAGAATCAATATTTAGATCCCTAATTTACCATGTGATTTTAGACCTATTTACTGTGGGAATTGGGAGAAAAAAACTTGTGTGGGAGAGACATGCTGCCTTTTGTGGCATAACAGTGGAGAACTGCACTTCTACTTGAATTAGGAAAGAGGGAGACAGGGGTGGGGAGCATCCTTTCCCTTTAGACCCTTGGTAAAGCCTCTTTGTAATGATTAGATCCTGCTGCTCAGAGGGAGAGTGCTCCTTTACTGAGCAAACATATGGGAGCACAGTTCTGACCAATCTGCTTAGCACCATATCTGTGATGGCCACATCGTGTGCCCTAATCAGTAATGTGGCCTAGAGCTGCAGAGGTCAGGAGTGATTTAGAGTTCACAGTCCGAGAAGCCTTTTGGGGCACATTACTGTTATCTCAGGAGGGCTGAGCTTGTTGCTTTTGAAAGTAGCTTCTTTTAAAGGATCTCCATTTGGGATCCAAAATCAAAGATCTCTTGGCTGAGCTATGTTACAGCAATAAAGAGGAACAACAAATGGCTTTCTTAAAACATATGGTAGCATGCCACTGATTACAGGACTTTGTGTAGTATTCTTATCATGTGTGATCTATCTTTTATTCTGAAGTCTTTAAGAATCTATTTTTCACAAACCTATAAAATCCCAATGCTGTTTGAGTTACAATCCAGGTAACTCTTTCCAATTTCTCTTTCTTGTTGGCTGTTTGGTTGGTGTCTCCAACAAGCAAACAACAGTCAGTGAATGCACAGGACAGCAGAACCAAAAATAAATTTATACAGAGAGACTAGTGTGGGAGAAACAATAACAAAGAGTTCTCAGGAGAGGAAATGAACTGCACAAACAAAAAGGGTGGATGAAATTACATTTCCACCATCACCATTAACGTCAGCTGGTTTCCCTTTGAGTCTTTATTACTGTCTGACATTTCCAAACAGGTAGCTCTTCCAGACTAGGCATGGCACGCAGGCCCCGGCCATAAATAAGGATATTGCTTGTAGGATGTTTGTGTTCATATAGTGGCAGAAGCAGTTTGCTCCTTCACTCATGCTTGTGCTCAGACCATAAACCTGATGGTTTTGCTCAGGGCCTGCCTGCAGCCAGACACGAGGAAGCTTCTGTGTGCAATCTCCTGCTCACTGCTGTGAGCAATTCCCCACTGTCACCCTACTGCTCAGGAGACCTGTCAGTCACCAGGACTGAAATGACTGCCACGTGTCCCTCACATAATCCTGTGCCTAAATTAGTCATTAGGTCTGACACTGGGGATTTCTCCAGTGGCAAGCATCAATCAAGTGCAAGGAGTGGAGTAGCAGCCCATTGTGTTTATAATTTGCTTTACTCTTTAAAAACACATGTTAGGTGACGCTTTGTCAGCTGGGGTTATGGAGTGGTTTCTCCATCTCTCTGGGAAAGCTGAGGAAGGGAGAACCTGTGTTCAGAGGTGTAGTCCACAGGTGGGTGCCACTGCTTTCTATGTGTATGTGAGTCCCTGCACATGGTGCCCAGTGTCCTGCTCCTGTCTCACCTCGATTACTTATGCTTCAAATAGATCTTATTCTCAAAGCTTTTATGTGTGTTGCCACAATGGCTCTCTTTTTTCCCTTGCTAGGTCTCTCAGCTACTCCATTTACACTTGTATTTGGACCAGAAAAAAGGGCAGGTAATCTGCTGAGTGCTTTTCCTAACCCTTAACTAATGTCTGCTCCCTGCTAGACTAGTTGTTAGACTAGTTTTTAGACTAGTTTGAACTGTTTTCAGCTGAGATTGGTCTGAGGCCAGATGCTGTCTGCTCTGCTTCCAGTGGGTAGATTCTGCGTGCTGAGCTTTAAAGCCTGTCCTTGATCTCGTCAGCAAATTCCCTTCCAAGTCCTCTGCTGGCAGTCGAAGAGACTCCAGCAGCCAGGCAGGGAGCTTTGTACATGGAACACTCATTTAACTGGGGTGGTTGCTGCTGTGTTTGCTGTTGTGTTCTCACTAATGGATGAAGGGAGCCTCTCTCCCTCTGCTGTGACCCCTGTGAGGGTGGTTGGGGCTGCAGTGGAGCTTTTGAAGCCAGGATCTCTGCCAGGTGTGGCTGGGGCAGTCCTGCTGATGCCATAGCCATAAGTGACATCCTGGGAACGTGCCTACACCTCGTAGTGGACACTGGCAGGATGGAGACTGCAACGTGCATGCAGACATCTGTGGAGGAGATCTGCTAACCACAGCTACAGCAAAAAGAGAGGAGAACATTAACAGATTGAGTATTATGCTGGAAGTGTGCTGAGTGTGACTTAGTGTTCCCTTGCTTGTCCATTAACTGCTGATCCTAAAATGCAAAAGGCCAGGAGGTGCCATCCTGCATTAACACTGATTGTATTAAAAGCTTCTCTTTTGTGACTTGGCAGTTTTGGCTTCCTGATTTGTCATGCTGTGTCATAGTTTCCACAGCTGCAAAATGGAATTTGTAGGTATTAGAGGTGTTTTGAAGCCTAAATAATGTTTATGGAATTCTTTCATATTTTCAGACTGAAGGAATGATAAAATCTAGACACTGTTATTTGTTTATATTTAGATCATATTTAATGGGTCTGCTGTATAAATTGCAGATCTTTAAATTATGTGCTTAATTTCATTTACTTTAGCTTTAACTACCTATGTACATGAAGTATTTATAATGAATAATTCCATTGAATGCAAGCCCAGTTTTTCCCCGACTCCTAAATAAATTTCCCTCTAAAAAGTTTTATTTCAAATGTGAATGCAGAGATTATAGAATGGTAAAGAAATTAAGACAGTTCCAGCTCTTTCTAATGGCATGCCTTTTACAATGCTTGTCACAATGCAGATGTCAGTTTCTTGAAAGAATTTCTGATCCTTTCAGGCAAATACTGGTTGCCTCAGTGTTTGTGCTCTGGACCCACAGAGGTTGATGTTTGTTTCTAGAGATGATGATGCTGATGTCTACAACATGAAGAACAAGGCAGTGTGCAGGTTGCTGGTTTTGGAAGTTCAGTGTTTTAATTCTGTTTTGTCCTACTCTTTAAAGCAAAAAGGAGAGAATGTGCTAGATGTGGGTAAGGAAGGAATGTCTATGCTACAGCTGCCATTTTGACCAAATCAGGCAGATGTACTTAAATTAGTTTTAGATTAATTACTATGCCGCGTGGGTGGGAGCTTTAACGTCGCTTAGAATCACAAATGAGCTTCTGCAGCTTGTCTTGATGGCTGATGTCCTCGTACTGTTGGTGCAGTCATGAATCTAAATAAGGTTGATACCAAGTGATAGCAGTGACTGGGTAGTGATATTACCATGTCCTTTTTAGTATTTGTCTTTTATCCTATTCAGTAGCACTGAGCCCTGGCCCTTCCCTGCCCCTGTAAAAAGAGAGCTGTCCATGTAAAGACCTCGTGAGGTTGGTAGATCCTGAGGGAAGAAGAGTCAAAGGAAGCCTGACGTGCTGTAACTTCACCTATGGGGTGAACTTCCTTGTGGGCAAGATCAGATGAATTTGGGAGCAGATACACCACAGTGATCAGGGAACAGAGAGACAGCTGTTCCTACCCACGGCCCCACAACCTCACTGTTGAGCAAACTCACTGTCTGTAAAATCAGAAGTGCCATGCCCACAGGGATGGTCCACGTCTTAAGAGAAACTGGATGAGGTAGAAGTTGAATCTAGACAGGGAATCTTGTGCCCAGGGAAGTTAAGGCTCAGTTTTCCAGCACCACTTCATGCTTGTGTCCTCTAAAGTCCCCAAAACACAGGTCCCACACTGCAAGCACAATCATCCTGGCGATTGTTGGTGTTCAGTGAGGAAGAGAGAGAGGTGGTGTCATCCATCCACAGCCCTCCCAGCCACATTTGTCAGAAGGCTGTGTAATAACATCGAGCTGTTCTGCTGTTGACACAGCAGAAATGGTGTTACTACAGCTACTGTCATGACATTACTGCCGTCACACTCTCTAGGATAAAACTAGCCCAGGTCTGTGTGGAAGTGCTGCAAACATGCCTCTGGCCTGCAGTGTAGGCATAGCTTCAGGGCCTGGATCCTCTCTCTGTGCTGAAATTCCTGGGATATCTCTCATATCTGTAGCAGTTGGAAGAGCATCTGCATGATCATGTCCACAACAGTAAACAAAAATCCCCCAAACAGCTGCTCTTCATCTTTCACATGATTGTTTTAACGAAACACAGCTCAAAATATGTGCTGTGCTAAATCTATTTTGTTGAGAAGTAAAGCTATTAACTTGTTATTTTCCTTTGCTAATAAATTATAAGTATTTTTCTGGAATAATAAGCATTACATCTGGATAAAGTCTTTATTTCTACAACAAAGCAGTGCAAACCCTCACCATACTGGCTTTTCAAATGCTTGTGATTTCATATACACCAGTTGCTTATGTGGCAGGGAAATAAAGGTTGGTAAACATTATTTTCCATTTTATTCTGAAGCCATCCTGATTCTGTGGGAATTTCTGTCGCATTTCTATTTGGAGTCAAGTAAAAATATCTATTTGGAGTCAAGTAAAAATATGGTAACTGGGAAAGAATTGCGAGTGTTACACTGTGCTTTAGGAGCAATTAAATCGAGTCTATTCCTACAAACACCAAAGGTGCAGAAATTGGAAAGACAATAAATGGAACTCTGCAGGTTTTCACAGGTGTTCAGTGTCTTCACTCAGCCCAGGCCTTTGCTGTTCTTGCCATTTCTGATATTTGAACAAATTGTTTCATAGAATGGTAGGAACAGTACCAGTAATATTTTGGTGTTACCTGTTTTATAAACAATCTTTATTTTTGCTGTTAGAAACTCAGGTTAAATTAAAGCAAAAATTAAGAAAAGGCAATTTTAGTTCTTTTTTCCTGGAGAAAATCAAAGTTGTTTAGCTCAGCTGCTTCAGTCTGTGCTCAAGGCTCTGTATTACTTGCTGATGTAGCAGACCCACAGATGACAGGCACATATCAGGCCCTTGTTTCAAAGCTCTTTCTGGGGCCTTTTATCATTCTATGCTGCTCTATCACAAGGTGCAGTGTAAGAATATTAACACATCTTCTTCATTTTCAATGTGTTAGTGTCATCTTCCCTGCCAGGTTGGTCTGACACATGAATCTCATCTCTAACCTGACTCATGTCCACATACATAAACTGCTGGCTGGAATGAAATGGAATTTGGGTTAGCTGGCTGAGCAGAGCAGCTGGGGGGAGGTTAAAAGCCTGAGCCCTGCTGACACTTGAGCTGGGAGTGAGGGAGGAATACAGCACTCAAGTTACAGTAGCTCATCAGTTGCTAACCCTCTGGCTTTGCTGGCCCAGTCATTCTGCAATAGCAAAATATTATTTAATGGTCAGATTGCTCTCGACTTGCTCTCACTGGAGATCTGTCTGTTGTAATCAGGCTGCAGGGTAGGATATCTTGTGTTGGCTTTGAATCAGTCACTGAGAATAGGGTCTCAGTGCAGGAATTCAGTGCAAGCTCCGAAACCCATCCAGAACTGCACTGAGCTCTGAGCAGCTGAGATCTCACCCAGCTGACCAGCCATGCAAGGCAACTACAGTTACAAGCCCAGGAATATTTGCTGAGTAAATGTACCTTACTCTGGCCCAAGAGGATTAGCTGGAGATGCCTCTTGGAGTGAGAACATATTCCAAGAGTGGCTCAAGCCACTGGCAGGAGTAGCCAAAATTCCGGCATCAACTCTTGGTGCCAGGTTGGAGAATGCGATGGCAGAGGCGAGAGTTTAGCAAAACATGAGTTCTCAGGACTCCACTGCCAAGTATATGAAATCAGCAACATTATATGTCACGGTATATCAGCAAAGAAGCCCCATCCATTTAAAATACTTTCAAAAGTAGAATGGACTGGTGCTCTTTCAGCAAAGTAGGTCTGCTGCTTCTCTGTAACTGTCTACAAGAAAGCTAAATGTAAAATCCCACCCCTGGAAGTGTGCAAGGCCAGGCTGGATGGGGCCCTGAGCAACCTGGCCTAGTGTAAGGTGTTCCTGCCTATGCAGAGGTGTTGGAAACAGATCAGGATCCCTTCTGACTCAAACCATTCTATGATTCAATGAAATGCTGCCAAATGCAGCATACACAGAGTGATCTTTAGAAACTTCAGGTTCAGTAAAATTAATTTTAAAAACCCTTGTGCAGCTTCCTGACCAGCTCCATCTGGCCTACAAAGGACAGATAAATTTTATCTTAGATGATGTGTATTTGTACTGATGACGCTTTGGGACAGCACTGAAGAAGTTACCCTTATGTCCAGGATATGGATGTGGTTAGATTTATATACTGTGGAGTTGAGAAGGAAGTTTGAACCCATTTTTCTTGCACAAAAAGCTTCAGGCTGAAAAGTTGGGAGATTACTGGTCTGTCACTTTCCTTGAATGTAAAAAGTGCAGACTGTCACAGTGACTGTAGTTATAAGCACCTGATGTCCTCTCTGCTTACACACCCTAAAATTAAGGTGCTAAGGAATTTGTGTGAGGTAGAGGCACTGATTTTCCTTTACTGTGCATGCAGAATTTCTGAAGTGGTGTTGATAAATCAGTAGGTAAATGATTGCATTGCCTTCCCGATGGATCAGTGCCAATGCATAGGGGACAGGTAGTGTTGCCTAACAGTTTAGCAAGGAATGTGTCCAGTCTTGCCTTCAACTGTAGATGTTCAGGATAAGTCCTTTCTCTCTGCCAGGCCAGCACCAGAGTGAACTCTCCACTGGCCTTGACCTGCACACTGGGTCAGGACACTCAAAACTGCAGCCCAGCCCAGAGGGGAGCAGTGATGTGTTGTAGTCCAGCCCCAGCCTAAGTCCTCTGGCAGGGGTCAGGCTGTGCTGCTTGGACAAATACAAGTCCAGATGACAGTGGTGGGTGAATTGCTACAGTGTGCCTTATTTTTTTGTTAAAGAGGACAATATTTACTGTCTGTTATTTACAATCTTTCTGGTTTCATCTCAGTCAAAGTATCCATTGAATTTTTTCTAACTTACAGTTGCAGAAAGAATGTTAGAATCAGGCTCTATGTTTTTACTTCAGTATTTTTTTCAAGACTATATGCTAGGAAGTATCTTTAACATCCTTCCCCCTCAAGAAAATGTTAAAATGTAAATTAATTTTTATCAGTTATTCAATTTATATCCTGAATGTCATTTAATGTAGCTTAGAGGTCTTTTCTAAGCTCAATAATTCTATGATTCTGAATGGATCGAATTTTCTGGTGTTCCTACTTAATGGCTGTGGTGTACTATGAGGGTTACAGAATGCTTACAGTCAACCTTTTGATGGGATGTAATTTTAATGGAAAGTGTCTTTTAACCAACCCGTTCTTTACAAAGAACATTTACATTCCTCTCACCAAGGAATACGTTTGTTGTCAGATTGAGAATTAGTGTAAAAAGAAAGAAAACTATTGCATTAATTTATTTCTTCCTTAGGCTGCATGGCAAAAAGCATTAGAATATTTATTGGCATTTAACAATATCTTTATATTACTTTAAAAATTCAGATTTTCTGTACTCTGGAAATGTTGTGTTTTGCTGAGAATGGCTGGGTGAATATCATCGTAGGTGATTGACTTTAGAAGGGAGTTATTTTGATGCAGGCCATTTAATTGTGATTCTGAAGCCAAGCACCTGTTTGACTCATTCCTAATGGAGAAAAGTACCTACTAGAAAGCTACAACATCCTGCTTTTTTACATGTGGCCAAGGCTGCTCTGTGCTCAAGTCACTGCAGGGAAGAGTCAGAGATGTTTGCCATAGAACCACTCCAAAGGGAAGATCCAAGAAAGGGAACGATGCTTTTAGCAACTCATTTTTGCCATCTCTAGGTTACTGGACCAGGCGACTTTTTTCTCTTCCTATTATCCTGATAGATTTCAATGAGCAAGAGAGAAAAAAGTCTCAAAATATTGCATCTGACTTTGTGTTGTTTACTTGCTTGTTTAACTAGGGACAGGGAGCCCTGTCTGAGAGACTACGGAGCTTTAGCATGCAGGACCTCTCGACGATTCGTGGAGACAGCAGCAGCACTGTCCCTCCTTCGGTCACTGTACGAACAAGTAGCAAACAGAGCCACCCAAAACCATCCAGAAGTGCATCAGAAGGCACTGGCAGCTCAGGTAAGTGCCAGTGTTATTTTCAGTGTTGTGTTGTCTGGAATATCACACCGTTCGATGAAGTCATGGCCTTGGCAGGAACAGAGAGAAACAGACACTGCAGGCAGCACATACCAGAATTCCCAGGACACAGACATGCTGTTGAGTCTCTTGGCACTTAGGAGAAAAAAACAGTGTCCTCATTTGATGGTTACTATTCCTGGCTGGTACCAAGGATGGGACTTGAGCGTGCAGGGACGACTCAGTCCTTGCAACCTGAGCTGGAAAGTTGGGCTGGAGGCTGCAAACCATGGGCAATGGTTTGTTTTCTAATCCTGAAAGAAGGAAGGGAAGAAATATCATGCTGTGAATAAGATCCACTCCTGAGGATTCAGTTAAAAATATATTTCAACCTTGGTTACAGAAATCTTTTTGAGTCCACATCCAAAACATTTATTTGGAGATAACTTTGCAGATTAGATCTCAAAAACTGAGACATGGAGGGTTATCCCAAGCAAGTGGCTCCAGATGGTTTCTGGGATTCCCACACACCACCAAAGATCACTCAACTCAAGTGCTGTGATGAGAAGCCACAGAAAGTTGCAGGCGTGTTGCACTTGGTATCTTGTGAAACATATGCTGGCAAGTCAGAAATTCAGCAGTTTCAACTTGTGTGTGTTGAGGTCTGTGCAAACACTCACAGTGTTTCAAGTCTCTGTAGTTGCTACCCCTTCTAGTTTGCTTTACTTTTGGAATTGTATTAGAAATGTCTTGTCTCATCTATCCTAAAGAGTATCCTTCAAGCCTTTTAGAAATTCTGAGAATCAGACTTCTCCTTTTTTTTAACATTATCTGTCGAATACCTTTTCTTTAGGGGTAAACTGAAACAGGTAGTGTTGGTACACAATGGTTTATTCTCATCTTTATGTAAGGGTTTGTATATGCTTCTCCTGAAGTAATCAGTCTGAAAATAAAGTGTTCACACACAGAATATAAAAGTCTTTAAAAAGTCACATATTTAAGCCAAAACAAATAATGTCACAAATAAACCATAATTTAGTTATCTTAATTTCATGTTGAGTAGAGCAGCCTTTGTAGTGTTGCTCTTAAGACAGTGAATGCAGCTCACCTGGCCTTTTGTGTCCCTGTCTCAACACACAAAAGTTTTTGATTTTATTCCAGTTTTTTATCAATACTGTACAAGGATCTCTCAGAATGAATCTCTGAAAAATTGTTAATGAACTTTTCAAACTGAGCCTAAGTGTTTATCACAAATTTTTGGATCCAAGCAATATGAGATTTTGGGTTTAATTTTTTCTTAATGAAAACTGCACAAGTTTGTGAAATCTTCCAAGACCTCTGTCTGTCCCATCTCACTTGGTGATTTCATTGAGGGCCCTAATTCTCCACCTGCAGAGAATATGGACAGACTCCTCTGGGGGGTGATTCCACTCACAGGTGGTGGGAGACTCCAGCCACAGCTTTGCTCTCATTTTTAATCGCATTAAGTGGAAGATACAGTTCTGGTCTCTCCAGTCCTTGTGCTGTTTTGTGTGGGCACCGTTTTGTGTGTAGTCAGAATGTCTGGAGAGGAGAATTGATCAGAGTCAGCTCTTGTACGTGTGTGTGTGCAAGAATGTGACGTGTCAGCCAAACTGTGTCACATCCTGAGGGCCAGATTCTGGTGAGATGACACTGCTCTAGGCACGCTAAGCCCAGACATAGCTCCATCATTCCACTTTTCATATTTGTTTGGTTGGAGAGTTGGACATAAGCAGGGGACAGACAGAATTTGCCAATTAGTGTGCTATATATACATGTAATATGTGCCTGTATGGGAATGGCATGAGCAGTCACTGCAGAACAGCTCATGCACAGCCCCTTCTCCTGTCTCAAAGCCCTCAGATGACATAAATGTCCCTGTCAGATGTCCCCACTGCCTCACAGGAACATTGAACTCCTCTTTTTTTTTTCCTTCTTTAGAGCTGGTGGGACATAGTCAGTGTGACATCAGATGGAGTCAGCAAAAATGCCCCAGACTATGGGTTTGGCATGAGGGTGTTCGCATTTTATATGGATAACTTTTCTTAAGAATTACAGAACCTGCAGTGTACTTCTGTGTTCCTGATACTGTATCACCTCTTACATCAGTGACCTGTCACCCAAAGCAGACTTAGAGTAGATATTTTCATTTTGATTTTTTTTGCTGTTTAGAGGTGTTTCCCTCTCTTTTTTCCTTCCATCCTAGTCCCACTGCCAATCCACAAATTATGTTAGCAACATTAAAGAAAGAACCAACAAAAAAGGAAACATCTTACCCTTTCCTTTTGCAAGTGTTTTATTCCTAGTGTTTCAAGAGAAACCTTAAAATAAGAGGATAATCATTCCCAAAACAAAAACTAAGGTTTTACATAATTCAGAGAAGGCTTATGTTGATTGTCCTTGACTGCTGCCAGCTAGAATTGTGCCTGCTCCTTGACCTCTTTGTGACCACACTGATTAAGGGAATTAGCTGAGAGCTGGAGTTAAAGGTTACTCTTACAGTGAAAAACACAGAGCCATGTTGTTACCTGGTGTGTTTTCTTTGACTAGAGAGCAGAGTTCAGTTTCTGAGGGGTAACAGCCCCGCTATTATGGAATTTTAGATGAAGCACTCAGGAAAGAAAAACAGACCAAAACCACCATCCCTTTTTGATGAGAGCTCTGAAACTCATATGGATAGAATTTAGGTATAGCTGGAATGATGATGTCTGAACATAAAAAATGCATGGTAACTAAATTAGCCAATAAAAGCTAAACCCCAGTCACCACACGGGACCTGTCATGGAGGATGCTGAGAGCTGACCCCACGTGGGTCTGCTGCAAATACCAGCCAGAAGTGGTGGCTTTGCACTGTGGGTGTCCCTTCTTCAGGCACTGATCTTTGCTCTTTTAGGCTGAAGAGGGTTTCTTTGGGTTTTATATTATTGTTGTTATTATTTTCATTATCATTACGTTATCAAGGGAACTTTGGTTGCAGCTGATGCCCGGCATCGCTGGAAGTGTCCAAAACCAGTTTGGATGAGGCTTGGAGAAACCTGGTCTAGTGGAAGATGTCCCTGCCCATAGCAGGTGGAGTGGAACCAGATGATCTTTAAGGTCCCTTCCAACCCACACCATGCTGTGATTCTATCCTGTTCTGTCATCTGTCTTGGTGATAAGGTGATGGAACAGCCCAGCTCTGGCTACTCAAGCTGTTCAGTAGTAGGGAGCAGTGAATTCAGAGGAAGAAATCCTGATTTTGATGCAGATTAAAAACATTTTCTTGTACTATTTTTGAAAGATTATTTTTAGCTTGAGCCAATTTGCCAATCTGCCTTATTGGAAGCTTCAAAGATCTCTGTTTTGGGAAACTTTGAAGGACATATGAGATCAATAAGCCAGGAACTGGAAGCTCCTCAAGCCAGCTCTGCTGCTGAACAAATGATGTGTGGAAGCATACTCTGACTTACAGCAGTGAGGCAAAGACAAGAGAGGGCTCTTTAGGTTGAGCTTACAAGGGTTCAGATGTGTCCCATTCCCTGAGCAATGGAAACACAGCCAGACCTGGGGTGGAACTTGGTGTTGCTGGTTCCAATCCTGTTGTGTGACCGTGTTTAAGAGCAGACGTGATACCTGAAAGAAAGTGATTTGGACAGACAGGGGATAGAGAGAGATCTGTTGTCTTCCCTGCACAGAAGAGATTGCTAAAATTCAGTTTTGTTGGTATTAAACCCCCCAGTCTCCCTGTGAGCACCAGCAGTGGTTCAGGTTCTAGTTTCACAGCTCTTGGGTGTGTTTCCAAGCCCGCTGAAGCACATGAAAAGGCTCTCCTGACACCAGTGGGCTGTGGCTGTGGCCAAAAGCTGGCTGCAGGATCAGGCTACACAAACACTCAGCCTGTTTCCTTTCCACTGTTGTTATTTTTATAATGGGAATGATGCTGGTTAGATGGATTTGTGACTCTTTGAATCCCCTCTCGACACAAAGTACTGTGTGAAGAGGTTGGCACTTGGTGACGACCTCATGCAAACACAACAAAGGTTTATTTTTGCCTGTTGAAGAGTGTCCTGTGAGACCAAGAAATAGAATATGCAAGAGCTGCCTTTGAGACAAGAAGAATTGCTCCTTTTCCTTTAGCTTTAGCTACTCTTTTCTCCCCCCACTACCTTTTGCTGTCTTTGCTGCCTTTCAGTGGTGCCTGTCCATTGTGCAGTCCTGGCCCTTCCACAGGAGTGGGGCTGCTCAGCACACAGGGGCTCCAGGTGTATTCACACTCATCCCACAGAAAGACCCTTCTCCTCCTCCTCCTCCTCACATGCCTCAAAAGCCACACCCAGATGACACGAAGAGGTAGGGGCTGCTTTTGCCATGATTTGTTGGGTGGCTGCCAGCCCCACAAACAGCACATCCCATGAGGCATCATCCCCCTCCAGGGAAACGTGCACACCTTCCTTTGACAGGCACTGAGAACACAGGATCATCCCCTTCCTCCACGGAGCAGGCCACCACCTCTTCATCTGATTTTTCACTTCACTCTTGGTTCAGCATTTCTCAGTTTATTGTCCTGGCACCCAGATGATGGACTGTGACATTTTAGCTGTGATGCCTGTTCCAGCCTGTGCCTTTTCCACAGGCAGAACTGCCTCTTTCCTTTGGGAACTGTAAATGTCATGTGGCTACTCATTGTTATGGAAACTGCCAATTCCAGAACAATATTTCCAAATATTTTTCAAGGCAATTCTGTTGTTCTGGCAAATGTCCAGTAACAATCCACATACAGACTTGTCTTTATTAACAGGAGTTTTTGCACTTCTTAACCTGACAGTATTGCCTTAATTTGTGTTGCATCACAGGACAGTCAGTGTCCAGAACTGATGCTGCCTGGGCCAGAGGATCACAAACAGTGGAGCCACTCTCCGTATTGCCCAAACCCAGTGTTCTTTCTGCTTAAGCTTGTCCCAGGCTGAGATCATTCTCAACTGGAATGATTTCAAAGCAGAAATGGACAATATGCTTTCTGATACTCTCCATTCTTCTGAACAGGAGAGAATCAAGGCTGTTTTTTGGTCTTGTGCTGAAGGACCAAAGGTTTTGCAGCACAGAACAAAGGTGGGGGAACATCAGCAGTCAGG
The DNA here is from genome assembly GCA_013397795.1 of Orthonyx spaldingii. Lineage (NCBI taxonomy): Eukaryota > Metazoa > Chordata > Aves > Passeriformes > Orthonychidae > Orthonyx > Orthonyx spaldingii. The sequence goes on from VZTJ01000904.1 coordinate 804,101, forward strand.
ATATGTTTGCTTATTCAGTCCCCATCAGCCAGAAAGATGTGTGAGAACAACCCAGATATATGTTGTCTAAACTCCCAGAGAATAAACTGTCATAAAACTGTGATCAACTTACTTCTGTGTAAAATCAGAGGCTGAACCCACAGCAGATCTCTTGAGGCTGGTTGAGGAGTCCCATAGTTTCACAGCAGCATCCAGTCAATGTGAGGCAGCACTCCCACTGAAAGGGTATAACTCAGGTTCTTGCTTCTGGCCCATGCTGTCTTTTCCTTTGGATATATTTAAATCTTATTTTTACATGCTGACCCCAGTCAAGGCGTTGGTTAATGTTAAATGCTGTTCTTTGCTTCCAGGTTGCTCTTGACCTGGGTCAGATCCTCAAGCCAGTAGAGAGCAGCAGCACAGACATCAGCAATGGGGCAAGGAAGGTGCAGGCCAGAGTGCAAGGGACAGTGGGACATCTGTTTTCAACAGCAGCACTGGTTTGTGCTGCTTTAAAATTACTGTGAAACTATGGAAGAACTTCCAGTGTCTCCAGTGCAGGATAACCATAACTAAAAAAAATCACACAGAGCTCAAACATTTTTCTTCTTCATAAACTTTTTTTAATGTAGAGCCATTCATGCCACTGTGAATGTTAAATTGAAAGGCTCAAACTGGAAATTTAGGCTGTTTCCTGGAACACAAACTGTGCTCAAAATGAAGCTGTAAACTTCACACTTTCATGCACAGTTGTGAATCACCTGCATTTGCACTGAAGAGTGCAATGCAATTCCCTTGGTTGCTTTCATTCTTATGGCAATTCCATCAGGGTATTAATTCCTGTAGGACCCTCCTGGTTTAGGAAGATCAGGGATCTGTGGATAGTTTTCTTTAGAAGCTGTGTGAGTGGTTGCAGCAGCTATACTTCTTCTACAATAAGTCCAAATCTACTGAAAAAAATCCAGGCACACAGCGTTACAAGTCCCAGTATTGCACCCTGTGTTTGTTACCAGACAGCCTTTTGCACTGTGCTACCCATTGCTTATCCACACTCCCACTGCTTATCCACACTCCCAGATCCCTCCAGTCAGGGGTTACTTCTGTTCAGTGGTCTGAGAACAGAGCCAGGGAGCTGTGCCTAACCCCATCCTTAACAGCCATCAGGAACACAGCCTGGGATGAGGCACATTCCTGAGTCTGTGCTCCATGCTGGTCAGTGGAGACACTCATCTCCCTGTGCACACAGGGGCCTTGAAGTCCACTTCAAAATGATGCCAAGTGTTTTCTAAGAGTGAGTGGCTTCACCTGAAGAGTTCCTAACGCTCAGCTCCTCTTTCAGTGTGCACGTGTTGCTCGGTGTGCCGACTCCTCAGAGGTGAGTGCTGGATTTCCTGTGTCCTGGTATCCATGCATCCCTTTTGGGCATGGCTGCATTCCCCAGCCTGGCTTGCTCCTGATGCTCTTGCTCACTGGGTTTCCTAACACCAGGGGAACAAAGCAGAGGAAGGCCAGGCGGTGAGCGGGTTTGGGAGCTGTGTGTGTGCTGATGGCCAGAGTTGCAGTGCTTCTCTCTGTACTGACCTGTGTTACCCAAGGATGGGGACTCTTTCTCTGGAGAAGGACTTCATTCCTTTCTCTTCTGGAGGATGTGCCATGTCCTTGCTTGCAGTGTAACTCCTCTGCCCTGTGTCCCCCAGTGCTGGTGTAAATTCACTGGAAATGCAGCAAGAGCAAACCCTCATCAGTCCCAGCCCTATTTTGCTCTGTTCCCTAAGGATTGGCACATGTTTCTCCAGTGGTGAAGAGAACATTCGTGTTTGGGATGAGCAAGATGTGTAGCAAAGCCCAGTAGTAGACCCTGGTATGATAAAATAGGGTTGAACAGACTCTCCCTGCTTCAGTCTCTGGCAGAACCGTTTTTGAAAAATGTCCCCACTGTCCCCAGCATTTATTGTGTTTACAAACGTCGGAGTGCAGTGAATGGTTTAGCTGCTGGTGGTCTTTTCAGTGCTGTGCCAGTTAACTCAGTTGCTAAGAGCCCAGACATGTCACTTCTGCTTTTTTTTTCCAGTGGCAGATGAAAGGAGTGGGAGAATTCCAATTTGGGCATGCCAAAGGATGGGACTGCCAAGCAGCTTGTCTGGGAAGAAAAAAAGAAATCCAGACTGGCAGCATCTCATGTTCGTGGAGGCAAAAGACCTTCATAACTCCTTTTCTTCCCATCTCATGTGCTTTTTGTTTATTTTGCACACTAATAATCAACATGGGAACAGCAGCTGAGGGACTAAAGGATCACAGTGCTGCCACCGTGCTGCTGCCACCGTGCTGCAGCCACCTGTGCCTCCCACAGCCCTGCACCTGGTGCCAGAGCCCTGCACAGTGTTGGTGCTTGGAGGCTGATGGTTCCAGCCTGACACAGCCTCCGTGCACCCTGCGTGGGTGGCAAAACCACCCTCATATTTCATTTGTCACCCTCCCTTTTCTGGGTGAGTGTGCCACTGTGCAGGACAACGAAGCGTGTTTAAGGTGATATCTGTTGAAACAACCATGAAACACTTGTATTCACAGGGTATTTTACTAGAACACTTCTAACTTTAGCCTAAACCAATTTTATGGATTTTACTTCAAAGTGTTATTTATAAAAAGGATCACTGAATCCTTATGGGCTTAACAGTCATGAGTTAATCTTAGGAAAGTCATTTAATGATGCTAAAGCAGCAATCAGTCCAATATGTTTATGAATTAGACCCAAAGTAATTTTGATCTGGTTGAAATTGCGTGCCCTGTTTTTCACATTGGCTTGTTTTACTATTCCCACCCCTCTCTCCGACATAATCCAGTCCCTTAGACCATGTCAATAGGGATGTGTCGAGCCTCTATGTCATAGAGAGTTCATTCTGTCTCCACAGGCTGCCCTTTCTCTGTCTCCAAGGCAATAGATGCATTAATGCACTCTCAGACAGTGGCCTGCCATTAAAATGCTCCTTTGTAAGTGCATCTTTGGTAGCTTGGAGAGCTGGCTACGTCATGTGAATATTTTTCAGTGCCACAAAAAGCTGGGGGAAGAAAGAATCTAATTTTGTTTAGCTAGGACTAAGTTGCCTTGAGCTATTGGCAATAGCTCATCTTTCCTTGGTGCAAACTTTGTGTAGCCAGTTTCAGAGTCCCACCATTAACAGTTCTCCTTTCCAAAGAGTTTATCATCTAAATGGGCAGATAATCAAGCCTTACCTCAAGCAGGAATATTAAAGGCTGCTTTAGAGCCTTGGTGCAGCCTTTTTGGCAGGAGCAGTTGCCTTAATGCTCTTGCAGGTAAAACTCAATTATCTCACTGTCTGACTCACAGAAACCTCCACAGCTCTTAGGAGAGCACAGGCTGGTAGAGGAAAAGTCTGAGCACTCTGCTCCCTAGATGATATCGTGAGAGAAGGTGTCATGAGGATGAGGCCTGCAGGTGCCATGGAGTGTGCATTTCTGCAGAGCCTGAGGGCCAGGCTGAGCACAGCCTGAGCCTGCGGAGCTGGAGCTGTCCCTGCCAGCAGTGGTGGTGGGCTGGGTGCTGATGAGCTCCTCTGTTCTGGAGCAGCTCTGTCCCTCTCAGCAGTGTCCCTGTCCATTCCCTGTGCTGGAGCTGTTGGCTCCACAGGAGAGCCCTTTCCTGCCCAGTTGGATCGCTCCCGCTGGCCCCACGCTCTGGACATGACGAAGCCTCGATGCAATTCAGGACACTCATCCTCCTCTGCTCTGGGCAGCTTCACTAAAACACAAGCCTGTTTGACACATGTACTCCAGCACATATTTTTGACAGCTCCTATGCCAGCTCCTCTTGCTCTTGTTCAGGGCCAGGCCTTTGTTGGTGGAACTCCTTCCAGGTCTTTACCCAAGTTTCTGATTTATCTCCTTTATGTTCTGTGGAAAGTCAGGCTGCAGCATTCAGGAACAATGATACAATTATGTAAGAGCTCTTTTTCCCCTTCAGAGAGAACAGGGTGAAAATCTCCAGGGATACCTGTTTGTCTTTTGGCAGCGCCTGGCAAATGCTTAAATGCTGTTCAATATTAAACAATCTTGCTTGGCACTGGCATTGAAGAAGTAACAAATATTATGTTTGGTGGTGTTCTCTCAACTAACACTGTTAGGTGCTGTTGCAAAGACCTGGGGCACGGTTGAGAGGGAGAAACAATTTTAATTCTTACTGAGAATAAAATGTATCTGTCATGAATTGAAGAATCAGCTGTATATCAGGAGAACTGCTGGGACTCCAAGTATTTGAGGGGGCATTTAATACTAAAACGCTGATCAGAAGCCTCAGGCAGTGTAAGAAATGTGCAGGGACAGTAGGGATGAATGGGTCTGTTTTGGGTGTGCACTGCAGGGTTGTGCTCCCCAAGGTGACAGATCACACACACCCAGCAGTGCAGCTCACCAAGGACCTCGATGAGACATCCACTTAATTGTGTTTTAAACAAATCACCTTATTGGTCTGCCAGCTGAATCCAACCCTTCCTTTGTGGTGTGCTATGAACTGCACATGAGTTATTGCAGTGGAAAGTGCTTTAAAAACACTAATTGACTTTGAGTCAAGGGGGCTGATTGTACATCTCTGAACTAATTCAATTAAATGGTGTAGGTGGTTTTATTTTGGTTCTTAGCCAGTTTTGCTTCCAGGTCTCATTTGGAGGATTTTTTTTAACCTTATTGAACTTAAAGAACAAACAACAATTTTCTGTTGCTCTAGGCATTTTGTTCCTTAAAATTTCCCTTTACTATACTGAAGGAAATTTTTACAGGGTTGGTTTGCATCACTTTGCAGTGGTAGTTCTGAATGGCAATTTGTGAGTTTCTCTTTTTGAGATTTAAAAATAGTTTCATACTTACTTTGGTTATTTCAGGGAAGAAAAAAATTCACAGAAAACCAGTAGGTTTTAAAAAGACATTTGCATTTTACCAACAGAAAGTTAAAACATTAATTGTTGTTTAATAAACTCCAGCTGAACGACAGATATGATAAAGGCAAAGATGAATATTTCTGTGTTCTGAAACAATGTTCCTTCCCCCTCTGCACCCAAATGTTTTCTCCTAACAGTTTATTCTTTCTTTTTCTCTATGTAAATATTATGGGACTCTGATGTAAGTGTTACAGATTGCATGAATTCTCCTCTGAGGTGTTTGGAATAGACTAGCACTTAACAACTCACTCATTTGTGGGATGTGTTTTCATTAACGGATGACTTTGTTGATGTGATTAGGCTTGTTTGCTTTGGTTGCATTTGACTCCAGCTTTGGAAAGGACATCTGCCTCTGTTTTGTGGCTCCTGGGCAGTGTGTGCTGGTGTAGTTGGCTGCTCCTAACTCCTTGGTTTGGCAATGAAAACTGCTGGGGAAGTACAGGACTTGGGTCAATGTCTTTTGGAAATGATGGTGAATTTATCTTTGTTGCAGGGGAAAGAAGCTGATGGCCATCGTATAATAAATATCTGTTCTCCTGTGCTTATTAAGTGGTGTGCAAACCTCTTTATATGAATGATCCCCTGGAAAGGCTTAACTTTGGAGTGACTTTGCCTTCCATTACAATAATACAATACCTCGCTCTTGGTTTGAGTAGCCTGTGACTGTGGTTTTCCCCATTGCTCCTGAGGAATTAAGTGATGGGAGAAAGAAGGAGAAAGAAGTTTTGTGCCCAGCAAAATAAGGGGAGGTCCAATTTCTCTCAAAGTTGCCTGATTCCCACTGTAACTGTATTGAAGTGTCCAGATTTTTCAGAGAATCTAGATCAAAGTCATTTGCTCACTTGTACTTAGAGTGGACCAGGTCCTGACTTCTGCTGTACTCATGCAAATCCACAGGAATTTACTATGGATTTACACAGCAGCATGGACCAGAGTCTGAACCAAACTGATTGCTGAAAAAACCAGCACACGACTGAATCCCAGATATTGCTGTAGAAAGAGTTTTGCAAGTGAGATTTCTTCACCTCGTTGTATCACAGAGATTAAAGATTACAATTACCTGGCCCTGCATTTCCTGGTCCGTGCTGGGTTGTTCCCTGTGGTGCATTAACAGCTCAGATCCCAACTCTGCAGAGCACTCTACTTTAACTTGAAATGTGCCTGTTTTCAGGGCTTCCCACACAATGTGTTGGCTGTATCAGTTCCCTTGGGAGGAATTATGATAGAATGATAGGAACTGGAATTTCAGGATTCCAGGAACTGGAGTTAAGGGGTACATTTCCTTAGACTGTTTGCAGTCAGATTCTGTCTTGTTTTAGTGGAGAGAGGAGTGTAATGTGATCTGTGCACTGAAAAGGTGTTGGCAAGAGGCAACAGCAGCTTTAGTCCTGGAACACCAGCCCATTTCCCATTTCCCACTTCTGCAGCAATTCAGCCCCTCCACACAAAGATGTGGAGCCATAAATGTAACAGGTGGAGACACCTGAAACACAGCCCACCCTGGGATGAGGAGTGAGAGCCCCAGACAGAGTCAGGGCAAAGGTCTGGTGTATGATCCATGTTTTTACACAGCCACCTCCTGGCTGTGACAGTCCCTGGGGTTGTTGGCTGCTTCCCTGGAGCAGCACACACTGCTGACTCTGCTACTTTGGGGACATCTGATAGTGACCTGAGGCTCCACAGCCTCAGATCATAAAGATGGCTCTTAGAAACACACAGGAGGTCACCCAAGGCCGAGTGCTGTCCTCAAAACGCACGCTCCAGCCCTGACATGTTTCGCTCCTCAGTCTTTACCTTCTCCAGTAACAAACCTTGGTGTCCCAGAATCCTTTAATTCACTTTAAACCTCCATCTCCTTTCTCACCAATTCCTCACATGTGTGTTTGTTCTTCTGGTTAACTCTTTGCTTTACATTTTTACTCACTCTCTTGGTGTCAGAAAATCAGGTTTTTTATCATGTCATCACCATATTCACAAAAAATAACAAACAGCTTCAGAGCTGGGGCTCACACAGCAGCTGCCCTTCAGAGATGAATTCTGTCCCATCCCACAACAGGGATAATGCTTCCACAAACATGGGACAAAGTCTGGCACCCCAAAGTCTGGCAGATCAGGACAAGTTTGGGTTGCTCACAATACAGATGTCCTTCCCAAAGCAGGATGGCCAGGGAATCCAGGGTCTTAAGGAAAGTGCCCTGTGTCTTCAAGATCAGTTCTCATCAATGGCCAGAAAAGTAGTGGAAAGGCCTGGGATAGCCCATCTTCTTCCTTTTTCCAGTTCAGTGAGGCTGAAGCAAAACTGGTTCCCATTTGGCTGGTTTTCAGTGTCCCATTCACAGTGAGATGGAGCAGGGAAGAAGAGGGTGTCAGCCCAACTTCCAGGGGACTTTACAGACCCCTCAGCTACAGGGATCAAAGCAGTATGCACCCCTTGGAGGCTGAGCTCTCCTCTTGGTCTTCATGGAAGCAGCTTGAGGACATGGATGTGATCCTTGGACTGATGGGGAGAATGGAAGAGCCTGCAGGAGACAGTGCCTGCTGTGGAGGTGACACGGGTGGCGGAGCTCCCTGGTACCTTTTTTGCCCAGCATCCAGTTTAAGAGAGAGAACAGTAATGAAGAAAGCAATGCATGCTGCAAAAACATGGCATTCACAGAAGCATTATCAGGCTGACAGTTCCTTCTGTCTCCTTTTCCAGGGGAGTGGGTGGTTGTAGGAGAAAGGGAGCAGGGCACATTTGCATGATCCTGTCTGCTCTCAGCCTGAGCAGCCAGTGTCTCCTCACTCTGATCACTGAACACCCTCACTCTGGTTCTCCACACCCCTCCATCCTGTCCCATCCAGAGTCTTTTTTCCATGGGGAAGGCCCTTGTCTTCTCACAGTGGCACATGGCTGGAGGTGTGCTGTGGGGTCACTGTGCAAACCTCAGTGAGGCCATTGAAAGAAGTCCTGACCCAATTCTACTAAACTTGACTACATTTTATTTGGCTTAGGGAGGCAGCAAAGAACAGTTTCCACATCCAAGAGGGTCTAAGCTAGGCTGCTCCTGGGTAGCTCACTTCCCAAGTGGAGGAATAAAATAATAAACCAAAACATTCCTGTACTGTTTTGCCATGTGGTCTAGAGAACATTTAATTCTCCCCATAGTGCAGTTTTCACACTATAGCCCTACACAGAAGGAAAACATTTCAGCATTATCCCAGGCCTCTCTGCAATGTGACTATCAGCAACTTCAGTCCAGCTGGGGAAAAAGTCAACTTCCAGCTCTTCCTGAAAACCTGCAGTGGTGTCTTCCAGCCTGCCCATGTGAATGGTGATAAAGGGGTAGAAGCACGGGGTCAGTGGGCAGAGGATGGTGTGCACAGGCTGCTGTCTCGAGCAGCAGCTGCATCCTGTGGACTGAGAGCAATTAGCTGCTGACTTTAATTTGGCACTGGAGAGAGCCCCAGTGACCTGCTCATGACTCGTGGTGTTGCTGTAGCCAAATTGTTTCCTCTCTGTCTGTTACCCAGCTGAAAGGGCTGTCGAAGAATTCGGTTCTTTTGGGCTTTAAGAGTCAAAATGGATTAGTAAGTATTAGATGCTTAAGAATCCTCTTTGGTTTCAGTCTTTGGGGTTTAGGCTTTGGTCCAGCAGACTCTTAGACTCAAGCTGAGACAAGAAGCACAGAGCATTATTTCTATATACGTTCATGCAACAATCAAGGTATAGACCCAGTAATTCCAATTCATGCCATCTAAACGGCAAATACTTCCACTCCTGCCATGTTTCGGAATCAAAAAAGCCTTCTCAGTTAAACAGGGAAACCTCCAGCCCTGCTGGTAAGAAACCGTGGAGATGCAGGAAACTTGGCCATGTTGAGTTTCCTCTTCTGTACCTCTTGCTTTGGACTGCTCATTAAAAATACTCTCATTTCTGTCTGCATTTAGGCAGCAGACGGATTGTGTTGTGTAACACGACCAGTCCCACAAAGACCATGCCATAAGTTACAAGGATAAGAACCACGAAGAAAGTGCTTGTGGTCTGCAGTTATGGGGCAATAGACTGCCTTTGATCCATCAGCAGAGCTAACGCTCCACCACACTCGCTCCAGAGGGACAGAAGAGAGACTTTTCCATGCTCTGGTCTTCCAGCAACACACTCACTTGCTGAGGGTCCATTCAATGCCTGGTGAAGCTTTTTGTGAACTTCAGGGTCTCTCAGACTGAGTGCTTGCCTTGAGCACTGTTAGTGTCAAGTCTGTTAGTGCTGCTGTGTTTCCTATTTCTGCATCCCAGGCAGCTCTCTGTGCTTACCAGAGGGCTTCAACACCCATTTGGAGTCTTCTAGAGGAAGCAGTAGATGCAGGAGCTATGGATGGAACCAGCAATTCAAGAAATCAGTTGTTTTACTTAACCCTGAGCAAACAAATAAACAAACAAAAATCTCTTTCTAGTGTCAACCTCCCAAACATCAGAGGCTGTGAATTTAGTCTCAATTCTGTGTAAAATAATCAAAATAGACTTTATAATGGCTTTGTAAACAAAAGCCTTTTGATTTCTAACCCCACAGCTGCTATTATTAGAGTGTGATGTGTGACCCTTCTGTCTGTTAATCTCTGGAAGATGCATGGTTTTGCAGTGAGGTGATATTTGTGTGAATCAAACCATCACTGATTTCCTCATCCTGTGTCTTCACGTTTAGGCTGTAAATGGCTGTGTTAAATAGGTGAAATAAGTGTGGACAATAGGTATGAGAAGCCACCTGAGACAAACTGTGAAACAAAAGGCTCAGTGTTCTCAGATGATGAAGAGAACGATTGTGCATCCGTGAACAAAAGGCCCAAAAAGAAGGATCCACCCCTTGAGGTACTTCCATATTGTCAAGGCTCCTCCTTCTATGACATTCCTTGAATCTTCAACTGGAACCTCTCTTTGGTCTAAACTCACTAAATACACTTTAAGTTGCTTCATGGAAACAAAAGAACTAAAGGAAATGTAGATCTCACTCTGTGATTTGCCAAAAGCAATTTTAGCAACAGTTTGTTATGGAGGAAATAAAACCTCCGTGGGAGATGCTGTAGGCAAAGACACCTTGCAGATGTGGGCAGGGTGGATGGAGCCAGAGCCAGCAGCTGAGATCTCCACCTGTGGGCAGCTGGTTTGTTCCCCCCTTCCCCTGGCTCAGTGTGAGGGAGCAGAGCCGTGGGGTTTGGTCAGCAGGTTCAGTCCCTTCTGCGGGGTTGTCCTACCTGTGGGGGCTTTCATCAAAGGCTGGGCTGCTCTGTTCCAGCTGTGGAAAGGTGCAGCCTCTTCAGCTACTCCCACAGCTGCCCAGTGGCCTCCCAAAGGAGGCAGGGCTGTTCATGCCCCCTTTAAGGGTCTTTGCTGTGCAGTTAGTGACAGCTTTGCTTTAAGAGCCTCGTGGCTTCCCAAAGAACAGCCTTCTCCCAGACTGCAGGAGGTGCTGCTCCAGTTATCTGGCTGTGTCCCTGGGCTCCTGGGTTACACATAACCAGTCAGGTGTGGTGTGGGATCCATTACTGCCGTGCATAGAAGCTTTGCTGCTCAGCTCTGCTCCAGCTGTGCCTTTCTGGGCACTGCCATCCCATCTGTTGTGTTGTTAGGGATTCACCGTGGGGACCTGGGCTAAGATTTCAGGCTTGGAAGATGGGGTGAAGTGTTGGATTAATCCCATCTCTGTGAGAAACTACTTTGGTTTATGGTCAAGCTAGAAAAAATGGAGATTTAGGTGGAGTCTAACCAAAACCTCACCATGCCACAGTCCTTTTCGATATGAATATTTATACCTTGCTGCATCAGGGGAATGCAGAAACATGGCACAGCCTTTGGTTTGAAAGTCTCATAAAACAGAAATGACAAAGTCCTTCCTTTGGTCCTGTCCTTCCAGGTAAATAGGTTGATGCTGTTAAAGAAAACAGCACTTTGGATATTTAAGTAAATGGACTAGAGGAGCCTACCACACCTTGCTGTGTTACTTGATGCTGTGACAGGGCTCCACACTGAGAATCCATATTCTGTTACGATAGCTGATAACCAGTTCTGGTTGTGACACTGACAAGACACAAAGCCACACCAGAACTTTTCTGAGAGAGTAGGCACTGCAGATTAGGGCTTTTCCTTTCATTTGTTTGCTAGCCTAACTAATGTCTGAGTCTGGAGAACAGGGTTAATCCCAGGAAACCAGATTCATGGAGTTGGTCTGCCTCCTCCTGGGCATTCAGGGCTCCTTGTTAAAGCTCTGCATCAGCTGACTGCAAGGCAGAATTCCAGTACTTGGTTGCTAAAATAATTTCAACAGATTGTGTCTGGCCTCTTTCCCAAGCAAGAGGCTGATTTTTTTAAGAGTTCTGCTTCATGAGAATTACAGGCCCAGTGTGTTTCACCTTGGGGACCCCTTCAGCTTTGTAATGCCATGAGCTGTGGATGGGTTGGACAGTGCAGGATGGGCTGGGAGACACCAGAGCTGGGTGCCTGCCACCAGTTTGATCTCTGGATCCATGAGCTGCTGTAAATGGCACCAGTTTGACCTGGCTCTTTCAACTGTTGTGTCATTAGCAATTTTTAGCCACACCTCTAACCAAACCCCAGAGGGCAAGGTGTTGGTGTAACCTGGGTAAAGGACTACAACAGGTTTCTTAAAGAGCTTAGTCCTCAGCTCACCATTCATTAGTGATCTTTGGGGCCAAAATCTGCTCTTCCATTCCTTCATGCCTGGAATGGGATCCTTGTCACAAAGGTCCCACAAAGATGGGTGAGTTGTAAGGAAAAAAAAGATGTTTCCTATTATGCCCCTGAAGTTTTGTCTTGCTTTTCTGCAGGCACCGCCTAGGACCCTTAGACCTCGCTTCAGGAAGAAAAGTACCTCGTCCTCTGCCACTGAAACAATGTGAGTGCAATGAGCCAATAGCACCAAGATCCACAGAATGTCTCTCTTCTGCCTTAAAGAGCTACTCGTTCATAACGTAGGAAACAGCCGTGGGACGGATGTGCTTTGATGTTCAGCACTGCAGACATGGCCTGTCCCCCTCCTCCCTCCCACCCTTCTGCCACACGCTGCTGCCGTTTGTCCCTGACGTGGGTTGGACAGGCTGGCAGGCAACTGCAGGTGAGGGGTCCTGGTTTGGTTTGCAGAGTGTGCACCCACCCACGCTGTACATTTACAGTTTCATTTGTGTCTGCATAGCTCATGCTCTGTGAATGCCCAGCGGAAACAACGATAGTCAGTTACTCATGATGCTACATTGACAGTGTATTTATTTATGGCTTTATCATTGATGAAGTGGATTTGCAGAACCCATGGATTTCTCTTTCCTCCCTTCCTTCTCAAGACTGTGAATGATGCAACAAATGTCAAAGTACTTTGACTGTGCAAAATGTCCAAGATTTGTTAGTGAAAGCTGAGCTGCAGCTGCGTTTCTTTCAGCAAGTAAATCATATGTTCTGAGAAAATCTTTGTGCTAAACCCACAGAGACAGAACCACTTACAGAGGATGAGGAAGAGACGTGCAAGAGAAAAAAAATTGGTTTCAATGATGTAATGAAGGGAGAGTCCTAATTTTGATCAGCTTGAGCCAGGAGAGTATTTTGTGGAAAATGATGGGTAGAAGAAGCAAATCCCACCATTTGTGGCCAATGTTCTACTGCGAGTTGTAAAGTGTGAGCAAGCCAGGCTTGAGCAAGCTGCAGCAACAGAAGTTAGAATCGCTTTAGTGATGCATTTCCAGGGGAAAACACACCTTTATTCCCTGCTGCAACAGTGCCAGTCCCAGCACTCTGCTCTCCTGCTGAGGGGCTGCTGTTCTGCTTGTATGAGCAGAGGAGGGTGCTGGGTCTGAGCTGCTTTTTGAAGCCTGGAGTTTCTCCTGTAGCATGGAGTTTGGTTAGAAACACAAGAACCAGATGGAGTGGTGTATTTGTATCCACATATAAATGAGAAATATAAAAGAAGAGGAAGACATGGTAGGGTTTGTGTATTTGTGCTTCAAGTTGGTGTCTCTTGTAAGTGTTGAGCATGTGAGATTCACACATAAGTTAATTACGTGACCCTTTGTGTTTGCTCTTGGACCTGTCACATAGACTAGGAAAGCATTTAGCATTAGGTAGGATGTGCCATCACCAGTGGATCAGTACAGGGGCTCGATGGTGGTCACTGTTCCTCTGGCTCAGGTGCAGCAGCCCAGGGTGCCAACAGGCAGCTGGGGTGTGCCACACTCAGAGATAACTCTGAAGTGGCCTTTGAAACCATTTCTCTGCCGGGTGTGCATCCATATCCCAGCTGCCCATCTGGGGGATCCCTGAGGTCACCCCCACAGCTTCCTGCGTGTGTGGGGAGGAAAGAAATAAAATATGTGCACACAGAAATGTTTATCTGACCTGGCTAGGAAATGAAAAAAGCAAACAGGTATTTCCTGTGTCTGCCACAGTATTTGGCCTCATTACCTGAGAATTTTATTTCCTTTACATGTGCTGATTCAGTAATATTTTGCAACTTTGAAAAATTCTTCAGAAAGTAAATTAAAAAAAACAAATCAAACCCAAACAAACTTGTCTAACAAGCAGTTAAAGGAGAGTCAGTCCCTGGAAGATACTCAGCAAAAGCTTTGAGAAGCTAAGCCTATGTATTTTACTTCTAAGCAGCTTTAGACTTTATTTGATTTCTTTTGGCTAACATTAAAAAGAAATAGGAAAACTGCCTGCACTGTTAGCAGAAAATAAAATCCTGTTGCAAGCAAGCCATGTTTCCCTGCTATGCAATAGGCTGCTGTAAGATAAAAAAGAAGCTGACAAGTTTGCACTCAATTATGCCAAATAACCCCAAAAACATAGAGCTGCGTAACGTCTGACAAGTTCTAATCTCAGCCACGCTGTATTAACATTGATTCTCACTAAAACTATTTAATGTGCGTCTAATCTGCTGTTTTATTGTAAACTTGACTGTTTAGCATTTCTTAAGTGCTGAGGTGAAACGTTGACAAGGGAGTTGCCTTATATCTCTCAAAACATTCACTGTATAAATGAGAAAAATAAACCTTTTCATATCTCTGGAAAAAAAGAAAAAAAGTATTAATTTATCAACGGAGCTGTATATTTGTGTATAGATAGACAAGACATGTGAATGCCTGACCACGTGCACTTGTGCTCCTTGTGCTCCAGTGTTCTGTACAGATGAGAAGGACCACTCGCTTTGATTCCTCACCTTCCCCGCACAGGTTGTTTACAGGGGCTGCCCCGAGTCTGTCAGCGCAGCGTTCATTCCGGATAAACACCACCCGTGAAGCCTTTTGTTCCAACTTTTCTCTGGAGCCTCCGCCAAGGAGCGAGCCCGGTTCGGGGAGTCACCTTCCTGCGCTGCTGCTGACCCCTCCTGGCAAACCAGGGTGTGCAGGAACCCGGACAGGAGAGGACACAGGGACGGGGGGATGGATGGATGGATGGATGGATGGATGGATGGATGGATGGATGGATGGATGGATGGATGGATGGATGGATGGATGGATGGATGGATGGATGGATGGATGGATGGATGGATGCTTTTNTGGATGGATGGATGGATGGATGGATGGATGGATGGATGGATGGATGGATGGATGGATGGATGGATGGATGGATGGATGGATGGATGGATGGATGCTTTCTAGCCTTGTGTTGGGAAGGAGCAGTTCTCAGCTCCCATCCCGTTCCAGCTCTGAGTGTGCAGGCTGGCTGAGCACTTCCAGATCGCCCCTCCTAAAACCAAGCAATCTTTTTCAGCTGATGGTTTAAAATAGCAGCAGATCTGGCTTAGTTAAAAAAGCCCAGTTTTGGGGCCTTTCAGGCAGCTGGCCCCCACCATCAGTCCTGTAGGGCAGGCAGGCACCTCCTGGTGTCTCAGAGAGGGCTGGGAGAGTGCAACCCTGTAGGGGACAGGCCAGCCCTAGGAAACAGCCTTTACCCAGCTCAAGGCTCCAGTGAAATGTGCATTACTTTAAGCACGTAAAATTGAGGCTGAGGGGAAGGAAACTGCAGCTGGAGATGGTCTGTGGTAAACAGGCCTGCAAATTACCTCCCCAATTTACCATAAACTCACTCAGTTATGAAGAGGATAAGCCTGGAGCAGCCCAGTGCAGCCCTCTGTGCCTCCTCTCCTGCTGCAGGGGTCAGCATCAGCGCAGCTCCAGAGGTCACCAACTGCTGAATCAGGATCACATCAAACCCAACACAGACTTCACGAGTGTCCCTGTCACCCTGGGATGAACCATTAACCTAAATTGTGGAAGTGCAAACCCAGCACAGAAGGAAAGAGAATTGAGTGATTTATTCGTGCTGGGAGGGAGAAAGCTGCTTGGAGAGGGATGATGCTCCTCCTGTAAACAACCTGCTGCCTCTGGCTGCTGGCGAGTCCTCGTGTCGTGAGGAACCCTTGTGCTCTTTACCCACAGTCTCCTTTTTGCTGTTAGTTTCGGGTACCTGTTTTGCATCCAGCACCATATTTGAACTAGCAGAGAACACGTTGGGATTTGCGTTTAGACAAACTATTTAAGGCTCATACTTGTGCACTTGGTGTGATTTCTTTCCTGTGATGGGTAGAAAAGGTCTGTGATACAATGGTACACTTGATGCCTCACAAGGACGGCCATTACAACAGTATTCCAAAGGTTGATGTTTTGCTGGTTTTGTTGTACTGCTTGATACACATCTTGAATAAAGTCTTAATCTTTTCTTTATTAAAAAAACAAAACAAAACAAATATCTTTAGTCTGTTCAATGTATCTGGCAGGCCAGAATAATCACTTTGATGGCTGTATTATTTTTATCTGAATTCTGGCTGACTGTATATAGATGTATTCACTAAGTGCTGCATGTCCTTCAGAACTTTCTGTATCATGAACTGGAAAAAGAACAAAATACAGCTACTGAACACTCTGAGTAGTGAATTCATTGCAATGATACAGCCTCGTACAGCAAACCACCTCTGCTGTACAGGCACCTCTGGGGCTGATAACCAGGGCCTGGCTGCTCAAAAATGGGGTACCAGGGAATGCTTTAAAGCACTGCTTTCATACACTTGCTGGAGTATCAGCTTTGTAGAGAAAACATCTGATCCAACCCTTGGCAAAACCAGGGTCTAGTGGCCCTGCACACTCCAAACAGACTCCATGATAAACCCCTGGGTTTGTTCCATTTATGTGTGACCAAGAATATGCGGTGTGAGGTGTACTTAGGCTAAAAGGAGACAGAAACAAGAAATTACTCTGACCTATCTGCTTGAGGATGTCGTGAAGGACCCAAAGAATAGATTCTACTACTCCAAAACCAGCACAGGACACAAAATGTGAGTCCTATAATGAAAGCTGGTGGCCAATGCATTTTAAAATCAGTTATAACCACTGCATGTAGCCATGAAACTGGTTTTGGGGTTTTTTTTCCCTCTGCTTTCTAGCATGGACACAAGGCAACAGTGTGTTATTGTGACAGGCAACAATGCTGAGATGGAGAAGACTCCATTCAGTGAGCCACCAATGGATACAGTAAAATAGATCCTGGCGTTATTTAAACATATTTATTTAAAAAAATAAGATTAAATATATTGAATTATTCACTTTTAGTGCTGTTTAGAGTGTATTCCTCCATGTTAGACAATCACAGGAAACCACCAGACATCAGAATGTGTAGGTGACCAGCCAGACCTCTGCTAAGCAAAACACAAACTGCAGATGAAGATAATCTCGAGTACTCCTTTATTTTGGGCACTGATTCCCATAATTCTGCTCAGATGATATGCACATGTTTATTTTTAAAAAGTACAGGCATTACAGATTTATGTTCCAAAATCCAGACCATACCACACGACCACTCCCCCTGTGCTAGAGAAAAACAAACCAAGGTTTCTAAACACGAAGATTCGTGCGGTCGTGGTACTTCTGGTAGGGGTCATCAATGTACCAGTTCCTCCTTTTCCAGAAGGAAGTGGTCATTTTATCCAGGAGTTTACACTGGGTCCTCGTGCACAGCACAAACTCCCTCAGACGCTTCTTCTGAGCAGCTGACTTCTTCCATAGTTTCTTCTTATACCCAGCCTGTCAGGAGAAAACACACACACACAAAACCCCACTTCTCAGCAAATGCACAAACACAGCCACACTGCTCAGCAAACCTGGATAAATCCCCCACCTTCAGGAAAATGGGAGTCTCTCTACAGAGCTTTTTTCAATTTTCACACCAGCCACTGCCCTCCAAGGGAAGGAACACAATTACACTTTACACTGACTATAAAGAACAGGCTCTCATTATCCAAAAAAATCTCACCTTTCTCCTAACCCAGAGGCCATTGTGCAGCCGGAGGAACCTTTTCACCACAGATTTCACACTTTTCCTCTTTCCCTTCCGTAAGCTGCAGTAGGTGAGGGTCCTTGCTGGCTGCTGGAGTAGACTGGGAAGTAGAGGTGTGACACTAAAAAAAACAAACCAACCCCAAAACAGGGAGGAAAATAGAACAGGAATGAAACCCCTTTTTCTACAACTAATCATTGCTTTTATCACACACAGAGAGATCAGAAGAGCTGTGGCTTATTTGAAGGGACTCCTCTAACATTATAGCACAGCACCTAATGAGTGTAGAATACTAACAGCAGGACTGGACTCTTGTCAAAATTCAGCTCAAAGTTATTATTCCACAGAGAACACCTTTTTTTTTAATCTACCAAAAGCACTCAAACACTCAGAAGCCAATATTCAGCTGTTACTTGGATTCAGAAATTGCTTTTAGAATATTAATCACAGACAGAAGAGTTTGGGTTGGAAGAGACCTCTGGAAATCATCAGAACCCATCAGCGACAAGGGAAACAGCAGTGATTACAAGAAGATTAATTGTAAAATACAGCTGCAAAGAATATCCTAATTTACCTCCTGCTTCAAGCATTAGTGGTAACTGAAGTGTGAGGCTTGGAACTAACACAGGCCCATGCAGAGTGCAAAGGTGCCAGGTTTATACATTATATGTGTGTGTATATACATGTATATATGTATTTTTTATATATATGGGGGATGGGGTCAGTGTATTCTCCCAAGAAACAAAACCAGGACAAGAGCAAATGGCCCCAGGCTTTGCCAGGGGAGGTTTAGATCAGCTCTAAGGAAAACTTTCTTCACAGAAGGGGTTGTCAGGCATTGGAACTGGCTGCCCAGGGCAGTGGTGGAGTCACCATCCCTGGAAGGATGTAAAATCTGTGCAGATGTGGCACTTGGGGACACGGTTTAGTGGTGGCCTTGGCAGTGATGGGTTAAGGGTTGGACTTGATGATCTTAGAGGTCTTTTCCAACCTAAATGTTCTTTGATTCTATGATATTCATATATATATATATATGGAGGAGTTTCAATATGCATACTACATATATATTATAGAAAATACTACAAATTACTATATATAACATATACTATATTAAAATAATACAGTAAAATTAATACACGTGATGCTACATTAATGTATTATGAATAATGTATACGAGACAAATTTATAGGATAAAATATTACATATTATATGATGTACAACATATAACAACATAAGAACATATAGAAATACAGTCTCAAATATACTTATTGAAAATACTAACTTTAAAATTATTTATATTTTATATAAAATTTAGAAGATATATAAAATATAGAAGATATTAAAAATATATATTAATGACATAGATATGAATATATATATATACTGAAGCTCCTCCATATATACCTCAAACCCTTTTAGGGGTTTTCCGCACGAGGGAGAAGCCGCACAGCCGCACCTGCTGAGCACCGAGGGGGTCGCCGCCCGGGGCCGGTTCTCGCCGAGCAGCCGCGGGCTCCAGAGCGGGGCCGGGGCCGCTCCGTGCCCAACGCAGCGGGCGGGGGGGCCGCAGAGCGGGAGCGCGCGGGGGGCCCAGCGCCGCAGGATCCCTGCGGGGACACGGGAGAGATCAGCACAAACGTCCCAGCCACACACCCCCGGTACCGACACCGAACCCAGCCCCGACACCGACACCGACCCGCCAGGGCCCCG
>VZTJ01000904.1:824777-863204 GCA_013397795.1 Orthonyx spaldingii
GCCGCCCGCGGTCCGCGGCCCCGCGCGGGTGGAGGGTGGGCGGGCGGCGGGGGCGCTCCCCGGCGGGAAGGACGGGACCTTGCCTTCCCCGGCGCGGCCTCCGCGCTGCCGCGCTGCCCCGCTGCACCCGGCGGGTCCGGCCGCCCGCCCGCAGGGTCGGCACCGCGGGTCCCGGGGGATAGTGCGGGCACACGAGTGGTGGTAGCGCTCGTGTTTAAGGCATCCTTCTGTCCGCACAGCGGGGCACGAGGAGGACGCAACACGCGATGCCGGGGCAGAAGTGCCCATGGGACTGGTGCTGTGTGTCCTGGACCTTTGCCTCTCCTTATCAGCAGAGATAAGGATGATGATGTGTTGTGGAGCCTTTTTAAAGCAGTAGGCCAACTTCAGGAAGCCGCAGGGGTTTATAGGTGAGGGTGACTCCTCTGCCAAGGCCCCAGCTTTTATTTCAGCTGCCTTAACTGATAAAACATAACCTGATTAGATCACTCTTACATCTTGCTCTCCATCCCAGTGTTCATTACTCTCTGTTCACACGGTTTAGCAAAGGAGGAGCTGTATGTTCTTCCCTTTAAAGCTCCAGCCTTTCCCACTGCAGCAGCTGCATTTCCTCCGCAGCTCTGTAAGGCTGGAGAGCCCTTGGGTCACCTGATGCCCACTGAAAAAAGGCTCTGGGTTTGCCTGGCTGTGGAAAGTTTCATCTGGAAGTTGAGAAGATGAAAACCAGGCTTTGGCAGATACCTATCACTTGAGGCTATTTGCACGTGCTGGGCCTTTAGCAGAATGTGTCTGCAATGACTGTACAGCTCCGGAACAGCCAGGGCGGTGCTCTGCAGCTGGAAGTTGGTCATGGGGCTACACATATTTGGTGGAAGAGTCACAGAGTGGTTTGGATTGGAAAGGACCTTAAAACTATCTCATTCCAAACCCTTGCCATGGGCAGGGACACCTTCCACTATCCCAGGTTGCTCCAAGCTCCATCCAACTTGAACATTTCCAGGGATGGGGCAGCCACAGCTTCTCTGGGCAACCTGTACCAGGGCCTCCCCACCCTCACAGGGGAGAATTTATCCCTAAGAACTGTGTAAACACAGAGATGCCACAGCACTCTGTGAAGTTTGTTGTCTGTACCACAGAGCTCATGGTGGAGATTGGGAAAGCTTTATTCATTCTTTCCTACTGTGAGCTCCGTGTTTGGAGCATCCCTAAACTTGTAACAAGTAAATTGAAGTTGTGTCTGTGAGAGAAGGGGGTCTTCATCACTTTGATTTCAAAAATGTTTTCTGCTGCGTGTGCATTGCTGCAGAGAGATTTTCTCTTACTTCAATTGTTTCTGTAGTTTTCCTTGAAAAGAAACAGGGCTTTTAGTAAAAGTGTGTGGTATTTAGCAGAAGTCTTGAATGATGGGAAATCAGTTAGAGTTTTGTGATCAAATGACCTTGTTGTACCTGACCTGTCTTAATGAAAGCAAATTTCTCTGAAAGTTCTGGAATCCCACATTGCAGAAATTCTGGATGAGGATGCTTGAGCCTGGTGCCTGAGAGAAGCTGAGTTGGGACTGAATGAGCAGAGGATGGTGTGTCCTGTGTCTGGTTATTTGAAGTTACACAGGAAGTATAAACATGCAAGGCAGATTTTATTTGTTTAATTAATGATGTTCTGCCGTGCTGTTCCTGCCCTGAGCGCTGCCAGGGTGAGCTCATGTGGATACCCTTAAATGGCCTTAAATCACTGGGGCCCATAACATTAACCTGATGAAGGTGTGATGTGCCCTGCAAAGTGATTTTCATGATGATTAAACAGTAGATAATGAATGTAAAATAGAAAATGAATGTAAAATTTAAGAAGTTGAATGAAAAAATATGTAGAATTGCTGGAGGGGGAGGAAGAAATAGAAACAGCTGCCCTGCAGTGCCCTTGCTGTGGGCATCCTTGCTGTCTCTGTGCTGCCTCGTCCAAAGAATTTTCTGTCTTCTGCATGACAGAAAGTGGTTTATTTCTGGCTTTTGCAGGGCACAGCAAAGCACATGTGATGCATTTCTCCCAAATTCCTTGAGGCATTATTACAAATAAATAACGGGTCTAAAAATTTACAAGCTTCCAGAAATGATGCAAAGAGGAGATTAGAAACTACCTGCGAGTTTCCAAATCATGGTGATACAGCAAATATAAGCAATGTTATTATGGTGGCCTAAAGAGAGCAATGCTTCTTTAAAAATTGATTTTTTAAAAATCCGTGATTTTTGGAGGTAATAGTGTATTTGGATGTGAGGGAGGAAAATTGAACTTGGGCTTCTGTTCATAAAACATGGATACCTACAGATTTTCATTTGCTGTTCCACTGGCCAGCTGTGGAAATTTGTTGAAGTGTCTTGAAAGATGGAGTTGGTGAGGGCTTGTTTTGGGTTTAATTATTGCTCCCATTGCTACCTGTGTGAGAGTCCCAGTGCTATAGATGGAAGGCCTGTGTTTTGTTTCATCTTGATGAAAAATAAATAGAAGTGAGGATTTGGCTAATTCTGAAACAGTTCAGCTTGGAAGAGATCTCGAAAGAGCCAAAAGTCCAAAGGGCATCTGGACTAAAATCGATAATCTCTCCAAAAAAACCATCCTGGTTTGCTGAGATGAGAGAAGCAGGTGTTCTGCTCTGCCTTGGTGACTCCCTGAGCTCAGCCTGATCCCGAGGGCAGGAATGATGTGTTTACTGAAGGTATAGAGCTAAATGAGTCCAGTGTTTGCCATCCCTGGGTGTGAGCAGGGGTTTTAGCCAGCAAGGACAGGGGGGAGCTGGCCCAGCCTCCAGGTTCTGGTTGTGGCAGCCTCCAGGATCAGCCAGAAGGCAAACCCAGCCCGAGCAGGGATGTGGGAGTGACAGGAGGTGCAGGGTGGGACAATCTCCAGAAAGCCTGGCCAGGAGTGATGGCTGATTTCCAGGGGAGCACCAGGAAAACAGCGTAATCCCAAAGTGTTGGAAGGGACTGGAAATTCAGTCTGAAGTGAGAAACAGAAAATCAGGGGTTTTTTTCCCTTCTTATTTTATTGGATTGAGCTGCATACATTACACTAGATTATTTTGCTCCTGCTGTGCTTCCTGGTGTAATAGGGACATACTGAAAGTCAGGAGCATGTTCAAAAGTTGATAGCAAAATGATTTGCGAGGCTTTTATTAGTGAAATTCCTCTTGAAAGGACCAATGAAGCCTCAGTAAGTGCTCCTGGGGTAGTCCAGTCAGATTATCAAAAACATTACAGAATATATTTTTTATTTTGTCACCCATTCTATCCATCACAATCCAGAAAACCAACCACGAAGCACAGTGAGGGCTCCTGAAGGTCTCAGGGGTAAGAGGAGGACGCTTCCTCTTGCTGTACATGTGCTCCTGCTACTAATTAAAAATGTTTTGGCTGCCTTTGTGGAAAGAGTAAGAATGCAGTGTTCCTGCCTTTTCCTGTCTATGCTGTTGGATGAGGATAGGACCTAAACCACAAGAGTTGTTCATGTTATTGCCATGTGCCAAAGGAAATAGAGAAACTTGCCTTCTGGGGTTATGTTGTAGGGAAGCATCTCCCAGTTTTTTCTTTTTTAAAGAAAAAATTCCCGGTTGGGTAAAATACCTCAGCTGTGGGAAAAGTTCTTTTTGTGCCTTGCACTTTGAATTCTCATGAGTCCTGTATTTCCCTGTTAGTAATTCCCACGTGGGGAACAAACCTCTGAGGGCAACAGTGTGTTTTCTTCTGTAGGCTTAGAGTAGCTTAACCAGTCCTTCAGAGAAGATAAAAATCTTGGTAATATGGATTTTGTTAAGTGGAATATAATAAAATACCACTCTTCATATACTAATTTAATTTATATTATAATCTGATGTCTGTCTGGAAAGTGTACATGTTATTCATTCTTTTAAAGAAGAGGTTTTGGTTTGGAAGCTCAAGGAGAATTGCTTGTATATCTTAAGAATTAAAAATAGTTTTAAGCATTTAAACAGCTGTTGTGTTCTGCCCTGCTCACACTGAGACTGAAGTGCATCTGAAACTAACCCAGTTGTACTGCCCACCCAGCACAGAAATCAGCGAAATAAATGCAGAAATAACCTGGGGTAGGGGTTTTGTTCCTTCTCATTTTTCAAAATGCCTAATGACTGCATAAAAAGCACCGAACCTGGGAGCTGCACATGGGGAAGCTCTGCGTGTGTTCAGGGAAAAGAGCCCAGCGTGGCTGTTCTGGGGCCGGTCACAGCTTTCCTACAGCCACGTTCAGGCTGTGGCAGTGGGGCAGACGAGCCCAGTGCTGGTGTTTGGGGGGAGATGCTTTGCTGTGCTCGCTGCTGACCGATCCCTGCCTCTCTCCTCTCCCTGCAGAGCAGCCGGTGTGCGAGAGCCTCGTCCCGTCCCTCGCGGCTGTACCGCGGATACGCCACCCACTCCGGGGACTCCGGGTAGGTAGCGGCTTTGGGGGTGGAGATGCTTCTGCCCCTGCATTGACCAAGAGGGAATCTTGGCTTTTCACACGAGGGCAGACTCCTGGCAGAGGGATTTTTGTGTGGAGTAACTCTTTTTCTCATGGGTTCGTGTGCTCCTTGTTTGGTTCAGTCAGATTTAGATGAAGAAAACGAAGATGATCAATATTTATCAGGGAAGTTGTGGGTTGCCATCTTACCTTTGGGTTAGTCCCAAACCAGTTCTACCAGGGGTGAAGGGGATTTAAAGCAGGTGCTGGGTTTGTTGACAGGCCCTGGAGCAGAGTGGTGGTCCCCAGCTGTAAACTGACCACTCACAAACTGTTTGATGTCTGCCATATGATCTAATTTACATCCCTTTCACTCTTCTTTCCTCCCCAGCGTTTCTGTAGGCAAAGTCATTGGTGCAGGGCTCCTGTTCGTGGGGGGAGGGATAGGTGGAACCGTCCTGTACGCCAGCTATGACAGACAATTCCGCGAGAGCGTGGAGAAGGCCATTCCCTACTCTGACAAACTCTTTGAGATGGCTCTTGGCCCTGCACCTGCCAGCACACCAATGCCAAAGAAACCAGTAAGTGTTTCCCATTCACCCCCACACACTCATTTCTCTGGTTTTTAAAGAGGGTCTGCCCTTAGGTTTCAAATTCTGATTAATTTTGCTATGTACTAAGAATTTTAAAAGTTTAAGAATTACAAACTCAGTTCCTACTCGGTGCTGCCAAAGTGATGCTTGTACATTTCCCATTATCATGTTATGATTGTGATCTGTGAATTGTAAAACTTACTTTTATTTACAGTAAAATAATCTAATCCAACTGAATGCCAACAGAATAGCTGCTGTGCTTATACTCAGAAATAAACTGGGGGGAGGGAGGCAAGTGACAGGCTGGAATTTAACTGCTTTACTAGAGGCTTAGTGTAGTTAGTGGTGTAGCAGGATTACAGAACTTACTCTAAATGAAATTATTTTATAGAGGACTGAGAACATTCTTGAATGAGTAAAGATTTGAATGGTACAGAGCCAGGCATAAGCATCATGCTTGGAAATTTTAGTGGCACGACCCTGGAGAAAGGAAAATCTGATACTGTCTTTGGCACAACTCTGGAAATTGAACCTAGAAGTTTCTCTGCTCCTGCATGTGAAAGAAAACACGTCCCAGTTATCAAGAAACTGAAAATCTGCTCTAGCTGTGGTTTTTCTGAGCTTTCAGAAGTCATTTGGCTTTCAGGAAACCTAAAATACTTTTAATTGGATTTTAAGAAGGCTGTTCTTAATGAGTGGGGGAATATCAGTCAGCAAAATTTTATCTCTTCTGGTTTTAGCTATACTTTGTGTGATCATCCAAGCTCTTGGTGCCTCTGAGGCACTAAGGAATTTTGTAAACCTTGTTGCTCAGCAGAGTTATCACCTCCCCAGTCATGGCACTAACTCAGATGGTTTTGGTTTTACCTTGTGGCTTTCCATAATGCATAATAAGGGATTAATATCATGAAATGTCACAGTACTCTGTGTTTGAATGTTTATCTGCCCCAACCAGCATCTGAAGCCTTTCAAAGTGAAATCAGTGAAGCCACACTTAGAGTTTCTGCATTGTCTGTAGTGTTGATAACACTCAGAAGTGTTTGGAATATTTGGGGCATGAAACTATTTACTTTTTATGCATAAGTTAATAAATATTTGTTTATAGTGAAAACCACCACAACTCTACCTTCATTTCTGGAGAAGTGAAAATTGTAAAAATTCCTTCTGAATTAAAAACCAAGCCAAGACATCAGGTGGCCTTGCTGCTGTTTTTATGTATACTTGGAAGCTCAGATTTATGGTACAGACACCTGGGCATGGAAAAGTTCTTTTGCATTATACTGGAATTGGTGAAACCTGAACTGTTTGAAAAACTGATGATATTTCTTATTTTTGACTTTTGAAGATACATCAAGGTCCACTGAAGATCTCATCTGTAGCAGAAGTAATGAAAGAGTCTAAACAACCTGCTCCCAAACCCCAGACAGGCAAACCAGAAGCTGCTGCTCCTACAGAGGAAAAAGGAGGTAAATTTTTAGAATTTCATTTATAAAGAAGCAAATGACCTAATGATCTCCCGTATCATGTATATTAGAGTAGATTAAAATTGTCCTTTGAATGGTTGAAGGTAAATGTTGTAATTTCTTAGAATTAATGCTTTTTTCTTTCCAAGTCGTAACATTTGCCTAAACGGCTTTAGCTTTTTTCCCCCTGTTTTTTTAGGAAATGTATTTACTTGATAGGATATTTGAAATCTAAGATAAATAATGACTAACCTGCATAGTTTAGATATGAGACTCAACAGGAAGAGAAGTTCAGGTAGTGGACTCTGAGGCTCTTGCAAGTACAAGACACTTAATTTTGGATAATTACTGGGCTACTGTAAAGCCAGATCAAATGGAGAGGAGCAGTTGTGATGCCTTTTTGTGTTTATCTCTTATGGCTCTGTGTATGTGTAACTAATATCTTGTTGCCGTTTATCCAGGAAATCATCTTCTTCTGGAAATAATAACATCCATATCCAATTAATACGTTTCTACAGAGGAAAAAATTAAGTCTTATATCCCTGTTATTACATTACAGCACTTACCATGGAATGGTTTGGAAGGGTGTTTAAAAATCATCTACTTTCAACCTCCTGCCAAGGGCAAGGACATCTTCCACTAGGACCCAAAAGGCCCATCCAACCTGGCCTTGAGCACTTCCAGGGATGGGGCAGCCACAACTTCTTTAGGCAACCTGGTCCAGGGCTTCACCACCCTCACAGTAAAGGATTTCTTCCTAACATCTGGTCTAACCTTCCCTCTGTCAGTGTGAAGCCATTCCTCCGTGGCCTGTCACTCCATGCCCTTGTCAAAGACCATCTCCAGCTTTCATGTAACCCCTTGTAGGTACTGGAAGGCGCCAGAAAGTCTCCCTGGAGCCTTCTCTTCTCCAGGCTGAACACCTCCAGCTCTCCTAGCCTGACTCTGTAGCAGAGGTGCTCCAGCCCTCTGAGCATCTTCATGGCCTCCTCTGCACTGGCTCCAACAGCTCTATGTCCTCCTTGTGTTGGGGGCCCAGAGGTGGATGCAGCACTACAGGTGGGGCCTCACCAGAGCACAGCAGAGGGGCAGAATCCCCTCCCTTGACCTGCTGCTCACCCTGCTGGGGATGCAGCCAGGACATGGTGGTTTCTGGACTGGCTGTGTACATGACAAGGTCATATTGAGCCTCTCATCCACCAGCACCCTGAAGTCCTTCTCCTGGGGCTGGTCTTGGTCTGTTCTCCCCCCAGTCTGTATTTGTGCTTGGGATTGCCCTGACCCACGTGCAGGACGTTGCACTTGGTGTTGTTGAACTTCATGAGGCTCACACAGTCCCACCTCTTGAGCCTGTCCAGGTCCCTGTGGATGAACATCCCTTCCCTCCAGCGTGTGACTGCACAGCTCAGCTGGATGTCATCAGCAAACCTGCTGAGGGTGCATCAGTCCCACTGCCCAGGTTAAACAGTCAGAGATGTTAAACAGTCCCAGTCCCAGCACTGGCCTTGGAGAACTCACCACTGGTGTCCACTTGGACACTGAGCCATTGACCACAACTCGTGAGTGTGACCATCCAGCCAGTGCCTCTTCCACGGAGTGGTTCATCCATCACATCCAGGGCTCTCCAGTTTAGACACAAGGACGTCATGCAGGACAGTGGCAAATGCTTTCAAAAGTCCAGGGAGGTGATGTCACTTGCTCTTCCCTTATTCAGCAGTGCTGCTCCCTCGTTGGAGGGCCTCATCTACTCTGTCATCCTGCTCAGGCAGCCTGCAGCAGACCCCCACTGTAATGTCACCTCTCCCTGCCCTCCCTGTAATCCTGACCCATAAACTCTTGCTGGGCTCTTCATCCATTCCCATGCAGAGCTCCATGCACTCCAGTTGGTCACTGACAGAGAGGGTGATTGCACTGCTCATCTCCCCTGCCAGGCCTTCCTAAAGAGCCTTCATCCTTCCATTCCAACACTCCAGGCACAGGAGCCATCCCACCACATCTCCACCAAGTGAGGTTCCCTTTTCCTGGGTCCCCTCTCCCAGCAGGTTTAGTTTAAGCCCCTCTTAATACTCCATCTCAGCAGGCCCCTGGCCGAAGATGCTGTGACCCGTCCCTCTCTGGCAGATGGAGCCTGTGTCCCCAGCTGTACTAACTGGTGTGTTCTGCAACTGTGTTTAACAGCAGGCAAGGCTGCAGCACAGATCATCTCTGCAACAGGGGTAGCCATGTCGGTGCCAGCTCCGGGGATACAGACTGAAGAAGGTGAAAAAAATCATGTGAATACAAGGAATAAAACCCAGATCCTCTAGTTCATGTGCATGCATTCTTGCTTCTGTGTTGGTGTTGGTCAGTGTTTAAAGGTGTGAGCCTGTGCCTTTTGCAGAAAACTTTCATCATCTGTTAATAGATTTTTAACGCAGTGAGAGCTGTGATTGATGCCTGAGACAGGTATAGGTGTAGGCACAAGAGCAAAGCCTCACTGTATGCTGAACTGAACTTGCACATTCCAGTTTGCCTCTGCTCTTGGTGGCTTTGTGATTGCTGTTCAGAAGAGCATCTCTGCCCAGGGCCAAGTGAAGAAACTTTAAACTCAACAAGAGACATCAGCCTCTGGATGATGGTGGTCTCTTTCAGATGAGATTAGATTATATTAATTCCTGTGTGAATGAACACATTTCACAGAAAGCATGCCAGGGGTAAGTACATGCTGCAGAGAAATATCAGCGTTATTCAGAGGTGACCTGATGGGTTTTGTTGCAGTTTGAGGCTGAGAGCTCTGTGCTCTCTCCTCAGTTCAGATGCAACTTGCTGTTGGTCTTGAGAGCATTAATTAAGTCAACTCTCACTCTTAAAGGCATTTTAAGTGGCCATAGGCAAGGGAATAGAGTACAATTGTGATTCAGCATAGCCTTCTCACTCATCCTTTGTTGTTTTGGTTGGGCTCTGTAAGCATGCCAAAGGAGAATTGAAAAAAAGCAAGAATAGAGATTCACTTGAAATTTAAACTTGGCTCCATAAGTGTTTCTCACTCTTTACTTTGCCTTTTACTTCTGAATCTTGTGTAATTTTCTAACTATACAGTGTAAAATCTCCAAATGCACGTGAGGTGTCCCTGCTATTGTCTTTAAGATGTGAGACTGACCTTTGTAATTGTGGATATAAAGATTCTTCAGGTAGTTTCAGCATGGCTTTGAGCAGAAGTCAGATATACAAAGTGATACCAACTATAAAAATCAGTTTTGATGAAGTTGACTTCCCTGCAAGTAGCCTGTGTACACTAATTTGGACTCTCAACTTGAACAGTTTGACTCTTTCTTTACTTCTGAACAGGTAAAGAAGATGCCCACGCTATAAAAGAACGGCCTCCAGAAGAAGTTGCAGCCCGGCTTGCCCAGCAAGACAAAGAGGAGCAAGAGAAGGTATCAGGTGAGTGCGCCCTGTCACTGTTCTTGTGTGTGCTGCACAGGACAGAACTGTGGGATTGCCTTGGCTTTAGAGTCCTGTGCTGCTTACACAGCTCTGGGCTGTTGTCCCTGTGTTGAGCTGGCAGAGGGAGTGGTGGTGAAGCTTCTTCCACCCACTCAGAAGTAACTGGGAATTGAAGAATAATGAAAAATTTCAGGTTGGAATGGACTTCAAGGTTCAAGGAAGATAACAAAAATTTACTTCTTTTCCTAAGAACCATTAGAGCAAGTGAACATGGGATATACCTGCACACCCCTGCAAACCCACAGGAAAAAGTCTTCCTCTGGGTAGTGTTTTGCTGTAGGTGCAGACTTGCACCTTAATGCCCCTGCTCTAAATGAGGAGAGCATTTTGGTGACCTTGTTCTGTAGGCTGCTGTTTAGTTCCCACACTGACCAGCTCTTTTAGGTCACAGAAAATAGTATAGACACAGAGGCTGTAATGTGCCATTTTACTAACTAAAAACTTATTTTCTTTGTTGTTTATTTGACTTAACTTTTTTTCCAGCCCTTGCAGCTACTCTAGAAGGAGCCCTAAACACAACTGCTCGTGTAACCCTTCAGGCTATCACTGCTCAGGAGTCAGCTGTGCAAGCAGTGAATGCTCATTCCCAAATACTGAAGGAGGCCATGGATGATTCTGAGGTAAATTGGACAAGTGGGGGAATTTTTTTCATTTTCATTTTGTTCAGCAAAACTTCAATCTCATAAAAAAATAAACTTGGAATCTTTTCTTGCAATGCCTTTACATTTATCACAGTTTTAACTTACCTTTCCACTTGTGAAATGTGGTGTAGTCAAATAATACAATGGTTTTGATTTTGAATTTTGTTGGGATTTTTTTTCCCAACTGCTCTATTTTCTATTTGCAAGAAGAAGATTCAAGTTAAGACATTAATGGTTTTCACACTGCATTTTAATTCATTTTAATTCCCAAGACTTTTTTTTACCTAGTTAAGATCACGCTGTCCACCCCAATAATTCCATTGAAGTTAGTCCCTTTGCCAACATCCTCTTGCTGGATTGTTTGTTTCTTGTCGGGACATAGGAAGGGGATGTGCAAGTGATAAAATTTGTGGTAGATCCATTGTGTGGATCTGCCACTGCCCATTCAGTTCTGCAGCAGAGATAAAATTCAGTTGTTAATCAATTAGCAGGGACATGGGGGCAACCAACTAAGCACTCAAGACTTAATCTAGTAGTTAGTAAAATAACTGCCTTAAGAGATTGCTTTTAAACTTAATTACTAAGCTTAACCAACTTTAAAGTATTACAGTACTTTAAGTATTAAGTTTAAAAGCAATTTTCAAGTATTACAGTACTTCAGTACATGTGGAGCTTTCCCCACAATACATTGTGCACCATCAGGGATCCTCATGTCAGCTCCT
The DNA here is from genome assembly GCA_013397795.1 of Orthonyx spaldingii. NCBI lineage: Eukaryota > Metazoa > Chordata > Aves > Passeriformes > Orthonychidae > Orthonyx > Orthonyx spaldingii. The sequence continues at coordinate 836,126 of VZTJ01000904.1, forward strand.
CTGTGTGGACAAAGGTCTGTGGCTCAGGGAAAAAAAAAACATTAAGAGTCAAACAAAACCAAAACAAAATGTTTGAAGAGAAAGATCATTTGTAAAGCTTCCAGCTGTGCTGTTGCAAAACACAAGAATGGCTGAGTTTGAGGGAAATGCTCAGCGCCATGTGAATCTCTGCAGGCTTTCCTCCTTTGGTAACTCTTGTTCAGTGATTGTAATGACCCTGATGAGGAGTCTGTGCTTCCCAGGATGCCGGGGAGAAGAAATCCTCGCAGTGGCGCACGCTGGAGGAGGCGCTGAGGGACCGGAGGAGAGCCGTGGACGAAGCTGCTGACGCCCTTCTGAAAGCCAAGTGAGTTGCTTGATTTCAGTTTTGGAGTAATAAGTTACATTGCTCATGTGAGGGCTGGCAAACACTAGGTGAGTTTCTGAGAAGTCTGGAGTCCCCTCTGTTCATGCTGAATGATCTGTTTGTGCCAAATCAAAAAACAGTTTAATACTCATTAGCCCGAGCGTTGTGATTTGATGTGTGTAAACCTTGGGTGCCTGTGCACAAAGTCCTCCCTGTACCAGGGAGTCTGAAACAGTCCTGCTCTTTGTAAGAACTTATCTCCTTAGTACTTGTATAGACTGCTGGTAAGTTCAAGTAAGATTAACAAACCAAAAATTCCACAGTCCTTTTAGTGTAATTGCTGAATAATTTTGTTGATAATAAACCTATTGTAAGGACTTCAGCCTGGAGAAGAGAAGGCTTTGGGGAGACCTTCAAGCACTTTCCAGCATCTTAAGGGGCTACAAGAGAGCTGGGGAAGGACTTTTTACAAGGGCAGAACAAGGGGGAATGGCTTTAACTAAGAGAGGGCAGGTTTAGATGGGATATTAGGAAGAAGTTCTTCCCTGTGAGGGTGGTGAGGCCCTGGCACAGGTTGCCCAGAGAAGCTGTGGCTGCCCCATCCGTGGAAGTGTTCCAGGTGAGGTTGGATGGGGCTCTGAGTGACCTGTTCTAGTGGGAGGTGTCCCTGCCTGTGGCAGGGAGTGGAACAAGATGATCCTTAAAGTCCCTTCCAACCCAAACTGTTTGAGGATGACTCCCATGACTGCACTCTGTGTATGGAGTCAGTAACATCACCAGCTTCTTTTGGTTGTAATGAAAAACTAAACTTTGCAGTATCCTTTGGCAGTTCCCTGTGTCCACAGAATTGCTTTTAAGCAATTAGATTTTTACTAAGCAGGTGTGTAAGAAAAACTTGAATTCTGAATGGGAGCATTGCTTGTGCCCAGGGCTCTGTATGGACTGTGTTGATGTGCCCCAGGTGTGGTCTGTGGGCACTGGAGGAGCAGAAATAAAATGACAAACAGATGACAAATATCTCCAAGATGCCCTTGTAATGAGGTTAGAAATAAATTTGGAAACCCTTTGATGCTTCTGAGGCTGAGAGGGTAACATCATCCTTGAAGCTGCATGGTTGCTATCACATTATAAGCTTCCCTTATCTTGGATGTTGCTGTGCTGACTAAAATTAGTGGGAGGTGTAATTGAGGTTTCATTGTTGAAACAAAGCTAATGCAAACCCCTCATGCACCAGCTTTCATTCTCTGCTGCTCTACTGGATATCTTTGCTTTTATTTATTTTCATAATTTACTTATTTTAAAGCTTGTTCCTTGCTCTAATGAGGTCATTGGAAACCCCCATTGGTTTGAATGGATTTGGAAAAGGAACATTTTTTCACTTTTTCCTTGATTTCCAATTGTGCTAGAGGAAAGCAGTTCTTTCCTAATTACAGAAAACCATAATCTATCTTTACAGAGCCTTATAAATTTTCTCCCATCCTCATTAATCTCCACCAGTCACCATGTCCAAAACACTTCTGCAAGCGTAAGCCATCTATATTAAAAATGTTTCCTTGCTGCTGTTACGTGCTGGAAATGTCTGTTGTCTAATTCTGACTTAGTTTTACTAATATTAACTCCTTTCAGTGAACTTCCATCTTCTCTTCAGCTAAATCCTGAGTACTAATTGCAGTATAAATAATTCTCATTTTACATGGAATAGCCACACTGACATCTTTAGGTTCCAGGCTGTGGGAAAAAAATAATCCTTAGTCAAAGCATCTTAGAGTTGGTAGATAGGAAGCACCAGTAGAGTTACCCAGTAGTTCTTCCTGTGAGTACCAACAGCATAAAGTAAATTTTCTTTGGGGTGATAAGCCCTGTATGTGTTACATTTAGCAGCTGATTCTCTTTCCAGAGAGGAGTTAGAGAAGACGAAGGGTGTAATCGAGAAGGCCAAGAAGTCTCAGCTGGCAGGAGCCAAACCTCACATTGTCGCTGCAGAAGAAAATCTCCATCATATGATCGTGGACTTGGACAATGTGGTGAAAAAGGTAAAGCTTCCTCAGACTGTCCATAATTCCCATTAGAGTAGGGACTCCTTGGTAGCTTGTGCAGACCCCTTGTTCCCAAATCCTCTGCAGGGGATGAATTATTTCATAGAATCACAGAATGTGCTGAGTTGGAAGGGACACATCAGGATCATTCAGTCCAACTCTTGGCCCTGCACAGGACGCCCCAAGAATCTCACTCTGTGCCTGAGAGTGTTGTCCAAACACTCCTTGAGCTCAGACAGGCTGGTGCTGTGAGCACTTCCAGTGCATTGTAAAGTGTAAATCCATCCTCTTGTAGCTGTACTCAAACTTTGAGCTGGTTATATTGCCAGGAATCAGACATGGCAAGGTCTTTGTGAGAACTTAGACTCTGTCTTGAAAGAGTCCCCAGGTGGCTTGATGGTGTCAGTCTTTTCTGTTGGCAACTTGAAATTATTTTCATTTGATTCCAAGATGGATTTACCATGAGAATAGGGAGGAGTTGGAACAACGTGTGCTAATGACCTGGTGTGTAAATCACTTTGCAGTTCAGAAGACTGGGAAGGAAATGTAAAGGTGAAATTTATCTCCCCTTGCAGGGCAGCTAATAATTCATCAGATATGTCTGGAGTGAATTTAGCCTGATAGTGGGAACATCAGAACTCACTGAAGATGGCAGCCATCACAGGCGTCACTTACCCGGCCTGTAAGATGGCTGTGAGCAGAGAAAAGGAGCTGGAGGTGTTTGAAGATATAAACTGAATTCAAGATACTCTTGGTCCTGTCCAGGTTGTAGGCAGGCTGTGTAGTTACAGTGGGCATGTGAGGCAAAACAGATTAGTGATAGTTCCAGCACATAATTATTGTGTACAGGGATTTAATATCACAGGGTGGGTTTTTGTGCTCTCTCAAGTCAGTTTGCTTTGGTTGGGCTGGGGGGTAACGATATGTGCCAGTGTCTCAGGGCTTGGCTTTAAATTACACGTGCCTTCAATTTCAGTCCTTGCCTTGAAAAATTAATTAATCTCTTTGTTGTTTGTTCCAGGTTCAGGCAGCACAGTCTGAGGCCAAGATCGTGGCTCAGTACCATGAGCTGGTGGCCAGAGCCAGAGAGGAGTTCCAGCGGGAGCTCGACAGCATCACCCCCGACGTGAAGCCTGGCTGGAAGGGGATGAGTAAGTCTCCCTCTGTGGGGTTGCCTTGTGCTTGTTTCACTGTGGTTTGTGGTGCTTGGCCACTCAATGGCCAGCATCCCAGTTTTCAAATTCTCACAGTATTTGGTTGGTCTGAAGTGAAAATGATTTCACAACTAAATTAAATAATCTAAAGCAGGTGTTGTGAAGAGGATTCGTTCTACCTGTGCCATATGGGAAGTATCACAGAATGTAGCTCTTGTGTGATAAATATCACATGGTTGTCTGAAGATCTCCCCCCCTCCCTGGTATCTCAGGAAGGGAGCCAGGTCATTCCAGATTTCAATCAAATCGGTGTTAATCGGTGATCAAATGCTTGGCTGACTCTGTGATTGGAGGTAAAACACCATTGTTACAGGGTGGTAAAGAACTCCCTGAACTTTTCTACATCATCACTGAAACTGAGAAGTTCCATTGTTCATACCCCGCCTGGCCCAGTTCATTTTATTTCTGAACTAAACTGACACAGTAACACACCTGTAACAACAGCCAGTGCTGCACATAACAGTGAACAGTCAGCTCACCCACAGTGATGCTCCCTGCACACTCCTTGCCACAGCTTCCCTTGCTCACCTTAACTGCTTTCATTTTAAAGACAAGCAGAGCTGCAGAAGGTGGAATGTTCACCATTACTGTGGACGAGCTCCTGCCAGAACTCATGTGTGGTATGTCCATGGAGCAATTACTGCCTGTGGTAGTTCAACAAAATTAATTAAAAAAAAAAAACCCCAGCTTTTCCAGATATTTGTACTCAGGGTTTAACATAAATGTACTAAGTGATCTCAGACTTTTCTAGCTGATGTGTTCAGAGGCAGCTGTCCAGGCTTTATTTCTGAGTTACAGACTTTTTTATAGAAGTAATATCTGCTATTTGAAAAAAATGTGGTGTCAGTATTGCCTTAATATTTTCTTGAAGAATACAATGCAGAATTACAACAGACTCTTTTAATGCTACTTCATGCTTTAGAAATGTGGGCCTTAGTCCACAAAATCATTTTCCTGGCTAAATGAATAAACCAGACCTTTGGAATGGTCAGTTTTCATTTAAAAAACAGCCAACCACAAACCCAGTATATGTGGGGAAAACATTTGAAATTAACAAATTGTTTGTGGAGTTTGCTTTTGAGGTGTTACTAGTTTTGAAGAAAAATCACTTATTTAGGCTCCCTGAGGATAGAGCTGCCTTTCCTTGTGCAGGATAAAAGGAGAACATCTTGGGTTTTGTGATCATTGCCCTTCTGTGGGAGGAAAGGGAAGCTCCTGCTAGCTTCCATGTGCCCCTTTTCTCACTGGTGTGACCTACCAAAGCACATGGGACAGATCTGTTGGGGTCCCCGACTCTTACTGCCACTGGGGAATTTGTTTCTTGACCAACTGCTTCTGTTTGTAAGAATCTGCAAATGTCAATGTAAAATTCCCAGTGTCCTGTTGTACTTTTCTACTTCAAACTTCTGTTCCTTGCTTTGGCTGAATTTAAATGTCCATCTGTGGGTTTCCAAGGGTGATTTTAGGGGTTGGGGCATCTTGGTACATCTTGCCTGTAATACAGAGACTTTTATACTCCACATACTGTTCTTCCTGAATTCCTAAAGTCTTGGTCTCGTGTTTAAGTCACTGTAGATAAGCTCTTAGTTTTCTATTTTACTTTTGCATGACTGCCTTGCTGTAGTGAATGTGCATTAACTTTTTCAACCTCTCCTTTCTGTTGCAGAGATAACTGACTTAGGTGAGTTACTGTCACTTGTTCTGGTCCCTTGAAAGTTATCTCTTCTCTTTGTCCTTTTTTATGTTTGTGTGGGGCATGACTTTAAGTTACAGGCAGTATCAACAAAGGGGTGAACTGTGGCATTGCTAGAACATTCCAGGCTGGGGTGTGCCTTGTGATCCTTTCCAGTCATTTTGCACACCTGGCTTAAACCACAAAGGGACCTGTTTGTAACACTGTCACATCCAACAGCTGAGCTTAGTGCTGCTGGTCAGCTTTGCCACTGGACATGAGCACCACTGCCCCAAGTCCTCCTGTGCCAGTCCTTTCTCCAGCACTCAACAGCAAGGTGGCTGAAGGACTGTGCAGTCTTGCTTTAGACCTTGCAGGAATGCTGCCCCATTTTCCACACAAGTGATTCAGCTGGCAACCAGTGCAAAATGAGCTGCAGTGTTTTATAGAGCCCTCCTCAGGTCGCCAACTGCTGCCAGGGGTAGCTTGGGTCCTCCTCCTCCCCCACGTGCAATGTGGTTGTGAATCCTGCTGCTCTTGGCAAACCTGAAAGGTACAGTCTGGGGTAAGGAATCTGATTAGGAGCAGCTGATCTGGAAGACTTGAAGAGAAAATGTAATTCTGGCTGTCTCTCAGTGACATTCCCTGCTGCTCTCTGTGCTGGCACAGGGGGAAATACGTGGCGGTGTAAAAACCAAGAAATGACAGAGCTGTTAGGCTCTGAGTGTGACATGGATATGGAAGAGTAAATTACAGCTGGGAATAATTTGGAAGAAACCAAGATAACTTCTCTCCTGGAATGAAAATACAGTTCACAAATTGGTCTCAGGTGGGCATTAGCACAGGTCAAGGGCTTGAAGCGCTCAGAGACCTTCTCTGAAACAAGCCCAGTGGTCAACAACCCCTGGGAGCCCCAGAGTGCTCGAGTGGGAGGTGGGTGAGCCCTGCAGCATTTTCCCTGTGGTTTCCCTTCCCTCCCTCATGCCCTGTGTTTCCCCCAGCTGGGCAGCTGTCCACAGACGACCTGAACTCCCTGATCGCGCACGCGCACCGCCGCATCGACCAGCTCAACAGGGAGCTGGCGGAGCAGCGCGTCCGCGAGCAGCAGCACATCGAGTCCGCCCTGGAGAAGCAGAAACTTGAAGATAAAAAAGCCTTTGAGGCAGCCGTGGCCAAAGCGCTGGAGCGTCACAAAAGTGAGATTGAACTAGAACAGGAGAAGAAGGTAAAGTGGCCTAAAGCACCTGGTTAAATCTTTGACTCAAAAAGAAGGTAGAAGAGTTCATGGAAATGCCCAGAGGGACAAGTGGGATGTTCTGAGTAGTGAGGGACTTCAGATGGGTGACCCCCAGGCTAAACGTGAAAAGGAGATGTTGAGCAAGGAAACTTCTGCAAAGTTAGACTGGTAAAAATCATACAGGGAATGACTTTGTCATGTTAGTTGTCTCCTGTTGGAGATAGGATTACTGGGTCAAAATAAATCCTAAATGATTTGGGTTGGAACGGTCCTTCAAGACCACCTTGTTCCAACCCCCTGCCATGGGCAGGGACACCTCCCACTAGACCGGGTTGCTCCATGCCCAGTCCAGCCTCGCCTTGAGAAGGGATTGGGGCAGCCACAGCTTCTCTGTGCCATCTGTGCCAGTGCCCTGCCACCCTCACAGAGAAGAATTTCAATGTTGGATCTGACCTCATGTGGCCATTATAGGGTTATGTGGGGAAGAAGGTAAAATTTCTTTGGTTAGGAAGTTGGTTTATAAATACCTGAGTGTTTCATTTGAGTTACTCTATATTTTATATACTATTTTGATAGCTGCACTAAGTGCCCAGTGAGTAACCAGCAGTTACTGACATAGTGGACCATGAATCTATTCCTTAGCATCTTTAGGAAAAGGCTCAGCTCTAAAGCTGGACCTCAGTAGGTCTTTAAGATGAAAGACACTGTCAGTGCCACTGCTCTGCCATGTACCCTCACTAATCACTGATGTGCCAGTGTCAGGGTGTGACAAGCAGCTGAGCAGTGGTGCTGCAGTAACAACGCCCCTCGTGCTGTGTGTGCAGGTGGAAGAGGTGCGGGAGGTGATGGAGAGTGAAATGCGCACGCAGCTCCGGCGCCAGGCTGCTGCCCACACCGACCACCTCAGAGACGTCCTGAAGATCCAGGAGCAGGATCTAAAGGTGGAATTTGAGCAGGTAAGAGAGAGAGGTCCACAGGGGAATTAAAGGGATATTTAAAGCATGCAAAGCACATTTTCATAGGACAAGAGCCCAGAACCGTGTTCCAGGGGATTGAAATGGGGGGTGGGGATGGAAGCATGCTTGCCTTGAGGTGATACACACTGCCTCAGTGTGTAGGCTTTCTTCAGACTGGACTTAAAAGCTTTTGCTATAGGTGACAAATTTTTGACACAAGTGCAGTAACTGTTAAATTCACCCCAATAAGGTTTCTTACTGGTATATTGTATTTACTGTATGCATTGGCCCTAGCAAGGACAACAGATTTTTAGAAATGTGTCTTAAAAATAAGGTAAATATAATTAACCAGCTGTTCCTGATGTGATACACCTATTGCACTCTGTTTCAGAACCTATCAGAGAAGCTCAGTGAACAGGAGATGCAGTTCAGACGCCTTACTCAGGAACAGCTCGACAACTTCACCTTGGACATAAACACTGCCTATGCCAGGCTGAAGGGAATTGAGCAAGCAGTGGAGAGTGAGCACTGAATTCCTCTTTCTTTAAGGACTAAAACTGTGATCCCCAAAGGCCCCTTACCCAAACCTGGGTGTTTAAACCCAGGTTTAGGCACATAGCTCACAGGCCTGGGTTTGCCACACTGCTGAGCACCCAGCAAATCCCAGATGAGCGAGTCCAAGGTGGTTCTTCCAAATGTCTTGATCTGGCTCTGAATTGTGGGACAGACCTGTGCTGAGGGGACAGCTTCTTGGGAAAGGAGAGGGTGGAGAGGTTTTGCTGCTTGTGCTCAAAGCCAGGTGTGCCCCAATTGAGAGCCCCCTCTCGGCTTCCTTTGCAGGTCACGCAGTGGCGGAGGAGGAGGCCAGGAAGGCCCATCAGCTGTGGCTCTCCGTGGAAGCTCTGAAATACTGCATGCGGTCAGGCACGGGGGACAGTCCCACAGAGCCCCTGGGCAGCGCAGTGAGGGCCATCAAGGCCAGCTGCTCCGACAACGCCTTCACGGAAGCCTTAACAGCAGCCCTGCCCCAGGAGTCCCTGACGCGGGGCGTGTACAGCGAGGAGGCCCTCAGAGCTCGGTTCCACACAGTTCAAAAACTGGCAAAGCGAGTGGCCATGATCGACGAGACGAGGAACAGCCTCTACCAGTACTTCCTGTCCTACCTGCAGTCGCTGCTGGTGTTCCACCCTCAGCAGCTGAAGCCGCCGGCCGAGCTCAGCCCCGACGACCTCGACACGTTTAAGTTACTGTCTTACGCCTCCTACTGCATCGAGCACGGGGATCTGGAGCTGGCGGCCAAATTTGTCAACCAGTTACGAGGAGAGTCGAGGAGGGTGGCACACGACTGGCTCACGGAGGCGCGCATGACCCTGGAAACCAAACAGATCGTGGATATCTTGACAGCATATGCCAGTGCTGTGGGGTTGGGAACAACTCAAGTGCAGTGAGCTAGGATGGGAGCTTTGGAGGCAGTTCAGCTGTTCTGTGCAGAGAGAATCCCACAATATCCTGAGGGTTCAAACCAAGCTGTTGGCAGGGGCTGGAAGCGTTAAATCAAAGCACGGGTACTGTCTTGTTTCCTTGCACTGTATTTAATTTCACCACCTGTTGTATTTCTGTTGGTTTTGAGTTGTCATGACAACCAACTTCAGGAAGCTTCCCTACAATTTGTGTAAAAATTATTGTTTCCCCATCTTACCAAGTGGGCTTGTGATCCAACCAAAATAATGTTTGTAACCTGCCATTAATCATTTGCCACTTTGTCAGCTGAATAAAACAAGACTTCAACCACTTGCTCCTGCTGTTTAAGTCTCCTGTGTAAACATCAACCACAGCTGGGCAGTACAAGCTCAGTCTTTCTTCCTGACCTGAAGAGTTAAAACTCTGATTTACTTCTTTCAAGGAGCAAGAAAGGAAGAATTCACTATGTGATTCATTAATTTGTACAGCATTAAAAAAAAAAAAACAACTCATCTTTGAGTACAGGATATGTACACAACCTGGTGTCAGAGCACATCTTGTGGATTTCTGCCCCAGTAGGTTTTTTGTCAGAGCTGCTCTGCTGTAGTTTTAGAACACCAGGTATTTCTACCAGAAAGGCACACTTTGGTTCAACCACAGTTTTTACTCAAAGATCATCAGAATACAGCCAGCTTTAATGTCAGCCATTTATTAGAGACAGTCTCCAGCTGTACAAAGAGTAATTTAACATTACACTCCACCACCTGTCCCAAAACACCAAAAGGATGAGGAATAACACTACAGGTGCTGAGTGTTGCATTACTTCAGTGTTTATATACAGTGTACTCAGTATTTAAGTAGTTCAGCAAAGCTGGATGGGAAAGAATTACATCTTGTGCAGGCTCAAGTCACAGGAAGCCCACGAGAAGTCTTGCCCACACTGCGAAGTCTTGTGCCTGTCTGAGCAGCCTCCAGGCTGCACAGAACCCCCTCCCTGCAGCCCTGCACCCCTCAGTGCTATCAGGAGCCAGCTCTTGCAGGGGTGCTGGGGAGGAGGCCTCAGGTAGCCCACCCTGTGTTCCACATTACCACAAAGATTTAACAGGACAGCTTCCAGCTGGCACACGAGGACAGTGTCTTGCTGAGCAGGTCCCATATCAGAACACTCTGAGCGCTCACCAGTGCTGCAGCTCCTCCCAGAAGCCATTCCTGCAGCAAGTCCACTCCTCCCAAAAGCCTCCTGGCACCACGGAAACAGCTGCTCCCAGTTTTGCCAAGAGGAAGGCAGGAGGGACAGCTACTCACGGTCGCTGTCACTGCTGTCACTGTCACTGCTGTCACCATCCCAGTTGATGCTCTCCAGTGCCTTCCTGCCATGTGAAACAGAGCAGTCATCAGTCACCTGTTGTGACTTCAGATTGAAAAGAGAGATCACGAAACACAAGGCAAACACAGAGAACACTATGGGCTGTCTAATGGCTACTGTCCTCAAAGGACAAGTGCACCCAGCATCTGGTGGAAGCACTCCCTCTTGGAAAAGCCAACTCCTTCGGTTCCCCTCAAAATGAAGCCCGCTGTTGGGTGCTGGGCTTGTATTCATTCCCTTGGACCACACCTGGCTCCAGACTGTGGTCCCTAAAGGCTAAACCTTGAACACCACCTGAGGATCACCTGAGCTTGGCTCCAGCAGCTCAGCAATGCAGTGAGAGGTGGCCACAAACCTCAGAACCTGGGAGCCACAGGCAGGGCCATCCTGTACCACCTCTCTGCTTCTGCTGGGCTGCAGCCGTGTGTTCAGGCAGCCAGACCCAGACAGGAAAAGATTCCAGGAAAGAAAGGCTGTAAGACAGCAGGACTGAGCAGTGGGTAAGGCTGACCCCACCATGGAAAATTCCCTTCCCTGGTGGGATGGATACAGCATAGAATCAAAAACTGAGGGGACATTTCAGTCCTGGAGTCAACACACCAGCACATCGTTCTGAAGCCAGTTCTCTGCTCCCTTTTCAGAGAAGCCTTTCCAAAGGAGTTGCCCGTCCAACACCCTGTCTACTGCACCCCTTCAGCAGTAACATGAAATATTCCAACTTACTTCTGTGTTTCAGAGAGTTCAAATTCCTCCTCTGTTCTGCTTTTCAGCCTTTGAGATGAAGGAAGCCCGAGGGATGCTGCCAGCTTTACCATCTTAATTGCCTCATCTGGGGAACTGGTTTGCTTAGCACAGTTCAGGAACTCATCCATCACCTTGTCACTGCAAAGGCAAAGGCAAATAAATGCTGACTGCTCTCAGGGTCACAGGAGAGGTGCTCATTGATTTATAGCCTGTGCTTTAGAGAGGGAGAGGAGGTGACATGTGTCAGATCACTCAACCAGTCCATCTCTGCTCCTGCCAGGAATTCCACCTCTGGTACAGAGTGAAGGCAATGTGGTAAGTTTGGGAACTCCTGTCCCAGCAGAAAAGGGCAGGCACAAAGTGCCACCAGGTGTGTGGCCTTTGGTACCATACACCCTCATAGTGTTCACTTGGGCAAGCTCCAGCTTTATTTAAAAAAACCCACACCCAAACAAAACCCATTACTATTCCTTACAAGTTGTCTTCTACTTGAAACAATTCCCTCCTCCGGAATCCTGAGGCAAACAAGCTGGTGTAGCCTAACAGAGTTTAGCCTAACCTGAGATTTAGGATTTTACTTGATAAACTTGTCTTCAGAAATCCAGGCAGCTCTGAAACACCTGTGCTTGGCTAAAAGCACACTGGGATTTTTCTGAGCACATAGGAAACAAGATGTTTGGGAGTCCTGCTCAGACTGATTTGCACTGCTGAGTTCATCTGTGGCACTGCTCTCCATGGCCCAGAGTTTCAGTCAGTGATATCTCAATGACCAACCACATCACCCCCTCCCACTCTGCATTTTCAATATGTTTGGAAACAGAAAGCTCTTGGAATATATCCACTGGACAGACCAACAGCCATGCTCACAGGGACAGACACACATTCATATTCTGCAAGTAAATGGACCACTACTGTCAGTTGTAACTGCAGGTTGGACTAACTGACCTTTAAAAGTCCCTTCCACCCCAACCTATTCCTTCATTCTATAACAGACACTCAGGATATCAGCCAAAGGGGAGACTCAGTAACTGAAGAACCTAAAAATACTTACGTGGGAATCCTACTGATTTGCTGGAAACGCTCCATCATGTTCCTATTCAAAAGAAAACAAAATAACAATTAAACAAACCCCACATAACAGGAACAGACAGATATTCAACCTCTTGGATGAGCCTCCACTGAAACACAGGTAAGCTCAAATTCATGAAACAATCTTCCCCATGGATCCCATGCTGTATCGTTACAAATGCAATCTGTACCAGCTAACTTCATTGATTAGTTTAACACAAGGTATCTTAAAATGTGCACAAAATTGAAAGTGTAGCTGGTGGCAAGTTTCCTTTAAAATACTACATATTTTCAGTATTTTAAAATATTAAAATACTCCTTTGTTGCTACTTCTTTGTTTCAAATGAATCAGTGCACAGGAACCATCTCTAACAGAAAATAGCTCAGAACCATAAACTAGAGGCTAGATACTTTAACCTGTATTTCAAGTTCAGAGCATGGAGGGCAGTAAGTTCTACCTATTACAGAGTTCTAAAAATAGTCTCCTTAGTTTTAATTAGGGTTGATGCTAATTAAAAATTTAATTAAACTAATTAATCTTTCTCAGTTTGATTTCCAGAGAGTTCTAAAAATCAGAAAATGGCAAGTTGTGGGCAATCAGCAGTACTCAGGGAAGTGATTGTCACAGCCCACTTGCCATAAGCAGCTGTACAAAGCTCTACACCAGATACTACATTTGTTTCTAAACCATTTTTAAAATGACAGACACCTGTAACTTGGTGCCAAGAATGAAAAATAACAAAGAAAAAACCCATCACATTCCCAGCAGGCTTTATCCCCTCCCTCTGTCTGCACTAGCACTCCAAGGCATTGGTCATTAGTGATTTTTGTGACTAAGCCTTGAGTGGCAGTGCCAGCAAGCCCGGAGCTCAGACAGTACCAGGCATCCTGGATCCTCCCAGCCCTGGAGAGCAGCACCACAACGTGGCCCAGAGCACTCCCTGACCACTCCAGCGGGACCTGCCCCGGCCCCGGGGGCTCATGGACAGCTCTGATTTCTTCAGCACACTTGGCAAACTCCAGCTGAATCTGTGAGAAGATTGTGCTATTAATTAACAAAACCTCTGAAATTAACATAAGCTTTTCAGTGCAATTTCTCATACAGCTCCTACAGGTTTGCTCTGTATGTGATCTAATTTTGTGAATGAACAGTTGTTACCCCTGGGAGATGAATCTCTCACTTCTGTCAGGACAACTGTCCCCACTAGGCAAGCTCTGAGGTGGCTTTGCAGGGACAGCTGTATCCACCTTTAACACCCTTGAGCTTGAGAAAGCAGTTACTGCAAAGAAAGCTTTGCCAAAAATCCCTGAATTCTGCCATGTGCTTCCCCAGACATGTGGCTGGCTGGGCTGCATTACTTTTCCAAACCCTGGTAAGAAGGGATCCTGCTCTGTGTTGAGGTTTCTCTACAGGTTGAAGACAATCCAAAGGGTTTAGCAGGCCTGGATAAGCTCACATGGATCTGGAGATCTGCAGTGGCATTTCCCTACAGTCTGGGAAGACACCACTACTCTCTACTGAGCTTCTGTGCTGGTTTTGGCAGGGATAGAGTTAGATTTCTTCAGTTTCTTCTTTCTTACTATGGGGCTGTGTTTTATATTTAAGATGGAAAGTGTGTTGATAACACCAGGATATTTTTGTTATTGCTGGGCAGTGCTTAAAGAACATCAAGGCTTCCCCACCAGTGAGTGGGCTGGAGGTGCACAAGGAGTGTGGCACAACAAGGATTTGGGAGGGGACAGCTGACCCTAAATGACCCAAGGGATATTTCAGACCACAGGATGTCACACTCAGCAGATAAAACCGGGACAGGAGGAACGGGGGGACATTTGGAGTGATGGTGTTTGACTTCCCAAGTAACTGTTCCACATGAACTTTCCAGGAGCCCAGCTTTCCCAGGGATGGCTGAACAGCTGCCTGTGATAGGAAATGGTGACTGAGCTTGAGTTTTGCTCTTTCACTGTCCCAGTTTCCTCCACCACCCCACAGGGGAGGAGTGAGCCAGCGGCTGTGTGGGCTTAGCTGTTCAGGGGGTTATCAGCTTCCTCACCTCATTGGGGTGCTGGTCCCTGCTCATCAAAGACAGGAACTCTTCCAACAGGTCTTGTCTCCTGCTAAACCCCAGCTGTTTCACATCTGTGTAGAGAGAGGCAGTAGTTGGTAGGTGTGAGCAGTACCCGTTCCCAACTCCTGGAATATTTAACAAGGCAAAGAGCCATTCTGTGACTCAGCAGGTCACATTTAGCTCCCTTTCTTTCCCCTCATTATCAGCTCCTGTGCACTAAATACATGAACCAATCTGATTTCTTCTTCCCTTCCCTGCTGGCCTCAAGACTTCTGGGTTCCAGCCCAACTACTCCCCTTGATAAAGGCCCTCAAGGTCTCCAGCACTGACCAGCCTGGTGGTGGTGATGACCCTGTCACAGAGCAGGGAGGGAACAGAACACAAAACACTGTCTGTAAATCAGCTGCCAGTCCTAAGGGGGGGGCATGGAGCTGAACTGCTGCTGGACAGTGAAACCCACAACCCCTGTGGCCGCAGACCTCCACCACTGCCTGCTGAGGATTAAGGAGTGACTCATATTCGTGTATATGATTTTGGGGGTAGATTAAATCTTAACCAAGGATCTGCAGAGGGTCCAGGTGATCAGATACCACAGGCAAGCACAGCACCTTATCATGGCTACTCCAAGCAATGGGAAATTTCCAAACTAGCTCCAACTTCGCACTGCTCCTGGCACGTGTCAAACAAACTGCCTGTGAAGCCATGTGGCCATCACTGACCTTCCCAGACTGAAGGGATCACTTCCAACTGGTTGGCTGCATCCAGTGCTTGAAGGAGGTCCAATATATTTTTGGGACTTGGATAGAAGAGCTGATGAAGGAAGAGAATCATTTCAGTCACCTGTGACTGCTCCATTTCTCCAAGCTAAAGCTCTGCAGCTCTTACCCCGATACACGCTTACCGAAAATGACATTTCTTTGTACCACTTCAACACCACCTCAATTTGTTCCATCATGCACAACAACGAGAAGAATTTTGACCTAGAGAGGAAAAATGTCCTAATTCAGTGATGATTAGATCAAGCAAACCATACAGAAGTACCAGCAAATGATGGTGTGCTGATCAGATTTGTATTGTAATCAAGGAAATGTCATTCCATGCAATCAGAAAAGCAGCAGTGTTTCTTATGACAGCTTAATGCTGACACTAGATATTTGGCAGAACTAATTAGAAGTTAGGTCACTGTGTTTTAAAATACAAAAAGAAAAATAAATAATGCAATCTTCCTGTCTGGAGCCAGTTTTAAGCTTTTTTTTTTTTTTTACACCTGAATCTGTCTCAAATGCAACCTTTAGATGTAAGAACTGAACTAAATTAACCTCGTTACATGTGCAAGCTCACAAGACAAGCCTGAGTCATTGATCCAGTGCACTGACTAGGAAAACATCCCTACACTAAGAAATGATGCTGTTTTGGTGTTACCTCCAAAGCTGCCATCTGGATACACAACAGAGCAGAAGAAAATACAACTGGTTTTTCTAATTGTTGGATGGGTGCTGAGATAAACTGATGCTCCCAGACACTGGATTTCAGTTCAAAGGCCACAAACTGAAAATAAACCTTAAGCAATCACTGCTCTTAAGAAGAATCTAATTCTCAAACTGGACACACAATAACCAGCTGGTGTTCATTGTCTGAATCCTACTTTGTATTGAAGCTGACAACAACACACAAGGTGCTGAATACAACCTGCACTTCACTCACCAGTAGCCATTTAACCGATCCACATCCAAGAATTTCCAGTTGTCTCCCTTCTCCAGTGCCTTGTTTAACTGATAGGCAAGCTTGACATCCTTAAGATCACAGCACTGCAATAAACCAGTCAAATTTGAAAGCTACCAAATTTAACACTCAATACATGCCTCACTCACTTTCACAAAGGTACATGCACATGTCACAGGCATGCCAATTACCAGTTAGGGAGGAGTCAAGCAAGGAACTGCAGAGTTATGGCAGAAAGTTACAGGAGGTGATAAGCACAGATGAAAATAGGAGATATTGAAAGCTAAACCTTGTATGACAGGATGCAAACTGACAAGTTTACAAAGGCAATTCTCCAACAGCTGAAAAGGCTCAAAGGAATTTTGATAGCAGGGAAGAGGCACTTACCACTTGCATGGCGGTGGCAAAAAAGTGGGCTGAAAGGGAGCAAACAAGAGTCTGTTAAGTTCAAGCTTCCAAGGAGACATAAAACAACTCATTAAACCACCCTCCCAGAGGACAGATGAAGTGTGTTCAATTAGAAACCCAACCTGTAGCTCAGTTTGACAACCTAGCAGGGCTCTTCACCTCGGTAGTCTTTGGTGTGGCACGAGTTGGGCAGGGTTTTTTTATAAACTTCTGGCAACAACTTAGAGCACAGACAGAAACAGCTTAACATAACAGGACAGAGGCAAAGGGAGGAGGGGTATGACATTCTGACTATTTCCAGGATTCTTTCCAAAGACAAAAAAGAAAGCTGATAAAGAGTGGCTTCCAACTCTTTGTTAACACCACGTTGCCTACAGACCTTTCTTTGCCAAAGCCATCTTCAGATGGAAGCTGCATCTGCTTCCAAACGTATAGAAAGGCTTATGAACTTCCCACGGCAAGGCTGTGTCCATACAAAGGGCAGACAGAGCCAGTAACACATGGGATGTTCAGGATATACCCCTCCTACAGACCCACACTCCAGTTTTCCATAATGTTTTATCTAATGAAATTTTCTGAAAAGGATTAGGAAGAACTAGAATAGGAAAACTCACACCACACTACAACAAAAACCTGCCATTCACCTGATGTGCGTCATTTCACGAAGGTGTCAGCAGCTCCTCCTTAAACTGATCTTGTAAATAACCCTGGGATTTTTTATTACATGGACATAAAATGATCATTCACACAAGCTACACGTCTGCTTTCACACAGAAGCCAGTGCAGCAAAGCACAGCACAATTCCCAGCACTGGAATTTGTCCTTGTCTCCAAAAATACCAGAAGGGACTGAGAGAAGCAAGCTGCATGCATTTATCCTAGCTGAGTAAAACTACCTGACATCCACAGGTACCTTTGCACCCAGGCTTGAGGTCCTTACCATCATCAGGGTCCTGGGCAGTGAAACTCCTCTTTTCAACCTCATTTAACACCTCAGAGATAATGTCTGATGAGCCAGCATCAACTGTGGGACAAAGAGACAAAAACATCAAAGCTCAGTTGTGCCAAGCACTTCCTTAGTGAAGAGCATCAGCCTGCAAACACAATATGAAACTGGGAACAAGCAACATCATTTTAAACAAATGTAATTCCTGTAGTGCTCCACACCAGCTGCAAATTAATTTGCTCTAAAATTTGCCCTACTATTGCCAGATTTCCACAGCACAGCAGGGCATATTCAGAAAGACAGAAGTGCTTTCTAGCATGGCATCAAACAGGTCTGGAAGTTTGTCTGTTAGAAGGCTACACTGGGAAAAGCAAAGTATTTCATAAACAAACAAATTTAAAAAGGGGATAAAACAAAACAAAAAAAACAACCCAGAACCACACCCAGAGAGACTCCAGAGCAATTCCTTTACGTTTCTTAACACACAAGGACTGCAGTTACGACCACTCTGCCTATTTTCTTCCTATAGCCAAAGTCTGTGGGCATGGGATCTTGAACAGTTGGGTTCCTGCCTTCTAACACAGCTATGTTTCATGACAGCTCTAACACACAGAACTGCTGCAGAAAAACAAAATCCCTGTGCAATTTCACCTTGTGAGTGGCACAGTCTATGAAATCACACACACTGTGGTCAGATCCAGCCTCCACAGAGACGGAGCAGCATTTGCTCCCTGTATGAGGTTATCATCCTTTGCTTCCCCCAGGCAGGATCAGGCTGCACAGGGATCTCTAAGACCACACCCATTAAAGGCTGTCTTTCAATCCATAAATGAACAACCCATCACATGTGAAATCATGAAAGCAGCTGCTACACGAGGCCATGGCCAGGCTGAGAGCGCACGTACCTCCTCTGTAATACACCGAGAGGAGATGGCCATAGGATGCCAGGCTGGGCTCTGCAAAGCAAAAACACTGCAGTTACTGCAACATTCCTGGCTGAGCTTTGTGCCACAGCTCCAATTCACACTCTGCTCCTCCAGTCAGGCAGCATGCACAAACTTACTGCAATATCTCTCCCTGCCCACCCCAATGTGAGGACCAGACCTCACGAACATGCCTGGAAGAAGTGTTACCCAACAATGAACCACCAGTTGGAGCATCCTGTTTCTCTGGGGGTAGCAGCCAAACTTCTCTGCTCTAAATTAAAATCAAAAATACTACATAGCTAGTTTCCCTTCTGCTCATGAATGTAATCTTTAGCCTATCAACAGGTATGTTACTGGGGCAAAGCACACCCCGCAGGACATCAAATCAGTTCTGCAGATATTCTGTTTCTGCAACACTTATTTGGAACAAAAAATCATCATCTAGATCAAAAACTTTTTTCTGTAGAGATGTAGATATATAGACCCGAACTGGCTTGGGTGGCTTGTGAGGTACATCTTCCAGGGGAATCAGGGAATCACCACTGTGTTGTGTGGTGCTGAACTCCTGAGTTAACTGTTCTGTTCTGGAGGTGGCACTGGAATATCATAATCACTACATGTCATAAATACTCTGCTTCTCTTACCTATATCAAGTGCTTCCATTTCCTTTAATACCAATAAAGACATACTTATGCCCACACCACCACATCTTCTCAGAGTCTTCAGTACAGAATTAAAAGTTAGCAGAGTTGGTTGCACTTTCTGTTGAGCCATGTGAGTCAGGAAGTCCTTAAAACAAAATCCCCAAATCCTTAGTGCTTCACATGTTATGGATCACAGTTCAGCTTTCAGGTGGGTTATCTGTACATTTCCTCAACCTAATCCTTCTCACCCCCGCTTCAAGTGAACAACTTTGCTTTAACTGATCATTTCTTAAGGGAGTACTATCTAATTTTTAATGACCAAAACCCAAGGCTATATTACTTCAGAACAGATCTTGGAGAATTCCCTCTAGAACATAAAGGAAAATTTTATAGTTACATATTATTTTTCCTTACTGATGAAGTGTCATTAAAACTCAAAATTCCATTTCTGTCATAACACCATGAATTAAAATTCAGAGTTTTTAACTAAAATTGTTCACTTATTTTATCTCCCAGCAGTAATTTCCCCAATTACTTTCTGTCCAGGCAGTTCCTGGATCAGGTACGCTCTCACGAGGCAAACCACTCTGCAAAGGCAAGGTTGGATTTTTCACATTTGCCACTCCTCCACAGTTACCTTTTCTCTTTAAACTACTGTACTTCCCTTACAGCAGAGATTAGAATCTGGGGACAATATTGCTTTCAGTCTTCCAACAACTGCAAAATTTCACTAATAAGGCAGACCCAGAACCCACACTCTTAGCCCTTTCCCACCTCTTATGCTCTACCCTCCTTACCTTGGCTAATTCCCATCTTTCTACAAACCTCTCCTTTAGATATGGGACTGCTCTGATCAGCGCATTGAAGGTGTGCACATCAGCTGGAAAACGTAAGATAATCCATTTTAAATGAGTTTATAGCCTACAGGAGGCAGGTTGTTCTAGCATGGCTCAGATTTTGGCAAAGTCTCATGCAGACCTGTTTCCAGTGAGCCAGCCACATGCCAGCTGCACTGGAATTACCAGTCTGCACTCAGCTCCCATGATCCAGCTGAGGTCCGTACCCCTGCGCCAGTCATCACTGCCATGACCCAACACTCCTGTGCCCAACAGGGTTCTGGACTCAGGAGACCACAAAGCACAACCAAGATAGACTACTCACCCTTGTGCCTTTCATTCAGCAAGTCTATGTACATGTCATAGGCTTTCGAGTAAGCCCCATGCTGCAAAAACAACAAAAATAAACAATCTCTGACTGTCTGAGACTTCACAAGCTTAAAAATATCCCCCAGCACTGAAGAATAACTTTACCTTCACCATCCCACGGATCATGGTGCAATAGGAGTGTGCATTCCTCTCTGGCATTATTTTAAATATCCTTTCAGCATGGTTGTTCTCCCTACAATCAATGAACAAGATAAATGTTAAAGAACCAAACAAAAGATACCTTTGGAAAAGGATTCAACATGCAGAACAAAATCAGGGGCTGTACCCCCAAGAAGTGACATTCAAGTATCACACTTGTGATACTTTCAGCTATTCTATAATCCCCAGATTTCCAGGAACACTCCCAGAGATCAGCAAGAACAGGTTTATTTAACAAGTACCACCTGTGAGTATGGGCTGCTAAAAGACCTAGGTCTGTTCTATAACAACAATACAAGTGCACAACCCACGGAATATGGGAATATAGGCAACATTTTCTATACCTCCATCTGGGGCCAGATGACTGGGAACCTCTTTGGAACTGTTTCTTGGGAGCCTTCTGCTCTGAAGCACTCACCTGGAGAGATTTTTGCACAATTAAGTTTCTCAGAGTTCAAAATTACGATATAACATCAAATGATGTGATTTGCTAATAAATTTGCTGGTTCAGCAGCATGGACCAGGGGTGTTTTTTAATGGGTTATATTACAGTAATTTCTAACATAACATTCAGAAAGCAATAACTATAATGAGAATAATGTTAATATTAACAGGTTTACACAAACTACTGTTGCTACTAGGTCAGTTATGTATTTTTATAACAGATGTATCTCCTGGGAATGTTGACTGCATCTGATCCACTCATGGCATCTTCCATGCAGACAGCACAAAAATCTTGACATCACCTTGATATACTCCCACTATGTATGAAAAAAATAAATAGAGATCAAAAAGTTTTCCATACCTCTGGTTCTTCCAAACTCTCCTTTTCTTCTTCCTCTTTTCCAGGAGTAGGTTCAACATCTCCATAGAAGCATAACAAATCTAAAAGGCTGTTTGTGGTCTCCAGAGACACAGGGGTACCTTTAGAAAATGAGAATTTAGGCCAGTCAGAGAAAGTGAAGAGCTCACCACTCTACAGCCAGATCAGAAAACCTTTGAACACCACTTTCTATCTACACAAAGACATTCTCCAGCAAGTCCCTAACCCTGGGTGTGACACCAGTGCTGCCACAAACCCACTCATCACAGAAGACGATTTTAACACTGAACTAGAGCATGTTTTTTTACTGAAACCACTGAAAGGATATTTTCCTGATCAAGCAGAAGGAAGTGACAGCTGGCAGCCAGAACTGTGAAGCAGCACAAGCCCAATACAGCATCTGAAATTTCTAGTGCTTTTCATAACTCCTCCTAGGATATACCCTGCCATGAAGAACACTTTCTGTTCCTCTCTCTATGAAACAGATTTAAAACCAACAAATGTATTTAATCTGCTTCCTCTTCAAGAAGTCATTTGCTCTCCTTATCACCAAAGTGACATGTCAGACAAACAGTGGCTAAGATTCTCCACTAATTCTAGAGAACCACTTCACCAGACCAGAGTCAGTTGTGAAAGGAGCAACAGAGTCACAAAATTGTCTCCATAGCCTGTGCCAGCTACTGAACTATTTTTAGCACTGTTTAAGTAGAGCTCCACCACAGCACCTGGCAGGTGACCACATACCTGCCTGCAGGAGCTGATCAAACATGTCCACAGACTCTTTCAGCATTCTGAGGTGGATGCGCTCCTTCAGAGCTTCCTCATTCACTCCTTCAATCTGAGGTGTGAGAGTCTCGGGCATCAGGCACTAAAAGCAAAGACTGGAAGTCAGTCATAAGCTCAAACCTTCTCTGAATATCCTTACTCTTCACCCAATGCACTACTTGCAGCCTAACAACACCAGTCCTTCTGGTGATGAAGGACCACAAACAACCTCATCCCTCGCTTTT
This sequence comes from Orthonyx spaldingii, assembly GCA_013397795.1. NCBI lineage: Eukaryota > Metazoa > Chordata > Aves > Passeriformes > Orthonychidae > Orthonyx > Orthonyx spaldingii. The sequence goes on from VZTJ01000904.1 coordinate 858,134, forward strand.
GTGCTAAGAAGCAACATCTAAACGACACTGCTTTTCTTACTTTTATCTCCAGAACCTGATATGATATTGAACTTCCAAGGAAAAATGTCCACCACAGAAATGTAATGGAAATACAGTACTGCTTTCAGAGTGTCTGCAAAATAGTTACCAAAATTATCCCTTTATCTTAGCTCTGGACCAGTCCCACAGCTGATTCCACTGACAAAGCACAAATACAATGAAAACAAAAAGCAAAAATCTTACTGGTACATTGGGCTGTGCAAAAGTCTTGTCAAAATACTGAGGAAAGTTCCTTATAATGTATTTTGCAGCATTTCTCCCAGACTCCTTTGACAATGAATACAGACGCTGCATAGAAATGAGAGAGAACAAGATGAGGAAATACACAAATTATAAAGCTGAAAATGAGGAGAAACATTTTGTTTAACCATGAACATTCTGATGGGATCAAATTAAACTCACATGTAATTTTCAGCTTAGCAGAATCACAGGGACAACATTGCAGGTAAACCTTCTGGTATTCACACCAGTATAAGAATCTCTATTCTTTAAATGCCATTGTATTCTACCTCCTTGTTACCTAGTCAAGGGACACAGTTCAGACACTTGAAATGCTGAACTACTGCCTCAAAAACATCTCTAATTTTAGAGAGAGGAGAAAATTCTGAAAGCAATCTGATACTTCACTTTCTTTTGCAATCAAAACCAGGCTTCAATAAGATAGGAGTATTCACAGCATAGACAAAAGAGGGAAGCTATCAAGGATCTGAAAGGAAATACCTACAGAACTGGTTGCATTTCTTGGCATGAGGAAAGGGTCATCCTGGAACATGTAATGAGCAGCAGTAGGATCCTGTAGAAAAAAGAGCCCAGGACTGAAAGGTTTACAGTTACATGCAGAGACACAACACACTGCCCCATGGAATTGAAGGCACAATGAATTCTTCCACCACAACCACCACCTATGCACTCTCTACAAAAGGTCCTCTTGTTCAAGAAGGTTTACCCTGTTTGGAAATAGTCTTAAAACATTTCCATTTTATATAAACACACAGGCTAACATGGTGACAAAAAAGGGTCCTTTCTGTAACACAGCCAGCAGGAAGTGCCCTGCAGAGCAAGCAGGACCCCAGCTGCAACAGTCTCGGGAAGGTGATGGGACTTGCAGATTTTGATTTAATTTCCAGAATTCAAGATAGTCAGGATTAAAGAACAGCACCACAGCATTTCCAGGTTTTGCCCAGCAAGAGCAGACACTCATTGCACTTTGTACAGCCTTTCTGGACTGAGACTGGGAAGGGCACTCTGGATTGGGAAAGGCACTCTGGACTGGGAAGCTGAACTGGGGAAGGAAGTTGCTCCCTATGTCAGTGAAAGCCTTACCAAAGCATTGCAGCTTTCCCTGGTAACTGCAGCTCTCTCTGAGCACAAGAATGAGGCTTTAAAGACACAGCAAAACATCCTGAGCCAAAGGGAAAACCCTGATGTGAAAGCACCACCTTCCATTTATGGCCACAGCAGAAATTAAAGGCCTGAGAACAAAGTTATTGCACAAAACAGACAACCTGACCAATTTCCACAAGCCACAGAACCACTCACCCTGTTCACAGTAGAAGCCAAGGTCTGGAGCACTGCCAGCTTATCCCTAAACACAAAGGAGTTTGGTTAAAACTCAGTTTGATTAATACTTTGAATGCTGTGTGTTACACTGTTTGGAGAACAGGCACAGGATTATCCTGACCCATAAGGATTTTTAGTTCTAGGGAATAATGCTTTTGCTGCACTTAGAAAATAACACTTTTCATAAAGAAAGGGAAAATGCAAAAATGGTTCTTAAACAACCCCAGGAAAAAAGATTTTGAGAAAAACCAGAAGAGCATCTGGTTTCCAGCTATCATTCCTGCCCTTATAACACATTATTGAAGAAAGATCATAGGAAAGAGACACATAAATCAATCCTTGGAATGCTGCTCTTGTTGCATCTCTGAGAAATAAATACATTAAGTCCCTTTACAAGGCATGTTTTTGCAAGAAAAAATAAACCAAACCAAAACCAGATATCTCAGGACTCCAGTGCCTGTGGATCCTTAAGCCTTTGGTTGTTTCAAGCAAACAAGGAAAGGCCAGTGAACGTGTTTAGGTGAAGGTGGCCTTACTTTAGGTTTACATGCAGACACCATTTGGCCACGAACTCAAGTTTTTGATGTACAGCCATGCAATTCTATCTTAAGTGCTCCCAACAAAAATAGCTTTTGTTCAGTTGTGTGATTTCTAAGCAGGATTTATTCAGCCAGCTATCAATGATCAAGTTTTATTTTGCTGGAAGAAACACATTCACATGCAAACAGCCAAATGAACTTGATTTTACAGATCTTTAGCAAATGTGATCTATTACAAAGAAATAGAACTCTGCTTAGAAATGCAGTTGTTGTAAGTGTTTGTAAAAGAAATCTCAGGAATGCAGTGTACATAGTCTGCACAGAGGGTGAGAATCAAGAATATACACAGAGCTCCAAACCAGCAGGAAAACCACAAGTGGGACATTGCATCAGGGAATACAAGAACCTCAACTTTCTTTTTCAAAGTTGGTGGACAGACTACATTTAACTGTTCAACACTGATTTTCTTCCAAGTCAAGATCCCAGAAGTAAACACTCACCATGTTTTCCTTCGGGGGAGCACAATTTCTTCTTGAGTTACTGTGAGAAACAATATTAAAATGGCCATTAGAAACAAAGAGTTGCCCGAAGAAAAACTTGACCTCATGGTTGTAGCGAGGTGGGGTCAATCTCTTCTCCCAAGGAACAAGAGACAGGACAACAGCAAATGGCCTCAGGTTGCACCAGGTGAAGTTTACATTGGACATTAGGAAAAATTCCTTCACTGAAAGGCTTCACTGCTTCAAGCACTGGACCAGGGAAGTGGTGGTCACCATTCCCAGAGGGATTTAAGACATGTCCATGTGGCACTTGGGACATGGTTTAGAGGTGCCTTGGCAGTGCTGGGTTAATGGCTGGACTCCCCTAACTCAGAGGTCTTTTCCAACCCAAGCAATTCTATGATTCTACAAAAATGGATGAGTTAAGCTGATCCAGCTGCAAGTACTAAAACAAGGAGTTTAAAACCACAAAACAAGGATTTTAAAACCACAGTCTAACGTAGGCTCATGGAGCTGCACAACTCAGTTCATGCTCTTGGAGCATGGAGCTGATTGGTGATGAGGTAAGGAATCAAGTTAATCCAGGAAATTTCTGCACAACAAAGACAGGGAGAAAGTAAACCAAGAAGAGGAAGAAGAGGGTGTTTACATCATCTTTATCTCCTGACACACTGTGTTGCTTGGAGATTAAAACAAAATATGCAAGAAACCAGTGATAAACACATCTTACCTTGGGGATTGTCCCCAGTCTTCCCAAGAGCAGCACTACTCGAGGAGCTCCTATAAGACATTCAGGGGTTTGAATTTATGGCAGTCACATGAACACAGCAAAAGCAGAGTTGTGAAATTCTGTACTACAGGCCAGAATTAACTAAAACATTAGAGGGAACTGGAGTGCATTAGAGTAACTGGCAATGTTGCACTAACTCCAAATCATTATCATAAAACTTATACTTGATGCTTCTCTTAAGGCCCTAATTTTAAGAGACAAGATTATATGTGGAAAATTATACTACCAAAGAAAACTGTCATTATGAAATATTGGAGTATGATGTTTTTAAAGTCGTTTTCATGAATTAGTGTATCTTAGAAAATCATGGACATAAATCAGAAAAGACACTTTATGCTTCAGAGACAGGATCACGCTGAAAACAGCACCTTAAAAAATACTTTAGACACAAGCAGTGTTTACAGAAGGAGAAAACTCAGTGTAATGGTGCAGGTGAATGAGCCCTGGTGAGTTCCAGATGCTCAAAGTCTCTACAGAGCTGCAGAAGCTCATACACAAACCCCCAGCTGCAGCAGGCACAGACACAAGCACTGACTCTGCTGAGTATTTGTGCTCACTCACCAGACACTGCTGCAAGCCCTTCTCACCACTGTTCACATTTTACTGCTCTGAACACAGACTAACGCTTACATAAAAATACTTTTACTCTTTTTGCTCACGAAGCAACCTAACAGCAAAGCCTTACTGCAGCTCTGGCCTTCAGTGCCTCCACGCTGACCTTGGCCCTGAGGGAGAGGCTGTTAAGGTGCAGTCACAGGTCTGTGCTTTACCGTGCCACAGCACAATTCTAGCTGCTCCTGCAAGTCCCACAAACTGATGAAGTATTATTTTGCCATCCCAAATACAAGTTCCCAGTGAAGTGGGACCTTTTCATTTGGGGCATTCCCGCAATAAAACCTCCTCATTTCACAAAATTACAGAACGTTAAGGGGTTGAAAGGAACCTCAAAGATCATCCAGGCCCAACCTCTCTTCCACTACACCAGGCTGCTCCAAGTTCCGTCCAATCTGGCCTTAAACATAGCCAGGTTTGGGGCGTCCACAACTTCTCCCGGCACCCCGCGCCAGTGTCTCACCATCCTCACAGGAAAGAATTATTCCTTTTCCTATCACTACAATTCCCGACGCAAAGTCCCTCTCTGGCTTCGTGGCAGGCCCCCTTCGGATACTGGAAGGCAGCTTTGGGGTCTCCATGCAACATTCTCTTCTCCAGCCCGAACAGCCCCAGCTGCTTCAGCCTTCGCAGCCAAAGCGCTCATCTGCATTTTCGTGAGACTCAGTTCTAGGAATCGCTTAAACGCTCCAACTCTCTCCAGGGGAGGCTCTGAGCCGTCTAAAGCAGGGCAGACCCCGGGAAAGGCGTCCAAAAGTAGATGAGAGCCGCAGAAAACGAAGGAACTCCCGCCCTCCGGCCACGCCGCCCCGACCACGCCGGCCCCGGGAGCCGCCCGCAACTGCGCCTGCGCGGCCTTTCCCGCCTCACTCCCACACCCCGCCCGTCCGTTTCTCCCCGGTACCGCCGCCCAGCCCCTCCCTCCCGGCGGGCCCTCACCGGCAGCTGTCCCGGCCGCCCGTGAGGCGGCAGCGCCGGCCCAGCCCCAGGCACAGCGCCCGCCGCCAGCA
>VZTJ01000904.1:863315-919882 GCA_013397795.1 Orthonyx spaldingii
CCCCCCCGCGGCCCGCACCGCGTGGTGCTGCCCGTGGCGCGGCGCTTCCAGCGGGAGAGCAGGAGCGGCCGCCGGCCGGGGAAGAGACGCTCGTTCGCCATGAGGCCGCCCAAAGTGGTGCCGTGGCGGCGGCTGGTGGGGGTGTCCTTCGGGATGTACACGGCCGAGGAGATCAGGTAAGGCTCCATGTGCATGTGCGCGTCCCGAGCAGTGCAGTTGCTGCTGGGCACTACGAATCCCAGCATGCCGCGCGCTACAACCCTCCGCCGCCCGGCGGCGCACTGCCGCGGGGCAGGCTGGGACATGTGGTCTGGCTGGGCCGTGGCCCAGCCACGGGGATGGCGGCAGCCGAGTTTTATATAGGCTGTCGCTCCGCTTGAGGGGACACACAGACAACGTTACGTGACTTCTTGGTAGAATGGCTAAAGATGTAAAAGGCATATTTGCTGCGGTATGGATGATTGTGCTCAGACGATGAAATCAATGATAACACAAATGCCCATTGCATCCGCAAAATGCCCTCAGAAAGATGTTTTTTTCAATTAAAAAGATCACACATGCACTAACTGCCCATGCTAGTTCTACCGCTCCAGTGTGTGTCATGTTGCTGGTTGCTGCCGTTGATTTTTGCTCTTTCCTTTCACGTTCAGAAAGCTGAGTGTAAAACCCATCACAAACCCTCAGTACCTGGACAATGTGGGGAACCCGGCTGTGAATGGACTCTATGACTTGGCCTTGGGACCTCCGGACTCGAAAGAAGTGTGTGCGACCTGCATGCAGAACTTCAGCAACTGCCCCGGGCACTTTGGCCATATAGAGCTGCCTCTGACTGTCTACAACCCCCTGTTCTTCGATGTACGTACACTTAATTATTGCTGGTGAAATGGGTTGTGGTGCCCCAGCTGCCATGTAGCTGCAGTTCTTCAAAATAGTAAAGGTGCCAAGATGTTTTCTCTTTTAAGTGTGGTAGCAACAAATGTAGTGGAAAAGGTTTGTTGTGTCATGATAGTTCAATACAAATAGATCTTTTGAAAAATACGCACTTTGTTGTAACAATTATTTTACTCAGTATTGACAGGTGAGGGGGGATTATTCATCATAAAGTGTGTGATTGACTGTAGGGCATCATGCTTTAATTAAATGGATGGCACAGTATAAATTATCATTTTCTTTAACAAACTACTGCACATGAACAGCTGTCTGCTCCTCCGGTTTATAACAAACCTGAGCTGGGATGAATTTCACTCCTGAGGTGCTGATCTCACCATTAACAGCAGCTACCTTCTGCACAGGCTACTAGTTAAGAGTATAAACCTCACTTTCAAGTGGCTAAAGTTAGATAAGTATCTACTCCTAGCCTTGTTCCAGCTTTAAGTCAAACACTTGTATTGACCAAGGATTAAAATCCTGAGCAGTAATTCCCAGCCTTCAGGCCACTGGGGCTGCGTGTAGCTGGAATGAGGGAGCTGTGTTAAATAATAACACAGAGCTGTGTTAAATAATAAAACCCACTGATAATTTGCCAGACCTTGAGGAGAATGTGATTGTATGAAGAATCTTGAAGGGTTGAGACCAGAGTGTTTCATTTTACCAGTGTGAGGGTTTGGGTTCCATGTTGTCCTGTATGGGATGAGCTGTAGTCACAGAGCTGTGTAAGAGCAGCCTTGGTCCCAGCGATGCTGTCGATACCACAGGTGTTTCATGAGACAGCCTGCAGAGTTTATCTCCAGATCATGCTTTGCATGTGAGTTTGGTTGAAAGAAATTTTTTTTCAAGCATAGTCTTTAGATTAAAATTAACTGTTAGTCTAATTTCTCAATTATAGTAGCACTTTCTTTAAGTTCAAACAATTGTATTTACTTGCTTGCTGTGCAAGCTAGTAAACCTGCCAGGATAACCTCTTTTTTCCCCTTTCTTTCCAGAAATTATACCTTTTAATCCGAGGTTCTTGTTTGAATTGTCACATGCTGACATGTCCTCGAGCCGTGGTTCACTTGCTGCTAAGTCAGCTGAAGGTGCTGGAGAAAGGGCTGCTTCATGCTGTCCATGACCTTGAAATCATTCTCAACAGGGCAAGTACTATCTATTGCTTCATCCCTTTAGGAGTTTATAGTCTCATAACTATAAAGCTATGCCAATTAATTTTCCTCTGTTCATGTTAGTTTTTAGAGCAATGTGCAGATGCAACAGGTTCAGAAATTGAAGAAGAGTTAAATCGCCACGTTCAGGAAATGTTACAGAGCTCTCAAATAAGAGATCAGTGTTCAAATGTAAGTACAGTCAGTGCTTCTCCTGAGGTCTTGGGCTTTATCCTCTTAAAATGGCAATGTGTAGAACAAAGCCTGTCTTTGACTCTGTAGGTGCTGGGTTTTGTCCAGGAGTTCTGAAGTGTGTTATGTTTAGAGGGCTTTTTGAGGGAAATGTCGGAAATTAAAATTTAAAAGGATTATACTTCCTGTTAGTATAACTGTTGAGTTTCTGGAAAATAGGGAAATGTCTGTGTAGAGAAATGTTTTGATGGTGTAAATACTATATAAAAGTCTGATATTGCTGTCAGTACATCACTTACAGATGTTGATGCTTCTCTGGATGATGCTCTGGCTGTTTTGAGCTGCAGAACACATTTTGAGAACTTGCAGAATTAATTACAGTTAAATTTTTAGAAAGATTTGTGTAATTGAATTCTGATTTCCTTTTAAGTGTAGTTTAATGTACATGATTAGTAAAGGAGTGAAGAAGATACTTGAAAATCTAAGATCATTGAGCAGATTTGTTTATAAGCCAAGTTTAATTCCTTAATCACTTGTTTAAAAACTAAGCTTAAGCATTTTGTAAATCATATATTCATGAGCAGTCAAAAGAAGTGATTTTTGTCATTTTTATACCTTAAGTTATCGTTAGAGAAGAGATTTGAATTCCAGTACTTGAAAAATAAAGACTTTCTGAAATAAATTGAAAAAGGAGGCTGGAGAGCACAGAGGGGGTCTATTTCTGCAGCAAACATGGGAAGATGATAAAAGAACACTACAGATCAAAGCATGAATCAGTCAGTACAAGGATGTGTGTGCATTGAGACTAATAATGTTCATGTTGATAGTTAATGTTAATTGTATAATGTTTACTGAATTCTTCATATGAGATATTTTAATTTGTTTTTATTATTTTCATATTTTTAAGTTTGGGGTTGTTTTTTTTTCTTTATCAGGTCAAAAATGTATGTGAGTGTAGAAATAAACTGATAGCCCAGTTCTGGAAAGCACACATGGGTTCAAAGAAATGCCCAAACTGCAAGTAAGTTTAACTCCATGAGGAAGTAAAGCTGGTTTCTAGTTAAATACTGTGTTTATATTAACCTTTATCTGCTGTCCTGTTTATTTTCTTTTTCGTTTAAGATCCAGGAGATCACTGGTGCGAAAGGAGCACAACAGCAAACTGACAGTGACCTATCCTTCTGCAGTGTTCCATAAGTCAGGAGAGGAAGGCATTCTGGATGAAACAGCAGGTGAAATATTTGTCTTCTACTCAAATATGTTTGCACTTTTTCCTCTGCATTTAAGGGGCTCAGAATCCCAGCAGTGTCTGTGCACTTGTAGCTCTTTTATAAAAAATGTAAATAAACCAGTAAGCTTGGGAGTCAGAGAGAACCCAATTCCATTAAATTTCTATTTGAGAGCCTGCTGTGCTTTTGCAGTTTCAAGTGTCTCTGTGTCAGGAAAAGGAGTACAACAGCATAGTCTATGTCTGCTTTAGGGTGGTTTTAGGGCACTTCATTTTTGGTAGGTAGTTGATTTTCTGCTACATTTTTTAAACAGAGCAACTAGAGACAAGATTAATTAGTAGGAAGATGATCAACTTCAGAAAGAAAATCAGATAATCCTAATTCTTATGAAAGAATTTCTCCTTAAAGAGGAAAAGAAAGTAGGTGACACTTTCCAGACTTAATTAACCTATTGTTTGAATCAATTTAAGCCTTATTTGTTCTCTTGCATCCTTCATCCTTTACACAATGAGATAGAATTAAAGCAGATCTGTGTGTGGTTTTTAGCCCTTAGAAAAAGTTTCCATAGGGAGTTCATTTTGTTTGCTATTCTATTATTTAAATACTAGATTACATCTCTGGAGTTGTGGCTGAAGAAGCAAAATGGGAAGTTTCTATATTCTGAAATGGAATGGATCCCACAGTTACATACCTTTTGCACAGCCTGTGCATGGTTAAATCTCAAAAGGGAGTACCTTTAATCTTGGCATTGATGCATTTCTGTTTAAGGGATGGAAAGTTCTTCTAGGTGAATGGAGAATTGAACTTTCAGTGTGCAAAAATCTGCATTTCTGGACCTTAGCCAGAAGAAGAATAGGAAACTGAGTTCACGGGAGAATTGCTTTTCATCAAGTTGTGTACTCTGGGACTCAAGGGGCTGGCCTGCAAGAGAAGTGGAAATTGAGACCTAAAATCTCTGGGTTTTTTTTTAAAAAATAATTGATCTTTTTGCTTTTCAGTAGCAAAACCATGCGTTTACCTTCCTCTCCAAAGCAGAGGTGGCCCAGACTCTAACTCATGATATGGATGGATTGCTGGGCTGGTGCTATTGTCTCCTCCAATTGAGTATCTCATGGGAACCTTGATAGCTCACTGGCAGTACCACTATAAGCACAAAATCTCTTTCACATTAATGTCTTGAGGTTTTTTTTTTTTAATGAATATTTTATTTTATCTTTTACATTTCAGGTGTTGAGGAAAGCCAGTTAGGGAAGAGAGGATACCTGACACCAATGACTGCCAAGGAATATATCCTGTCTCTCTGGAAGAATGAAGGTAATGGTTGTGAAGAGCAACATTACTTTGTTTTCTGTACCATTTAGTGGACAAAGTCAGCAAATGTTCCAGTATTAACTCTTTGTGAAATCTTTGCCTTTTGCCTTAACGGCTCTTGGCTGCAAGATAGGTTTTGTGACAGGAGGACTGGCAGCCAGTGAATGCAGAGACCTGGGTTCAATTAGCACTTTGATCAGTTATTCTTAAATTGTGGCTCCCCACAAATCACCACTGGTGTTTGCAGAGAGTGCAATTTTCCTGTAGTGCTGCACCCCACAGTTACACTGGTTCAAGACTGAGGATGGATTTATCAACCTCGTTTTTGAGTTGCCTGTACTCTGAATCTGTCTGCAGTTGCCAGGAGAAACCAAACCAGTTCGTTGAATCAGTCACACACACAGTTAGTAGCTGGAAACTTTCTTCCTCTTGTTTTGCTTTCTCCTTTTACTGTAATCAATATTTCTGTGCAGAGTTGTTTCTAAAATACCATCTATGTGACAAAAAAAAGAGTGGCAATTCTTTCTAAATTGTATCTAAATGCTTTTATTGTAAACAAGCTTGATAGTGTTTAACTTAGCAGATTCTTCTGACTTGGTTGACCAAGTGCATCTGAGGGTTTGAATTCCCAAACAGTGGGAATGACTTTATATTTCTATTGTATCTTTTTAGGTTTCTTTCTGCGTTACCTCTTCCCTGGGATGGATCCCCGTGAGAGTTCAGGATTCAGTCCAGACATGTTTTTTTTAGATCTACTTGTGGTTCCACCTTCAAGGTAAAATTTATCACCCCAAAATTTTGTAAAAATCACAGGGTTTAGTGCATGCTTTGCAGGAGCTGGCAATCCAAACTGCTGTAGTACAGACACTGGTTTGCTTAAGTGTCAGTGGAGTGCCAAAACAAGAAAAATCACAGTAGTAATTGATGATAAGTTAGTCTGTAACTTCAAGTGAGTTCATTAGAGGACTGAAATACTAATTATGAAAAAAATATATTTTAGTATTAGTATTATAAATTATAATAGAATATTATATCTGTGCAGTACTGATAGAATTTCTTGTTGAGGGTCATTCCTCTTTTATTAGTGTCCCAGTAGAATATATGAATTTGTAAGTGCCCACTGTTAGTTTGTTTGGACTATTTTCCATGCACTGAAGATTTAGCTTAGAATGTTTGAGGTTTATCTTGCTGCTTTGGAGAGGTTTTAATCTTGCAAAACAATTTTGCTCTGCTGTAGGTACCGTCCCGTAAATCGCGTTGGAGATCGCCTGTTCACAAACGGGCAGACTGTGAACTTGCAGGCTGTGATGAAAGATGCCCAGCTGATACGGAAGCTCTTGGTTTTCATGGCCAAAGAACAGTGTCAGCCAATAAAAATGGCAGAAGAAATTCAAACAGTAAGAGTTGCTGGTTACCTCATTATTTGTGTTTTGGATGTGTGGGTCGAGTTCAGGTAGGCTCCTGTTTAAGCTGTGCCAGTAACAGTTTTTGCCTGAGCTGCTGGAGCATCTGTTGGTGCCAGATTCTCCATAGCTGCTGATAGTTTTTTTTTTCCACCCTCTTTTCTACCTGGTGCAAAGGGAAAAGGCATTTTGCTCAGATTCTCTTAGTCTTGGGTTTTGGTATTGATTACTGTATGTGAGACGTAATGGGCTCCTGTTTCTGGAGAATGAAATATGTACAGCACAGACTATTCACAATAAAACTTTGCCAGCATCTCATCACATGAAAAGAGGGGAAAAAAGCCCCTTTAGCTTCTAAGCCTAGTGGAGCCAGTTGTGATCGTGTTTATTTTTTGACAATTGTTGTCGAAGTAGAACCCAAAACTTCACAAATAGCATGAATTGGTAACAATGCTGGTCTGCTTCTGTCAGTTCACATAGTTGTATAGTGGTCAATAGTAATGTATGTCAGCTTGCCTTGTTTCATATTTGTTCATCATTGTATCATTGAGGGGTCTTTGATACTGGACTGAGTTTCAGCTGAACTTGATTTACATCTGAAGTGTGAAACATTTTGGAAACATTTTTAGTTACTCAGAAAGTAACCACTAGATGGAGATCTGTTCTTAAAACGTTTGACAGGAAGTTAATGAGTTTTGGGTGTGACTGGTTTAGCAGCTTTTAGACTGAAAACAGAGTGATGTAGGTGGTAAAAGCTCTTGGATTTACATTATTTTTATCTAAGAATAGGATTTTCTAGTTACTGCGATTGCTAACATGGACTGACTTCCAGTGCAAAATAACAGTGAATGTTTCATTTGCTGTATTTAATACTGCAATTAATATTATAATTTCAGCCTAGTAAATAGGAGATAGTTTTTGTTAAGTCCGAGTTGCTAATTTCTGTTTCTATAGCAGACAGGAGGGGATAGTGAACCTCTGGACCGTTCTGTGCTGACAACAATTCCGGGACAGAGCATTGCAGATAAGCTCTACAACACTTGGATACGTCTCCAGAGCCATGTCAACATTGTATTTGATAGTGACATGGACAAACTCATAACAGAAAAATACCCTGGTATTCGTCAGGTGAGTAGCAGGTGGAGTCTTACTTAAAAAAGAAGCTGATGGAGTGAAAAAAACAATGAACTATTTGTGGTTAGTACATGGGTATTTTTCACGATACTCATCATTGCAAGCATCCATCTGGTTTTCCACACTTGCAGGTTTTAATTGTTGCCTTGTGTTTTCCAAGCTGCTGGAGAAGAAGGAGGGGCTGTTCCGCAAGCACATGATGGGGAAGCGCGTGGACTTCGCTGCTCGCTCCGTCATTTGCCCCGATATGTACATTGGGACCAACGAGATTGGCATCCCTATGGTGAGGAAAAATAAAGAACTGAGTCTTTCTGAACTGCACTGCTGACACTTTGGTAGCAGTTTAAAATGTAGGGGGTTTCTGACTCGTCTGAGCTCTTTCCTGCCCAGTGTTCATAAGGAAGGAGTATTGAAGAGCAGGAAATTCTTGCTGTTAGAAAGCAAGAACACCACATCTGAGAAAGAGGATTTAAAAATAAAAAAGAAAAAGCTATACTTGCTTTATGGGATTAAGAATTGGTGCAGACTTTAAAAGCAGATCCTGTTTCTCCTATGGTCCTTTTACAGTGTATTTTTAACAGCTATGGCAGCCTTTAAGGAAAGGCTGTGGTGATGTCACTAATTTCACCAATTTTTAAGGATTCTTAACCACATAGAAATGATACCAAGCCTGAGTGTGAGCTTTTCATTACATCATCTTTGAAGAAAATAGTGAACCTGGTGATAATGTGCTTTTTCTCTGCATTTGTTGGCTTGTTTGCAGAATTTAAGTCTGTGCTTGCTTTTTTTTAATTGCGACTTGAGTTCTTTATACAGAAACTTGTAAAATGTAGAACTTATGTAACTTACGTAGAAAATTATAAAAAGGACATTATTTATATTCATATGGTTGAAGATTTTTAAAAAGAAATGTATTTGTTTGGCATTAGAGTAGACTGAGGAGGAGATACATTCAAGAACTTCAAGTAATTTAAGTTTGCACTATGTGAGTTAACATTTGACGCTGTTTTATCAGTGGCTTTCACAGTTTGAAGCCCAAGTTAACAACATGTTGTTTCTCTCCTCTTTCCCCCCCATCTAGGTGTTTGCTACCAAGCTGACTTACCCCCAGCCAGTCACTCCCTGGAATGTGAAGGAGCTGAGGCAGGCTGTGATCAATGGCCCCAAGGTGCACCCCGGGGCCTCCATGGTCATCAACGAGGACGGGTCGCGCACGGTGCTGAGCGCCACCAGCCTGACCCAGCGTGAGGCCATCGCCAAGCAGCTCCTCACCCCCTCCTCAGGGGCACCCCAGACAGGCCTCAAGATTGTGAGTATTGGCAGGGCCTTCCCTCCATGAAGAAAACCATGATACTTTTTCAAATTCTAAATCCCTTTTTTTCATCCTGGATTTTACTTGCTTTTAGTATGTTTTAATATCAGGCCAAGATGCAGAGTGTTCTTGGTGGTGGCCTTGGCAGTGCTGGCGTAGCAGTTGGACTCCATGATCTCAGAGGTCTTTTCCAATCTAATTGATTCAATGTCAGTTGCTTCTTCTCTATTCTCTTCTAGCTTAATCAACCTTTGAAGCTTCTTAACTGTATCTCCGTCCCTTGCAAGAGTTGAAAATGTACTCTTTAGCTGCTAGGGCAAAAGTTCTGGTGTTTAATAGTGTTTTCATGTAGTTATGTATTACCCTGTCTCTCATAAAGGCTTAGCAGAGGTTTGAAATCTAAGTCTGAGGATTTCTGTGATGTCAGTTCTTTCAGAACCTGTCACAGACTTAAACAATAGTATTTAGATTGTACAAACAACTTGCCACACTCCTGTTGGTAATCACTTAAGTGGATATTTGAATGTTACTAACAGAAAAATTAAAATCAGACTCTTTTGAGAGACTGTGTTCTAGATGAGGATATATTGAGTTGTACTCAGACCTGAAATGTAGAGATTCCTGGCCTCTGCTTCAGCTACTGGGTCATATTGCTACCTTAGTCTAGGGTGTCCAGGGCTGGGTATATTGTGGCAGATATCAAGTCAGCCCAGTGGGCTTTGGATGAAGAGCTGATTGATTTTATCACTGTGGTTTGGGGGAGTTAATGGGGAGTAGTTGTTTGTTGGAGAGCAGAGGGTGTTCAGGGCCAAAACAGTCTTGATTCTCTCTGAGATTTGCACAGAACACGAATACCAGAAAGAAGATGTTTTGGATGTGTGTGTTTTCAAAGATAAGTGAGTCCTTTCTGAGGCATGGCAGTGTTGTGGGCAGCAGCCAGCCCTCTCTTGCAGGTGTGCCGGCACATCAAGAACGGGGATGTGCTGTTGCTGAACCGGCAGCCCACGCTTCACAGACCTTCCATCCAAGCCCACCGCGCCCGGATCCTGCCTGGGGAGAAGGTGCTGAGGCTCCACTATGCCAACTGCAAGGCTTACAATGCTGACTTCGATGGGGATGAAATGAATGCCCATTTCCCACAGAGCGAGCTGGGCAGGGCAGAAGCCTACACCTTAGCCTTCACTGATGAACAGTACCTGGTGCCAAAGGCAAGTAAAACTGCCAGATACATTTATTCCTACATGAAACCACTGGTTTGTTTATTTTGTCTAATGAGAAATTACATCATTTTTAAAAAATATATTTACATATTTTTGAGGTTTATTTCTGTCTTCTTTTTTCACTTGTGGTTCTGTTCCTGTAAAGAAAGCCCAGCACACCCAGACAATCTCATTCCTTTGAGTGTCAGTGTCCAGAAGAGATTCAGCTGAGAGTTGTGCTGTAATGATGAGTTGTTTGCAAATTACTTATGTGCTTTTATCCAGGGGGAATGATTTTGGTAGCTGGAGACACACCACTTATTGATCTCTCTATCCTTTTTTTTCTTGTTCCCTCTTTAGGATGGGAAGCCACTTCCTGGCCTGATCCAGGATCACATGATTTCTGGAGTCAGCATGACAATCCGGGGCTGCTTTTTCACCAGAGAGCAATACATGGAGCTTGTGTACCGAGGGCTGACAGACAAAAAAGGAAGAATTAAGATCTTTCCTCCTGCCATTATGAAGCCACAGCGATTATGGACAGGAAAGCAGGTAATTTATCATTTACTGGGTTAAAGAATGCTGGTGGTTCCAAAGTAAGCAGAATGCTAATGCTAAAACCAGTGCTGCTAAGGGTGTTTGAAAGGCCAGATCCCATCAAACCCATGTAGGTCTTGGTGTGTGTTTTTGAGCTGTAAAACTTAACAGACAGCTTTTTTTTTTTTTTAAACTTTAATATATCTAATTATTGGAAAAACCTTTGCTGTTTTATATTTCTGCATAATTATGTGTCTCAGCTCATTGATCTTTCAAAGGCTAGAGTAGCAAGAGGATATTCTTGTCTTGTTAGATTCCCAAGCTTTCAAAACTTTGCTGTCAGTGGAAAGAATACATGTAGGATGTTGCTTTCCTCATCCATGCCAGATTTTTTATGTTGAGAAGGGAATATGCAAAATAAATAATTCCTGCCACTCATCCTGCTTCTTTATAGGTTGTTTCCACGTTGTTAATAAACATCATTCCAGACAACTATGCTCCACTGAATTTGACTGGGAAAGCAAAGATTGGTGCGAGAGCCTGGGTAAAGGGACCTGCAAAAGGATGTCTAAATCTTGATTCAATGTGTGAATCTCAGGTATGCAACAACTCTGGAAGTTGGTTTGGGCTGTGTTGTATTAATATTGTGTGTGCAGTAGAGGAATGGGAAGGGAACAAGGCAGATGGCAAAAGTTAGAAGGAGCTATTTTGCAAAAGTTACTGCCAGAAGTGGTTAATTAAAGGATAGGCCTGGAAGTCAGGAAAATTCTCTTCTGGTCCTGACTTACACAGATTCCGTCTGTTTTTGTTAGACCACGTGTCTTCATTGTCAGACTTCATAGGTGGAACAATACAGATGGTGTTAGAAGTTTTATTTCTACTATAAATTCTGGAAGTATAGATAATCCAACCACATTTAACCATTCACCAAGATGTGAGCTTTTTAAACTTAAACCTATTTTCACATAGATTACACAGAAAAACCTGTAGAGGTCATGGTGACATCAGAATTTTCTGTTTTCCTGATTCAAAGCTGTGTTTTATTTTTCAGGTTGTTATCAGAGATGGGGAATTACTGTGTGGAGTCTTGGACAAGGCTCACTTTGGCAGCTCTGCCTATGGCCTGGTCCACTGCTGCTATGAGATCTATGGGGGTGAAACCAGTGGGAAAGTGCTGACGTGTCTGGGGCGCCTGTTCACTGCCTACCTGCAGCTCTACAGGGGATTTACCATGGGTGAGTACCTGCAGTAGTGTTGTGCTGGAGTGCAGCACCTCCTGAGATATCAACCAGACATGGTTGGGCACAATACATGCTAATTCTGTTAATAAAATTTGGCAAGACTGCCCTCGAGTGGGATAGCTGCCTGCCAGCCTTTTTTTTTGATCTTGTGTTTTTGTTGGTGCATAGCTGGCCTTCTAAGCATAAAGAGAAGGTAGATTCTTGAGTATGTCCAACAATTTCTCTTTTCTGTCCTGCCTAGTCAAAGTGTACACAGTTAATATGTCTTGTGTTGAACTTTTATTTAGATCAAAACATCATGTTATGCTTCTCTGAAAAGTAATTATTGCGTAGAAAGCAGAACAGCTGACAAAGCAAGATGGAAGAACTTTAAGGGGTTGTTAGTCAAGTCTTGCAGATCACGTTCTGCTCTAAAACTTTTGGTAAATGTTTGACTTTCATCACAGCTTTTCAAATTCATACAAGAGTTATGGAGACACAGTCAGCTGTTAGCAGCAGTGAAGGACCAACAGGCTGCTGTGCGCCAGGGAAAAGGGAAGGGAGTCTTTTGGAGTGAGGAAGGGGATTGATTAACTGTAGACACCTGATTCCTGAAAGCCAGGGTGCAAAAACTGGTTAGGAAAAGATAACAAGCCGGGGATCACTAGGCTGTTAAAACATCAGAAAAGGAGAAGTGAGACTGGAGCAGGAGTTTGGGATTCAGTGTTTTGACACAGCCATTTTATTGATCATTTTAGTGACTGTTGCAGGACTCCTTACAAATAGCTTACAGGAGTAGGGTTCCTGTCTTTAATCTGTTCTGTTCTCCTGTTAATTTATCTTTTTTAAAAAAGCTAAGAAATGCCAGATTGTGAAAAGGTCACCTAATAGGAATTCTGATGTGGATTGAAGAAAAAAAGCAGTTTGACGTGGCTGGTCCATAAAGCATTTGTTTGTGCAAATGCACCGATTCAGATTTTTTAAAGACTTGTTGAAATTAAGATTTCTTAAATTAGGGAGTTGATTTTGCACCCTTACTGCTTAGTTGATGTTGCTTTTTTTTTAATGGCCTACAACTTCTCCATCCAAAAGCTACTCAGATTTTTTCCTTCTTGTCAAACTGCAGACCCTGAGTCTAACCATTATTATAACTTTTAATTGTGACTTTCTTTTCCAGCTCTTCACTGTCAAAATCCCTGATACCAAATGTGGTTCCTTCCTTGATTCTTTTTCAGTTTAGACCATTGTGTTCTGTCTCTGCTCTTTAACAGGGATTGAAGATATTTTGGTTAAACCTGAAGCAGACCACAAAAGAAAAAAAATCATTGAAAGGTCAAGGCAGAGTGGTATTGAAGTAAGTCTGTTTTGCAGATTTGTTTTTCCTTCCACAGTGCAAAATTTTTGAAATCCTGACCTGTTCAAGCTTGCCTGCTTAACACCTAAAACCCCTTTATTTTACTTTCAGGCTGTTAGAGCTGCCCTTAATTTGCCAGAAACAGCATCATGTGAGGAGGTGCAAGGGAAGTGGCAGGATGCCCATCTCTGCAAAGACCAGAGGGATTTTAACATGGTTGATATGAAATTCAAGGAGGAAGTGAACAATTACAACAATGAAGTTAACAAGGTTGGCATTGAGGCATCTGTGCATACTAATCTTGTTTGGAGACTTTCTTATTAAGCTAATTAATGTGGATGAGTGGTTCCTGACTCTTCTGGAGGCTGAAGCTTTCCATCTGTCCCCAACATGAGGCTCCACATGCTGCCTCTCTTCCTCAGCCTTGTCCTCCCTGAGTGAGAAGATGGCTCAGTATTGAAGATGCTTTAAAAACTATAAATAGCAATGTTTGTAATTGCTCATTGTTTCACTTTGTTAAAGCCTTCCACAGGAATTTCTTTGGTTTATGACTTTATTAATAACGTTGGTTTTGTTCCCTTCACTCCCCCACAACTCTGTAGGTTTGCATGCCCCTTGGTCTCCACAGGAGCTTTCCAGAGAACAACTTGCAGCTGATGGTGCAGTCAGGAGCCAAAGGATCCACTGTGAACACAATGCAGGTAATGACAGCCACAACATACTCAGCAGCTATGTATGCTGACGTGGTGTATCCTAGAATTTGAGCTGTTGGGAAGCTCTTGTGGGGATATCCAATACCAGGGCAAGAGTTTCATTCTGGACTTTGACATGGAAAAATGTTAGAAGAATGTAATAAAGCCCTCAGTGGGTGATGGAAGAGAGTCAGTGTTTATTATAACCTTTTTTTGAATTGCTACTCAGTGCATGAAGATTTATTGAAATAGCAGATCTGCTTTTTAGAAGGAATGTTGCAGTTTATACAAACAAACCTCCTGCAGGAGAAGTAACTTTTCCTGGTCTCTGTTGGAGACTGACCCTCTCCTTCTTCAACTTCTGAATAGGAACAACACAATCTTTGGTTTTGGTAGAAGTGGCAAGGATACATTTTCATTTTACCTTTTGCAGCACAGACACCAAGCAAGAGACACTCTATAAAAATGCCATCTAAAATGGAGAGAATGACCAAAGCTCAAAAGAGAGAGCATTTTGGGTTGAGGTTTTTGTTCTGGTTTTAGTACACTGCTGAGAGGTGGTGAGGGTAACGTAGGGATCTAAAAAAATATTTACAGTATTTTTAGTTTCACATCTCTGTGTTAAGATAAGTATACATAGTGAGAATGGTAATGTTGAGGATGAGTCAGGATACTGCAGTAACTTAAAAAGACCAGGTGAGATCTCCATGTCTTTTCTGCCCCTCAGTAGCCAGATCATTTCATGAACAAGTCTACACTGGGCTACAGAGCATTTAGTGAACATTTGACCTTTTTTTACTGTATTTTTCAAGAAAAATTACTGAGCTTGTGTGAACAAAAAGTTGGATGGATAAGTGATGTTTCCTTTCTTCCTGTGCACATGTAGATTTCTTGTTTGCTGGGCCAGATTGAGTTGGAAGGCCGAAGACCCCCACTGATGGCCTCTGGCAAATCGCTGCCATGTTTCCAGCCTTATGATTTTTCCCCTAGCTCAGGAGGATTTGTGACTGGCAGATTTCTTACTGGGATCAGACCTTCTGTAAGTTCAATACTGTTTATGTTGATACTGAAGTTTATATAAGTTTATTATCTTGGTATTTTAATAGAGAGAGTCTGCAGTTATAGATAAATGGAGTTTGGTCACCCTGGTTTCATATGAAGCTTTTGAGGAAGAACATAAATTGCCAGTGTTGATGCACTTGTTAGCAGAGTGCTGATGGTATTGTGCTTGTGTTTAGGAGTTCTTCTTTCACTGCATGGCTGGCAGGGAAGGTCTTGTGGACACAGCTGTCAAAACCAGCCGTTCTGGGTACCTGCAAAGGTAAGAGGCCTGGTTTAGAATTGGGGCCTTTAAAAGGTCCTTTTTTTGTTTAGTTGATTTTTCTCTTTTTGTATGATTTTTTTTTTTTTGAGAGTACTGTAGAGCAGAATCCTGTATTGCTTAGATTAACTTCACTGTACTTGATTTTTACAAAAGAGTCTGAATGCTGAATGTTTGTTCTAAGTCAAATTTTCTAGACATCTGGGTCAACTGGAACATAATTTGAAGCTTATCTCTGGCACATAGCAGCAGCAGCTTCTCCTTTTGCAGAAATCTTTTTTCTGGTACAGGTATAGATAGGTGTACAAGTTTCAGGCAGCTCTAGTTTTTCTGGGCCACGTTGAGTGGCTCTCATCTTTACTCAAGCAACACCTCCAGTATATACAGAAGGTGGAATTTTCCGTTGTTTCAGAGGATGGTAAGGAGTTCTGAAGAGGGCATGTCCCTTTCTTTCAGACAACTGTAAAAGTGCAACAGCAGAAATAGAGAATAATTTACTGTTTCATTTTAAGTCAGATCAGTGCAAGGAAACTGGAGGGAGCAACATGCTGAAAGCTTTGCATATTAAGCATTTCACATGAATGTTGTGTCTATAGGATTTTGGCTTCCAGAAATGCTGATCAGCCCTTAAGTACACTTAAGATGTTAATGAAAACAGTGTTTTTTGTGTTCGAGTTGTATCATCCTTGTTGCTTTGTAGTCTCTTAACAGCATTTTTTTTTTCTTTTTTTTTTTTTTTCCATATTTTTTCCCCTCTGGAATAGGTGTATCATAAAACATTTGGAAGGACTGGTAGTTCAGTATGACCTGACTGTACGAGACAGTGATGGCAGCGTGGTGCAGTTTCTGTATGGAGAAGATGGGCTTGATATCCCTAAAACTCAGTTCTTACAACCCGAGCAGTTTCCTTTCATTGCAGAAAACTATGAGGTAGAAGACCTAAATCTTAGCTATTTATGAGGGATGAAGGGGAGACTGAAACACGTGGTTAACATCTGGCATATCTGTCAGGGATCCAGTGGCAACACTTGTTTGTCTCAGTTACTGTCAGACTAACATACTATTTTATTTGCCATTGTATTCAAAATATGGAAGCAGTCTGAAGTCTCCAGCATGATTTAAGGAGTCTCAATTTCAGCAGAGCACCAAGCACTGTCTGTTCTAACTCTGCACTTGAATTCAACAAAGATGCCGTCACTTTTCCGTCTGTCAAGTTTGATTAACCTCCTTTTACCAGTGTCACCACTGCTTATTACAGAATGGTGATAATAACATAGAGTTACAAGGAGTTTTGTCTCAGTTGGGTTGAAAACCAAATTTGAAGATTGTTTTACAGCAGTGACAGCAAATTACCTTTTCAATTTGCTTTGGCTTTTCTGGTACAGTGAGGACAGAGAGAAGAATAATCACAGAAATTACTTTCTTGCAGGTAATCCAGAAGACAAACCATCTGGATGAAGCTTTAGCAAGGATGGAGTCTCACCAAGCTAACCAGCAGTTCAAAGCCATCAAAAAGTGGCGAGCCAGACACCAAAACTCTGTGCAAAGAGAAGGAGGCTTTCTGTTGTTTTCCCAAAAGAAACTGGCAAGTGTGAAAGCACAGCTTCCAGGAGGTGAAATAAAGAATGGAAGAGATCCTGCTACTTTACAGGTAACACAGAAGCAGCTGAATTCACCAAACCGTTCAAAAGAAGTTGCAGAATTCAGTAATTTTTTCGATTGGTTTGTAGATACGGAAGTGTTTCGTGGTCTACTTAAACAAGTTACTTTTTAAGGAAATCACGTCAACTGTGTGGGTGATGAAGCTGAGATTTATTAAGTCTGTGGGCCCTAGTGTTAGGTCAGGGACTGAAAATTGAGATAAATCTGGTTTTAGAAAACAGGTCATGTTTGTGGATGGTTGGGGAGATAATTTTGTTTAATAGTGGGTTCTGTGGTTTTTTTCATGTACACAGAGTAAATCTCCCTTGCATGGACAGCTCTCTGCTAGCTGGATGAGAGTCTGATACCAAAGATCAGAGGACTGAGCCAGCCCTGCCCAGTGTTTCCAGAAAATACTCTTGCTTAAGCCTCTTGTCTATCATGGCACTGATCTCTATGATATGGCTTCTAATAAAGATGTGTATGGACACAAAATGCAGACAGGTCCTGCTTCACAGCCTTGCTGTCACAAGGAATTTACCCTGGTGGAACATGGGCAATTAGCATGAAACTCCAGGCTGAAGGTGTTGGGAGATGACTCTGTGAGCTTGTCTGCAAAAGCTGTTTTTCCTAATCAGTAGTTCGTTTATTGAGCTATGCTGAGTTTGTGTTGCTCTTGACAATTTTTGATAACAAGCTCCTTTTTGATGCCAGCTTTGGACAGGCAAGGTGAGAGTCAGCTAGAAGCAAAGGTTTAAGTATATGAGGGTGTTCACTCCCAGTTAAAATCATTCTTTGAGCCTTATTTCACTGATTTCTGGAGTAGTTACCATGAATACATAAGTTGGGGTATTTCAGGCTTGTAAAGAACCTTGAAATCATTTGGGTTCAAAAGTGTTAAATATCAGAAAAAGGAGAACACCATATTTGTAGCTGAGCTGTTTGTGGTGTTGTGTGCACCCTTACATTCTGCACAGGTTAACTTTTCCTCCTTCACTGCTGCTTGATTGCTCACGGTGTTATTGTGGATAAACCAGTCAGCTTGAAAACCTCCTCTCATTTTCAGTTGTTGAAGATGTGGTATGAGCTGGATGAGAAGAAACGAAGGAAGTATCTGAAGAAGACAAATAAGTGTCCTGACCCAAGCCTTGGGGTTTGGCGTCCAGATACCTACTTTGCATCTGTTTCAGAAACATTTGAAAATGGAGTTGAGGGTTATATCAATAAATGGGAATCTGAGAACAGCCGGAGTTACATGCACACAGCACTTTCTTCTGATAGGTAAAAACCTCTTGAGTGTCTTCTTTGCACTGGGCCAAAACCCAAAATACCTTTCTGGAGTGAGTTTGCTAAAAGTGAAGAGTCTTTACCAAGTTTGTTTCTCTTGTGGCCTTTGTGAAACTAAGCAGCGATTTCAGAGTGGTCCTTGAAAGCCAGACGTGCTTAATGTGTAGTGGAGAGGCTTTGGTTATCTGTTCCTTCCAAACCTGAGTTTTCTGTGCTGCTGAGGGCTTTAGCAAAGGCTCTCTGGCACAACAGCAATGTGTTGCTGTCCCCAGACATATAAAATAATACTTTATAGTAATCTTGAAAACCAAAGTATGCTCTTGACGCACCTTGGAGTTAGCAAGGCAGTTAAGAAGCTCAAGTGGGAGTGAATGGACTCTCTTTTGACATTTGGGAATTGGCAGCAGAAATAAAATACAGTTTGGCCAAGGCCCCAGCTCTGTGTTAATGGCTGTGTTTGTCAGATCAGATGGGGATAGACAATTTGACAGTTTCTGGAGCATATTTATCTGTAAACTACCAGGAGAAATTGGCTTAAAGGTATAACTTTATTGAACTGAGCAGTGATTCATTCCTTTCTGAGTTATTATTTTGTATGTTGAGCTAAACCTCTTATTTCCTGTCTTCAGGTTAAAGGATCTGTTGTATTTAAAGTGGCAGCGTTCTCTTTGTGACCCAGGAGAAGCTGTGGGGCTTCTTGCAGCTCAGAGTATTGGGGAACCTTCAACACAGATGACTCTGAACACCTTTCACTTTGCTGGCAGAGGTGAAATGAATGTCACATTGGGTATTCCAAGGTGAGAAAACTGTCCTCAATGGGCCCTTTATTTTAGGCACTTAGATATATAATTGTGCTTAATCTCACTATGTGAGAATATTACACAGGTATATGTGTGAATATTGAGGGTGAATCCTTCAGTTTACTTGTCAGTTGTGCCTGTTCAGAACTGTTTTAATGTTTTACAGTTTTCCAGTTATTTTGGTTTGTTTTCCAGACACTAAATACCTGTGAAGGCCCCTTACGCTAATCATCAGTTTTTTTGGAATAATGTGGGTCCTGACCTGGCCTCATGTGGGAGTGTGTGATGCTCTAGGTGGGAGGGGATTGTGTTGCTACAGAGAAGCAGGGGAGGGGAAGAACATATGAGGAAGCATATGTAGGAAACAGACCTCATTAGTCCTTCCATTCTTGGAACAATTTATTATCATCTATTCTCTTCCCATAACTGGGGGAATAATCTAATTGAGGCAGTGGGGCTGCTGCCTGGTGGGGAACCAGAACAGAGAACAGGAGCAGTGCAGTGTAACCACAGCTCTTGATGCACATGGCTTTGGTGGAACTGCCAGTTGCTGCATGCTGCCTAATGAAATGACCTAGCTAATTGATTGCACAGTGCTTTTATTGCTTCATTTGAGTGATCATTCTTTGTTTAAAGGTTGCGGGAAATACTGATGGTGGCCAGCTCAAACATTAAAACACCAATGATGAGTGTTCCTGTGTTCAGTACCAAGAAAGCTCTCAAGAGGGTGAAACAGCTTAAGAAACAGCTCACAAGAGTGTGCTTAGCTGAGGTGAGGTTACTCCTTTTCAGTGCATCCTTTGAGAGTCAGCAAAACAAACTCTCCTCTTGGATCTCATCAGGAGTTTGCTGTGCCACAATCTGGCTTTTTCTCAAGCACATTTTTGTCAGTCTGTAGAATTGGAGGGGCTCTGTTTTGTCTTTGAGACAAGCTAATCTGGCTGTGATTGGCATAGTCAGAGCCCAGATAGAGACCTTTCTACCTGTCCCTCACCCCTTCCTAATCTCAGACAAATGGCTGTGCTCAGTAGAAGCAAAACGTGTGACTGTGTGGAGACTCAAAACACCATGATGTGTTCCCTCTCCCTTCCTGGGAGTGCACCCTTGTGCTCTCCTGCATGCCCTCCCCTCTTCTGTGTTTTGCTCTTGCGAGTTGAAAGCAGCAAGGATCAGGTTAAGACTTAGCTGTTTGCTGGAATACTGTCCTGCTCCATGAGCATGGTCAGTCAAGTGAAGCTGTTTGCCCCCTGAGAAGGGTAATCTCTTGTGAAGGAGTCAGGTGGGAGGTGAGGCTGTTCTTCCAGTATTGTCTGAGTTAATTGTTGGGAAGAGTTTAAGCCAAAGAATGCAGTAAGGTAGAGTCCTTTTAGCCAGGAGCAAAGCCTCCAGAAAAGTTTGCCAGTTAGCCTTATGTAATTGTGGTTTCCTGTGGAAAGCATTGGAACTGTGGGAAATAAATGAAGTGTCTTCATCAAAGGAGTAACATTCCTACCTGGGAATGTTTTCTAGGTCTTGCAGAAAGTGGACATAGAGGAATCCCTGCATGTGAAGCACAAGCTGAACAAGCATCGCCTCTACAAAATCAAATTCCATTTCTTGCCCCATGAGTATTACCGAGAGGAGAAGTGTGTGAAGCCCAGGCAGATCTTGCACTTCATGGAAACAAGGTGAGTTTGCTTTCAGATACTTTAATATTTGCTCTTCTTTTGCCTTTTTATGGGCTTTGCATGTTGCTTACAGCTGGTGTGGCTTTCAGAGCAATGGTTTCAGCAAATGTGCAGAAAGCATTTACACAGTTGCTGTTATGTCTTGAATAAAAGTGGCAGGTTTTTTATTCAAGTCCAGTAATGAACCATTTCTTCTGAGGGTCAGTTTGATGTGTGGACTTTATATCCAGATGAGCACATAATTTTATGCTTTGGCTGTATGGCTACATCTGTGATTCTAAGAGAGCTGATAACACCTTTTGATTCCTAAATGAATGAGAAAGGGCTGAGAAAAATTATGCTAGAGGTACTTTTGTATCCAGCAGGAAATAATGTTCTGTTATGATTTGACTGGCTTCTCAACCAAAATAAATTAATTTTTTGACAACTTCAGATTGACTGTGGCACCACTGAGCTTTGACATGATGGGTTGCTTCTTCTGCCAGGTTCTTCAAAATTTTTCTGGAAGCAATTAAAAGGAAGACTACAAAGATGGCATCTTTTAATGAAGTCAGCACTCGGAAGACAACTCGGAAGGATTTAGATGATGACCAAGACAAGGTACAGAAAAACATCATCTGAAAAATGCCTCACTTCCTTTCACTGTTTTTGAGAACCAGAATTGGAAAAGTGTAGCATGTTTCAGTGTACACAAAATGTGTGAATAATAAATTACAACTTAAATACTTCATACATAAACTGTCTTTGCATTCTCATAAAATTAACAAGGAAATTAAAGTTTTTGTGTATTAAATCCTGATTTACTTTAGACTGTACTCCAAAAATGCCTGTTTATTTTAGCTTCTCTGAGACAAAAACATACTACTCTGCTTGCTTCCCAATCAATGTCTTGTTGTAGGGGGTTGTCAAAGCTTCGGGGAAGGTCCTTTGTTCATTAAAATGCTTTTTCATGTTCCTTCTACCACTCCCCTCAATGATTATCATAAACAGGCTGATAGCTTATGCATCTAGCAGACACTTATCTGGTTAAACATCGACGTTTTCAGGAGTGTGAGTTCACCTCCCTACAGTAGTGGACCTGTAGAAATTAACTTGTTTGATTATCTGGTCTGTCACGGGTTTCTAGGCACAGAATAGTCTGGAAGCTGTAGCAGAGGAAGAAGAGAACATTGTTGATGCAGAAGCTGATGAAGGGGATGGTGATGCTACAGAAACAAAACGGAGGAAGAACCAGGAAGAAGAGGTAGGGACTTTATAGGTGCTCAGCACTGCTCTTTAATTCCTTGTTTCTTCTGTGCTTGAGTTGGGAAGGAAAACTTCCACTGAAACAAAATGCTGAAAAAAACCAAACCCCACTTGAGAGGAGATAGGAAAGTCTCTGCTTTGGGCTGAACAGTTTTCATTTGGCTCTTTTCTGAAACCCTGTTCTTCAGGTGTTTGGGTAGATGTGCCTGGCAGTCAGGCTGTGCTGAAGTGCACCTTAACTTTACCTTTTGCTAATTTTATGCCATTAATTGTTTTTAAAACTTTACTGTGGTTCTTAAAAATATTCTCCCAGCTTCTTTCTCTGTGTTCAGTACTTCATAATTACATCTTAAAAGATGGGGTGCTGTAATATCAGCAAGAGGGTGGGCTAATTGGAAATTCTGAGTTAATTCTATCATCAAAATTGGATTATGGGAAGAAATTAGACTTTCTAGGGAGAGAAAACTAAATTCTGCTACGGTCTCAACATCCTGTAGCATCCTGGACTGTGCTGAGAAACAATGGTAAGATTATAAAGAAATAAAGACTGAACTGAATCTGTTGTATTATTTTCTTTACAACAGAATGGCATTTTCTTTGTACCATAGGGGGTGAGATCCTTGCAACTCAGCAGTGAAGAATATTCCTGAATTAAACTGTTCATGGTGTGCTGTGTCTCTGTACAGGTTCTGGCTCAGATAAACACTATAATAACAATAAACATTATTTCTTTGCAGGTTGATTATGAGAGCGAAGAGGAGAATGGGGAAGAAAACGTTAATGAGAATCTGGAAGATGAAGAGGTTGAATCTGAAAAAGAAGAAGGGACTCCTGGTGCTGAAGAGGATCAGAACAGAGCAGAGGGTGAAGATTCTCAACATCCTTCCGTTGTGTCTCAGACTAAAAAAGGGAAAGATCGATTGCTTCAGTCAGCAGAGGTGCGAGTGAGCGCTGTTGTGGAGAGCCACCCATCCATACAGGATTACACGTTTGACACCGAAAATGAGCTTTGGTGTGAGGTAAGGTGGAACATCTGTGGGTGGTTGCACAGTGGTTTCATGTAGCTCCCATAACAAATGGATCTTTTCAGTGCAGTGCTGCTGTTTTGTCTCAGCAATCCTGTATGAATATGGAAAGTGGAACTACAAATGTACTTCTAGACATAATTTTTAGTAATTTCTAATTTTGAGAACACTTCATGTAGCTTTTTTTAAAAACAGTTTTTTGACAGGTTTACTGTGTTTTAATCTTTAAGTATATGATGGTCTGCTGTGTGGCTCTTGATGAATAAAAATGATGGCTGGACTGTTGAAAAGAATGTGAATATCTTAAAAAAGAAATAGAAACCTCAACAAGCATATACCTGTTCCCCTGGAAAAAAAGAAAATCCATCTCAAAAAAGCTTCCATTGTAAGTTCAGAGACCTTGAAAGCAATGTGGATGAATGATCCTGGGACGGGGAGTTCACATTGACATCCTTCGGCTCTAATTCCAGTCAGACATTTATGTTCCTAAACACACAGCGAGGGTAATTCCAGTTGTCTGCTTTTTGCCTAGAGGGAAGTGTGCTGGTTATTGAGCCTGGAGTTCAAACTCTTCACACTGTGGGGTTTTTTTTTTTCCCATTAGGTTTCCTTGGCGTTGCCACTGACCAAGGTGTACTTCGACCTCTCCTCCCTGCTGGCGGCCCTGGCGCGCAGCACGGTGATCCACGAGGTGAAGGGCATCACACGGTGCCTGCTGAATGAAAGCACCAACAAGGAGGGAGAGAAGGAATTCGTTCTCCAAACTGAGGGGATAAACCTGGCAGAGCTCTTCAAATACTCTGATGTGTGTAATCTGTTTCTAATCCCAAACGTGAATGATCTTTTGTCTTCCGGGGGAGACGGTGGATGATGGGTGTCATTTCAATTTATCAGGGGTGATGTGTAACCTTTTCAGCTCTTGGACTGTCTTCTCCTCCTTTTTATCCCCAGATGTGTTCAGAGCTCAGCAGAGCCTTTTCTCAAGGGCAGCTTGCAAATCAGTGTTTGTGCAGCAGCCAGTGCCTAATGACAGATGATTTCACACCATTCTTCTCTCTCATGTCTCTCTAAATGTGACTTGAGGGAGTTCTTCCATCTCAATGAATTGCAGTGCTTGGAGATGAATAGTTCTGTTATCCCATCTAGCCCATAGCTCTCCAAATACAGGATTGTTTTAAGCTGCATTTTCTCTTTTGCTAAAAGTTCTGGCTGTGTGAGACACACTGGGCATTGCATTGTGTTGTTTGGAAGACTTTAAGATGTCTTGCTAGTGTATTTTGCTAGTTTGCTTTTTGTGATTTCAGTTAATTTTCTCCTGTGGTGAATTTTGACTCCAGAACTCCTATTCATGTATTTAATGCTGCGAAGCACAAATCCTTAGAGTCATTTTTGTCTGTATTTGAGCTGCTGCCTAGTTGTTCTGTAACTGTTGATGCTGTTTAAGCTCATTAAAAGTGGAGGAAAAAAATCTGTCTTAGCTTAGTTTAAGTTATTTAGAAATACAGAGCAACTATTGCTCTAACTTGTATCTCTCTTTTTTCTGCTTTCAGATTTTGGACCTGAACAGACTTTATTGCAATGATATCCATGCCATGGCTAAGAATTATGGAATTGAATCAGCCCTGAGGGTGATTATAAAGGAAATAAAAGATGTATTTGCTGTATATGGTAAGATTTCTTTGTATTTTTAAAGGTAGTCTTTAATACCATTAAGATAGGAAAATGAAGCCACGTGCTTACAGTTACGGTTTTGCATGATCTTTTCATTTATGTGCATATTTTTACGTTGCAGCTTTTCATTGTTTTAATCATTATAGTGTCTTCTGTGAAGACCTTGTTAGTTAATTATTAGGTTTCTTTTAATCAGTAGAAAATACACTAGGTGAGGTTAAATTTATTCCCCCTTCACAGAGTTCTTCCATTCTGGTGTATTTTTTGCAAGCTGGAAGGTCCAGACCAATTAATTATTAATATCTGAGGAAGCCAACTGTTACTCTTGTACAGTGGCCCTGAGAACAGGATCAATCTTGCCTCACTTTGCCTTTTTAATGATGGGAATGTAGGCTCCTGAGTTTTTATATCTTTCCTAAAATAGCTGCACTGCGTTGTCTGAATGTTCTTCTCTCAGATAGATGATTCAGAGAGCCCAGCCTGGAGAGGCTGCATGACTTCATAGGCATCTTGAATTACTCCTCAGTGACTGGAGTCTTGTTATGAATTAAACTATTGAAAAGAGGGAAGATTAATACAGCGGGAATTTTAGCAAGCAGTTACATCAAACAGATTTGCCAGCTGGCAGCCCAGAATGGTCTGACCTTCAAGATATTCAAGAACTGCTCAGTAAATGTTGACAGAGCTGTTAATGGTCCCCCATTACACTGAGTCCACAAGTGTTATTTAGGAATAAGTGCATTCTTTTTTAGCCTAAACAGGGTTTTCTGTGAATGCCTGATGTCATG
Organism: Orthonyx spaldingii; assembly: GCA_013397795.1. Classification (NCBI taxonomy): domain Eukaryota; kingdom Metazoa; phylum Chordata; class Aves; order Passeriformes; family Orthonychidae; genus Orthonyx; species Orthonyx spaldingii. The sequence goes on from VZTJ01000904.1 coordinate 888,422, forward strand.
CACAGAGGACATCAGAACCTTTCTGGCTCTGGGCCTGGCTAATGCAGGCTACGAGGTGAGGGGTGAGAGCTCTGTCCCTCCCAGATGGATGGGTGTGTGATCCCCTTCTGTGGAAACAAGGATGGTGCAGACCTTTCCTGATTTTATGTAGAGAAACTCTGCTGCCTTACAGCATTCTTGACACTCAGTTTCCCATTCTTTTCATTTCAGTTTGAAAAGATACTGTTTTGTATTAGAGTGAGGTCTGCCTCTCTTGGATATTTGAGGGGAGCAGTTAAGCCAGAGACACACTGCCAGAAGAATGTTGATAAAGATGTTCTCCAAGCTGCTTGGATTCAAGGGGTTTGATTTAGACCTGATTTGTTTAAAAAGCCCCGCAGACTTAGCCCTTGAATGCTCTGATGATTGCTCTTTCTTGTGTTCTAAGGAATTGTGGTAGACCCTCGACACCTTTCACTGGTGGCAGATTACATGTGTTTCGAAGGAATTTATAAACCACTGAATCGTTTTGGAATTCAGTCCAACTCCTCCCCTCTGCAACAGATGACGTTTGAAACCAGCTACAAATTCTTGAAGGAAGCAACAATGATGGGTAAATGGTTTAGTTTGAGATCTCTTGCTGCAGCATTTCACATATGCTTGGTTTTTGTCCTAACTTTCCAGTATTGTGAGTAATGTATAATTGCATTAGAAAAAATGCCAGAGACAAAAATTTCAATTAAGCCCTCGCCTAGGAAAATGTTCCAGATGTTTTTAGTAGAATTCTGTCAGCTTAAATAAAGCCAGCTCCCACATGTAATCTGTGGGGTCTGTGTCTCCTTTCTTTAAGAATTAGATAGGCATTTTTACAACAGACCTTGAGGTTGTTAAGTTTTGTTGTAGCAAAGCTTTATAACAGTCTACTAAATCTGCCTTTTTCTGTCCCTGCTATTAAAATTGTCTTCTCTGCTTTGTTTTTGTGCCTATATTATAACTTCCATATCTTTTCCAGCCTTGCTGTTCAGCATTTTATTTTGAGAACAGACCTCCTGGCTGTTACTTTGATTTAGCACTTCATCTTCACTTTTTTCCCTCAAACGCAGACACAGGGTCAGACTCATTTGTCTAATGGTGGGTTTCTGGTGCCATTTGGCATTCCCAGGAGTATCCTTCTGCCCTCTAGTTGCCTCTCTGGGAGGTGTAGAGATCACATGGCTGTGTGGATCCTTCAGGACGTTTGGAACAGCACTAGCCATCCACATTTAAAGCCTTCTGTCAAAAAAAGTGTGCTGTAAGTGTGTCATTTGACATTTTGTGTGATCTCAGGCTTTGGATACTAATCACATCTCCCTTTTGCAAAGAGGTTTGGTTTCTGTCACTTGCCAGTCAGATGCTTGCTTTGCAGATGCTGCTGTGCTGTGTCCTTTGCTCCCAGTTACAAATGGGGAGAGCTCTCAACATGATCTCTTCAGCTCCTGTCTTAAACTGCCTTGCATAGATGTCAGAGATACTTTTATCACTGAATTCCTTTTTGCTAATGCTGTTTTATACCTTTTCTGGGAAGAAAGACTGGGTTTTAATTAATAGCATTGGTTACAATTGACCTAATTAATCTGAAAATCATGAAGGAAAAAAATAAATCCGGGGTAAAATTAAAGAGAAGAGGATGTTTCTCGCTCAGTTTCACTCTGTGGATTTATGTTGTACCACATTCTGACTTAGAAATGAAATCAGAGGAGGTTTTTGCCAAGTGAAATGTAATGTATAGATAATATTATGAATGAAGAGATGCAGGGTATGCTGACAGAAGGGCAGGGTGACTTGGCAGGAACTGCACTGATTACAAGCAGAGGGAGTTAATGATTTCACCACACTGGAAATCAAAGTCATAGTGGGGACTGCAGCAGCCTGGATCTAATTTGCTTTAACGTGACTGATAACTTGACTGCACAGTTCAGGAGACACTTCAAGGGTGCCTCAGGGCTGATGCCCTGAGCAGTGAGAAGGAAAGAAGGAGGTTTGTGAGGCCGTGCACAGCTGATGTGAGCAGCGCTGTTGGAGCACAGGCTCCTTGTGCAGGGAGCAAACTGCATCAGCAGTGAGATCCCTTGGGCTGTTTGCTCAGAGAATGACTCTTTGTTAGCATCACATGAGCAAACAGGGCAGTACCACTGTCCTGTTTAACCATCTAACAAAGGGGCTTTTTTTTCTTCAGCTGACCCACATTTAGGAGCAGCTATTTAATTATCCAGCTGTGGCTGAGATCAGAGCAGTGAGCACATGCCCTACACAGTGCTGTGTATGCTCCTGCCCCCACTCTCTACGTGATGGAAAGTTGAGTACCTTTCGCTCAGTAGAGTAAAAATAACCAAACTTAGCAGAATTTAAACAATTTTATTTCAATTTCCTACTGCTCTAATGATAAACTTTCAGCTTGCTGTAGTTAGGATGAATGAAAAACAGCCTGGATGCTTACAAAAACAGTGGAAGCAAAACAATCCCAGCCAGACATGTCATCTGGGGTGCTTCCAAATTTCCGTGACACTGTTTTGCTACAGTAAGTAACCACAAAATTAAAGGAATTCATGGAATGTCTCTCCAGTGAAAAGTTCTCTTCATATCTAGCCAGAAGGATTTAAAATACACATCAAAAGGATTCGCTCTAACAAAGGAGAAAGGCAGCAATGACAAAGGAATCTTTTTGGTGATCATTTTTTAGTGACCTATTTAGTCAGCAGCATGTGTTCACTGGAAGGTCAAATCTGTGTTCTCTTAGAATTCAGACTGTTTTGTCTTTCCATGCGGAATCAGGAGAGTTTAGTAACGTGTGGCCTAATTATTTGCTTGGATCAAAAGATTGGGATGAGATAATTGTTGTTAGAGGGGTAGGAAGAGTTTAGTTTTGGACTCTCTACTCCCAGAAATCCCAATTCAGTGTGAGCAGCAGGTGGCAGAGCCTTTCTGAACCTGGGGGTGCTGAACCAGATGGCTTCTTGCACATAAACCAGAATGGTTTCTTTCCAGCACTGACCTTGGAGAAACCTTTGGGAACCTTCTAACAGGATTTTGTTTGAATTCTGTTGCAGGTGCCCATGATGAGCTGCGATCTCCCTCGGCCTGCCTGGTGGTTGGAAAGGTTGTCAAAGGAGGGACTGGCTTGTTTGACCTCAAGCAGCCCCTGACATAGTGTTTTGGTGCTAACTTAAGGATTCTGATTGAAATGTTCATCATAAGAGCTGCAGGTGCTCTACAGCTGCACAACAAGGGCACGTGCTGTGTCTCCAGCCATCTTCCCTGTGCCAGCAGGTTTATTTATCTGGATACCCAATGAGCCTTATCTGTTTAATGAGTATAGGAGCTATCTTCTGATCCAAAGAAACACTTATTTACTGTTCATCAATGTAAAAAATGAGGTTATTTGTTTACACAGAAAAGAACAAAATGCCGGAGTTGGTCTGGGTCTCCAGCTGTGCAGCAGTTGTGGCAGGCAGAAGTGAAAGCAGAATCTGGTTATACTGTCTGATTTTTGTGGGGCAGAATCCCATCAGGGTGGGTAGTGCCAGTTGCCACGTGGTCATTAATATGACAAATTTCCTGTACTGGAAGTAGCATTCCAGACTGGCAGGTGTAGCTGGGCACCGCTGTGCTGAACCTCAGCATTGTATTGGAGCATCTGTGCTCCAGGCATTTCCTCTTCTTTTGCTGCACTTGGTGCACTGCCATGACTTGTATAAGCTTTAGAGGATGCATTTTCCTATTCTGCAACTTCATTTGTTAAGAATAATGTGTCTGTGACACAATTGTTAAATTTCTTTTAGCCGAAGAGTGGAATTCAGAGTTTTCACGGTTTCTGTAGGCATTTTCCAATGCTCTTTTAACTTCCTTGGGTAGAAGAGATCTCACACAGTGAGAGACTTGACTTTTGCTAAGGTTTTATTTCTTCAATACCAGCATGAGCTGCTGTAGGAGTGACTATGCAAAAGACTCCTGTAAGAATCACCAAAACAGAGATTGTAAACTATTTTTTGCTTCAATATTCTGTATCAAAGAGGATATTTAATAAAAGACATTGCAAAGAAATATTCTGAATGCCCTATTATTATGTGGTTGTGTTACCAAGGGGAGTTCACTTTTGACTCAGATGGCTGTTAAAATCACGTGGCCCAGAGCTGTTTGCCACTCCGCAGAAATCAGACTCGTTTATACATTCAATTTTAACCAGGATGCACTGAACACAAGTAGTTAAAGCTCTTTGGAGTTTGCTCACTGCAAGTTTTGTAACAGATCTCAGTGCCTGATCATTGTCACTGGTACCTCTGCACCAGTGCAAAAGGGCCAAAGCAGAGAATGGCCACTTCCAGTGGGGCTGCACTGAAGGGGATCAGATCCCATAGTGGGAGATGTCGGTTTGGGATTGTGAAAGAGCCTCTGTGGAGCCTCTTGATTGACTCTGTTCTGCTTCAGCCCCTTAAAACTGTGTCACATGTCCTGCCAATTGCACTGAAGCTTAACAAATGCGTTAGCTCAGCAGGTGTCCAGTTTCACTTTGCAAATCTCTGTGAAAGATTTCCTTGTCTCTTTCTCCAGTCTTAGCACCTGCTTTGTAGTTGTCAAAGATGTCATTCGGCAAAGAATCACGAGAGACTCAGTTGGGTACAGTCTGGCAAACAGATGGGAAAGAACAAACATTGTACAGAAAGGCTTTTCCTTCCAGGTGACATCTGTACTGGTACAGACTGTTTGGTGAGAGAGAGCCCCAAGAGGTGTTCACAGTCCTGCAGTGAAGAGCATCTACGCTACATTTCCTGTCTGGAGAAGTTGCATCCCTTGGTGCTCAGAAAAGTTAGATAAGTAACTCATTCATTCAAGCAGGTGGTTAGTCAGCGCTGCTCCCAGGTTATCTCACACTGATGATTTTTTAACTAGAGTCTTTTGGAAAATGGGCTCAGGCTATGGAAGGATGATCCAACTTTCCCTTTCAGTGTTGAGTTGCCTTTAAAATTTTCGCACAGGCCAGAATCCAAAACCTGATTCTGATTGTACTGAAAGAATTGGCACTGTAGGAAAGTCTCAAACACAATATCATAGCTAGAAAAAGGAAGTAGGTGGCTGTCCCTGTTCATGGACAAAAGTGACCGGGGACAAACATGACCTCAGGTGAGAGGCTGTATGTCCAAGGCTGCAGAAAGGTATGTGTTTTGGCACATAAATGGGCTTATTTTATACTGTGAAGGAGAGACAGCTGAGGTAGAAATTGCTCTTATTCCCTGGTGGGGAATTCCCTGGTGAAATCATCTAAACTGCCATTTCTGAGAAAGGAATTTTGGTTTGCTCAGAATTCATGTGTGTGCAGAAAACTGAGGTAGAAAAAAGTCCTGCTTCATGTGGTTAGAAAGGTTTACTTTCTTTTCACATCCCATGAACCTCTGTGCATCTAGATCTTTTATTTCAATGTGTCTCTTTCTCCTTGCACTCACTGCTCTCACTGTACAGTGCTCTTTGAGGAAGTGTGAGCTACCTACCCCAAACAGTCTGGGAGAAGGCTGCAGTAATGGGTGGGGCTCTGGCTGCTTTGTGGTTATTTGCAACAGACAAATGAGAGTCACTTTTGGAATAAAAGACCCCAAAGAGTGGGCAGTAGATGTGGTTTTGTAGAGAGGAGGAGATCATGGTTGAAAGGCCAGAAGAAGGGAACCATCCCTTCTCTTACCTGTCTGCTGCACTTCAGGGTGCCAGGATATCCCAATGCTGTGAAAACATGGGAGGAATGAGAGAAGAAAAAGTAAGTTCCAAATTTTCTCACTTTCTTTATGTCCGTTAATAATAGCAATCGATGTGTCTGGAAAACTAAAGGGTATAAGCTTGACTGAATGCACACTCCAGGGATGGGCTGGTGAATGTATAAAGATATGAAAGCTGGGGAAGAGGATTTTTGAAAGCTCTGATTAGGAGAACTTCGAGTTATTCAGCCAGAAAGAGGAAGCAGTGATCCTCATGTGGTTCCATGCGCTTTGGCAGCAGGGCAGAAGTTGTGGGTTCTATCCTGCTTGTATAGATGTGCTTGTGTGTCCTGTGAAGACAGGCTGAGAGAGCTGGGTCTGGTATTCTGGAGAGGAGGTGGCTTTGGGGAGACCTTGTAGCAGCCTTCCAGTACTTACCAGGGGGTATAAAAGAGGAAGAATGATGTTTTACATGGGCAAATGGTGATAGGACAAGAGGGCACAGTTTTAAGCTAAAAGAGATTTACATTAGATGTAAGGGAGAGAAGGTGGTGAGGCCCTGGTGCAGGCTGTCCAAAGAAGCTGTGGCTGCCCCATGCCTGTAAGTGTTCAAGGCCAGGCTGAACGGGGCTCTGAGCAACCTGGTCTAGTGGGAGGTGTCCCTGCCCATGGAAAAGGGTGGGAATGACATGAGCTTTAAGGTTCCTTCCAGCCCAAACCATTCTGTGATTCTGTAGTACAAAACACCTACTTGCTGATGCAGATTTGTTACCTTTAAGACAGGGATAACAAATCTTTCCAGTATGTTGGTAACAGTGAATTTGCTTCTATTTGCACAGCAGTTGGAACGCAAGCTATGTTCGAGTTTAATAAATCACATTAGAAGGCTTGTTTTTCTCAGTAAATTATAAAAAAATCCTAAATTGGGCAATGAGAATGGATTCGAATAGGAATTAGTTCTTCTTTCATCTCAAAAACAAAGCTAAATGTTAGAAGACAGGGAGCAGAAAAGTTTGTTTTCCCAGGTCACTGGTTCCCACGTTGCTATGCTTGTGTAGGTCAGTAACCAGGCAGTGGCCACAACACAGCTCCCAGAGATCTTTAATCACTCGAAGCCTTTCTGGACAAACCACTTGAAGCTTGCCAGTAAGTGCTGAAATCTGGAAGCAACCTCATCTGCTGAGGAATTTGGCAAGTGGGAGAGTGTGTGGCACCTCAGGGACGCTTCCCACAAGGTCAGATTGTGGTGACCAGGCTGTGCTCCCAGACCTGGCTGGCGGCGGGCGGATGAAGCCAAAACAAAAATCTTTCTCTGGGATTAGGTCAGATGAGAGAACTTGTGAGCACTGCTTATAAGGGCTGAGATCCAAAACATGTTTTGAAGGTTTTGGTGCTGAATGTGGCAGTCTTGATCTTTGGGGCGGATGGGAAGGTGTGAGGGTGACTGCTGTGGGGTGGGAGAGAATGAGATCTGCCTCCCACAGCTTCCTGCATGGCAACCAGCTCCCTCAGCCAGAGGGGAACAGCAGGAACTTTGTGCCTCGTCAGTCCCTGCTTTGCCTTGCTGTTTTATGTAGCATGGATGATGATTCACCCTGAAGACCTCTGAGTTTTGCTTTGTTTTGTGGAAAAACTAAAAGACAGCAAATGTGACTTCTTGGACAGTGCACCCAGGGAAGAGGCAGTGACCCATGTCTGGTCATGCCCGTGAGCCCAGGCAGTCCCTGAGGACACAGGAGCCCTGCTCTGGGCTCTCTGCAGTGCCCTGAGGGACTTCAAACCCCCCTCCCGAGTGCACTAACCACCAGTACAGGAAATTTTCAATTTTCTTGCTCCAAAACTCCTTGCTGCTGCTGGGAATATCGCGCTGTTCACAGGGACAAGGGCGGAAGGAGGTCAGCTCCATTCCCAGAGGAAGAGAGGGGAAGCTAAGGCTTTCTTGGAAGACCAGAGAAACCTTTCTCCTCGTGTTTGTGCAGCCTCATCCAGACGGGCACAGAGAAATCCTGCCTCAAAACAGTATTGCAATTAGGTCTTTTCCAGGATTTAAGATATTTTCCTGTGATGAGAAGGACAGGGGTTGTAAGTCCTCAGGGAAAAGAGGGTTGTAAAGCCCTGAGAGCACTGTTAACTCCCTGGTGAGGCAACCACCCAGTTCCTTCAGCATTGCCTTTGTGTATTCTGATTTACAGTACAATACAGGTTTGATGAGGCCTGAGGATGCTCCCAGTGGGAACTAGACACCAGTACTGCAATGCCCAATCCTGGATGCTGAGCTAGAGGTCCACGGGGGTGTAATGGGGTGCTCAGAGGGCTGTAGGGTGGGAAATGAAGGTACCTACAGAGCCCTGCTGGCTGTAGGGTCAAGGAGCAGCTAAGAAGCATTTTTCAGAATGCAAAGCTGATCAAAGAGTGCAGAGCTGATCAGGGAGGCACCATTAGAGCATCCTCCACGGAGGCCTGCACTGCTGAGCTGAGCTCAGCCAGAGCCATCCCCACAGTCTGTGCCTGCTCCTGTTACAGCGGCTGCCACACAGCCAGGATTAAGCAAGCTGCTCATTAACGATGTTTTACAGTTTCCTGGCTTAGATCCCTCAAAAGAGCTGACTGTCCAAACTGCACTGGAAAAGTTCTAGGTCTGATCACAGAAATGGAGAGGATGTAGAGCTGTTCCTGTTTTTCTAGGTGCAGTGTGCCCTGCCAGACTTGGGAAGATAAATGATCCTTGGTGGAGCTGCTTTGAGTCTGGTGGGGCTTGTGGCTTGGTCTGTAGTAACACTGCTGCTGTTGTTTGGGTTTTGGAGCCCTGCCTGGCACTACAGACAGAATAACAAGTGACCAAGAAGTAACAGTGGAACAGTAATGCAAACTGCAATAAATACAGAGATGCATTATTAATGGGACATTAAAACCAAAAGGGCAAGTAGAACAAATTGTATGCTGGCAGCACAACAGCTCTGCAGAAAAATCCCAGGGCTGTCTCTTGGAAAAAAAAAAATCAATGCTCTGTGAAACATTTCAATACAGAGTTCTTCTGCCTTTTCTTATACTGTATTTGTTCTGCATGGGAGCCTGGGTTATTTCTGGAAGATGCAGAATTTGAAATGCATTTTAGCCCCAGTAGCCTCCTGAGTGTAAATAATGCTACAAACCAGGGCAGTGCCCAAAGCCTGCCACAGAAATCAGCTGTGACTTAATGGATCTTCTTTAATTTTGGGTTAAGCTACAGAACTGAATTTTACAAGAGTGGAAAGATAGCAGAGTCTGAATTACTGCTTTTGCAAAGCCCAGGCAGGAGTTGGAGGCTGGACCCAGACTGGTTCCAAGTGAGGCGCAGCAGCAGGAAGGGCCCATTTCATCCCCTCTTTGCACAAACATCAGCACTGGGGACAAATTTATGTAATTTTACAGTAACTGAAGCTCAGGCAGAAGCTTTTGTGCTTTGCCTCTTGTTTTGGGGCTGGTCCAGAGCTCTGGGGAGGAAAGAGCTGCTGAAACAGCTCTTTTAAGGTGCTGATGTTTCCACACCTCCCCACCGACCATGCTGCAGATCTGCTCAGTTATCTCTGGTACAGATACAACAGACTCATCTTCCTCCATCAGAGACCGAGATAATGCCCATGTATGTGCTCCAGCTGAACAGGCCAGCAGCAACTGGGTGACACAAAGCTTGTGATGGGGACACAGACAGGATCCACCCCTTTACCTTCACCACAGGGCTCTCCTTGACCCAACTCTTTGCCACCAAGTGGCTCCAAGTCTCTCCGTTGGCCCCTGGAAGCCAAGTGCTCCCCAGGCAGTGCTTTTACAGTCTCTCCTCTCTTGCAGATGTTTCGTAGGTGTAGCTTTGGCTTGCACAAACAGCTCTTGCAGCTCAGTCTCCAGCCAGGTCAAACCTAAGCGTGTCCAGCTTAAGTGCATTCCCCCGCTGTGTTCCCGGCACCCCAGTTTCCAAAGAGCCTCACCCTTGCTTGCTGGTGATCATCCTTTCCAGAAGCCCACAGTGGAGCTGCCACTCCTCTTCCCTGTGATTCATGCTGACTTGTCCAAGTTGCTGGTGGGGCTGGTGCTCTGGGGAGGAGGAGTGTTGTGCCCTGTGCTGCTGCCAGGGAGGCAGGGGATGGGCACATCACTGCTGCCCTCCCCTCTCTTATCAATACTGAAGCCTGTCCCTCCCTTCCTTTGTGCCAAGTTCAAGGAGCTGAAATTAATTTGGCTTGTTTGGGGTTTTTTTTTCTCTTTCCTGCCAACATCTGTCACACCACACTGGTTTCACATTACATAAGAGAATGAGTCTGCTCGTTCATTTTGGGGATGGAATGGGAGACCTGCATGGAGGTGGCACATCCACCTGGTCAGGCCATGGAGTGTGAAGCCAGGCTGGGATTCATCCATTAGAGCTACTCCCAACATTACAGCCCTGGGGCTGTGCCACAGCGGTCTGTGTTTCCCAGGGCCCCTCTGATTGTGACTCTAAGTTGGCAGCTGGGCTTAATTCCATGCGGTCCTACACAGCCATGTGAGGCAAATATTTTATCCTCCTGGGATTCATGGGTATATTTTGAAAGGAAATGTTTTAAATGAATCATAGAATCATTTCGGTTGGAAAAAACCTCCAAGATCATTGAGTGCAACCTGTGACCCCTATTTTTTCTGAGCTTTAACTGATGACTCCTGTAGTGGTAACAGTCATGAATTTATGTCATGTGGTGTTAGGGGAATTCTCTCAGAGTTTTAATGCCTTGAAAACATTTGGGATTTTTTTTTGAAAGAAGAAGTTTCATACTGTGATGGTTACCATTAAGAACCCTACGAACTTCACCATAAGAACTCAGATCATTAAAGGCAGAAAGCAAAGTAAACTCAAAGATGTTACCTTTAAGAAATATTATGGTATCGGGTAGCTTCAGAATACGAATATCTGGGATCATTAATAATAAAAAGAAGGAAATACCTCCTTTAATTAGTAGTAAATACCTTGGAAGATTGGAAAGGAAGCAGGTGAATGAACAGAAGGAAAGAACTAATGATCTGAGTTTCCGGTAAGCAAATCAGAACCTCTTTTCAATGGAAAGATGGAAATCCAGATACCATAGGCCTTCAAAACAAAAAAGATCAAACCATCAAGTGGATTTTTAGCCATGGGTATGTCAGAGCTAGGCTGTGTCCTGAGCCATTTTTGTGGCCAACAGCCTCCTGCTGAGTGTTTTGACAAAGAGATTTTCCCACCCATTGCCTTCCCAAGCCACCCCACCCTGTCCGCTGCTCTTGTGGCTTGGTGGGAGCTGCCAGGAAGGTGCCTTTCCCAGGTGCTGATTATTTTATTTCCTGCTTGGAAAATCTGCTGCTATAGATTTGAATGGCAAATGCTGGCCCAACCTCAAGAGTCGAGCTCTGGAGACACCATCAGGGTGAAGAAGGTTGATGTCCACCCTCTCCAAACTCCTCTGCACTTGCTGAGTGGGCCTGGGTCCACCCAGCCCTCAGAAGGTGGCTGGGCCTTTTTACCCAGCGTGAGGTGTGTGGCAGGAGCTTTCACCCCCTTATAAAGCAGAAGCTTGTCTCCCCATCACATATGGCTAAGTCAGACTGGAATGGTTTGTCACATGATGAATTATGTTGGCTGAAAGCCTCTTTAGCCAGCCAGAATTAGTGACTACAGACATGGCACATTTTACAACTAAAGGCCACTATGATTTTCATGAAATCAGAAATCTCTTATACACTCTCTGAGTGTGTGTGGAGAGCTCTTCTCGAGGCTGAGATGTTGGCATCCAGATACTTGCCCGGCGATTGAGAGGACTTAGGAGATTCTCTGCACACCACTGTCATTCCTTGGTGACACTGGCTCCTAATCTATACTATTTCTTTGCCAGCTGTAACAGGTATCTCTATTATCATGCACTGTATGTTTATTTACTAGTAGTGTTTCTTTTGTCTATCCTTTGTAGTCAGTAAGCCATTTTAAAGTCTTTTTAAAGTCTTATGTCTATTTTCGTTGGCCTGTTCAATAAATAATTCATGCTGTAACAGGCCTGATCCGTCATTATTAAGAACTAGCAAGTGAGAGTGGGTTTTGGGGTGCTGGCTGCCTCAATAAAGCTGCTGTCTACTGCCAGAAACCTGTCAAAGGCAGGGACTTGTCTAAGCTCTCCCCTCTCATTCATAACATTCACTGTCTGGGATAAATCAATACATGGAATTTACTTCAGTAATGTCAGAGAGGGCTGGTAGTCAACACAGCTCTGCAGTGTTCTCCATAGATCTGGCCAGAGAGGGGACAGCAAAGGCTGGAGATGTCCTGAATTCCCAATGTCCCCCAGTCCTGGTACCTCTGTGCCTTCTTTAGTGTCCTCCTTGAAATGTTTCTGGCTGCATCCCCATCCTTCCCACCACCTCTCAGCACGTTACCCATAGCCCAGGCATCCCCTTCAATGGTGCCTGTCTCCCTTTTCTGGGCTGTGAGTCAACACATGCTGAGGATATCATGGATGTGCAGCTGATTCACCTGCTGCTGATTTGGCCCTTGCTGCTTTTCATGAATTAAAACCCCAACTCCCAGGTGTTTCTGCCCCTTTGTCAGAGCTATCTGAAATCACCTCCTAGGCCTAAAACATGCCAGGGCTGGGGACAGGACAGGGCCTGCAGAGGCTGTTTTTGAAGACAAATCAGGCTTTAAAAAAAAAAAAAAGGAAAGATGTGATGAGGATTTGATATTGGCTTAATATAGGGCTTAAATGCCAGTGCTGAGTTAGGGCACAGCATGGGTGGTGCTCAGCAGGGAGGAGAAAGGGGAAGCTGAAGGGCAGGACAGTGCCTTTAGAAAGGGCTCTCTGCTCCCACTTCCTCACTGCTGGTCTGGATCCTGATACAAGCAGCTCTGTTAACTTTTGTACTTATAATATATATATTAGTTATTTATACATATATATGTATATTATTCAAGAATGTTCTTCCAGTTGTACCTCAGGCAGGATTTCACCCTGGTAAACCCAGCTGCAGTGAGCAGGGGGTTGATCAGAGCCAGCCCAAACCCACCGCCTTGCTCTGCAAGCAGCGTGTGCCAACTGAGCAGAGCAAAGGGCAGGAGGGCACCAGAGCTGCTTCTCCTCCTCCCCTCTCAGGGGGTGTGTGCAGGGCAGCAGCACCCCAGTGCTGCTCACACCCTCACAGTGGCCGGGAGATGTCCCCATGTGTGGCAGGCTTCCTTGGAGAGGGGCTCCACGGTTTTAAATAAAATCTACCTACTCCTTCCCAGCACAGCTCATGAGAAAGAATCCCAGAATCACGGAATGATTTGGGTTGGAGGGGACCCTTAAGGGTTACCTAGTCCAAACCCCGCAATAAGCAGGGACATTCTCAACTAGATCGAGTTGCTCAGAGCCCTGTTCAACCTGGCCTGGAATGTTTCCAGGGATGGGCATCCACCACCTTTCTTGGCAACCTGTGCCAGGGTTTTACCACCTTCATTGCAAAAAACTTCTTCCTTATATCTAATCTAAATTGACCCTCTCTTAGTTTAATGTGATTACCATTACCACTTGTCCTATCAAGTGGGACACTGCCAGTAGCTGACATAGAATTAAATATTGTATGCAAAGCTGACAACAAATTACAATTGACAAGGCAGAATTTGGAGCTCTTCTCACTTCTCAGGAGCAGTCCCTAATTGTACAGAGCACTTTGCTTCCCCTGCCTATTCCACGCCGTTTACTCAGTCTCCATCATGCTGCACTCCCATGCTTTGCTCCAGGCAGCAAGCAGGAGAGATAGGAAGCAGTTGAGAATTTCTCCAGGGACACTTTATGGTCAGATTCTGCCAGGTGCCAGCTCTGAAACATCAGGCAGTTTGCACTCAGGCTCAGGAATACAGCGAGGACAATTATGGGTTATTTGTACTGTGCCATGCTATTCTTAAAAGCCCTGCCCCTAAGCTGAGATACAAACTCTTCCTTGTGGCTGTTAGAAGAGACACACACTGCCTTCTCATGGATCCTTCCTCTTTTAAAAATTAATTATTTTTAAATTCTCAATGTGGTCCCTTTTTGTTAGCAGAAGCACAACAGGTTATATCCAAACTATGGTCTGACTGTATGTATGTGTATATATATACATCTATATGTATGTCAGTATACATATTTTTTGATGCATCACTTCAACTTTTCATGAAAGACTGAGATGCAAATAATATTCCCAGAGGAAATCAGAATAAAAGCACTGGACTCAGAAATCCAGCTTTAAATTATGCATATAAATACAAATAAATAAAAGTCTTCCCAGTAATGAAGAAGTTAATCACAGTGATTTCTTTGCACAGCAATAACTATTAATGCAAATAATCTCCTTGAAATTTGCCTGAACACCTGACAGTTCGATTGCTTTTGCATTGTGTGCAGCAAGGCAGTTTATTCATGGTGCCTTTGCAAGGCTGGGAATGAGCAGTTGTGAAGCACCTGAGACTGATGTCCTTATGGCACTGCACATGTGGTTGTCTTTAAATCCAGTTTGACTAAGGGGCAAAGGAGGAATTTCCTTGGGGATACTAATGCTGTGGCTTTTCTGGCTCTGCTAAGAATGGAAAACCAGAGCTTTGCATTGGAAAAGACACATCTGAGTGATGGAAAGCTATGGAAAATGTGATTTATGATGAGATTTAAATGTTGCAGCTGGGAAGTTTGGCTGGAGGTAGAGGAAGTTGATCCAACCTCCAAGAAAGGAGAGATAAAAATCACACAGAGTGTTTTTCCCAAGCACTTATCTGGCTGAGAATTCAAAACCACCACAGTTCTGGGTTAAACAAATTAATTATTGACTATCTGTAAGGAAAGGCTCCTTCTCCAGTGTATCTGCATTCAATGGAGAAACACACACCTGGAAAATCATGCAAAATTTGACCTGGGAAATTCTGGCTTCTCTCCCCAAATCCAGATTTGATAGGAAATGCTCAGCCAGAGGCAGATGGGTGCACCATGGCAACAACCTCTCACTTCCCCTGCAGCTCATTGATCCTTTGACCCAAGTGTCAGGTGAATGATTTCCCAAATTCCCATTCCTTTCCCACACAGACTTTTTAACAGTTGCTGAGCACATGGAACTTGATCCTTGCCCTTTGAGCATCCTCCACCCCAGCAGCAGCGCCAGGGCTCTCACCCACACACTCCAACTTTTGCCTTTGCAGAATGCTGGCAAGAAACAGCTTACAAGGAAAGCATTTCACACCCAGCAACCATCAAACCAAGGAAACCCTTGCTACAAGACATGTCACTGATGAAAAGTGTGAAGAGTTTTAAGAAGAGATTAGGCCAATTCACAGAGTGCAGGGCCCTCAGGAGCTGTGGGGCGCACAGGCCTGGTCACAGTCTCTGCTTCAGGAATTTCTTCCATCACTTACTGCCAAGGTCCGAGAAATAGTAACAGAGAAGGGATCACCCTCTACCTGCCCTGTTTTTAAGTGGCACTGTTGGAAAGTTATACTGGGCTATGGACATTTTTGACTAGGCTCAATGTAGGTATTTTTCTGGGGTTGCCAGGTGAAACCTCTGTGCCTGAGCCTGTTGTGTGTGTCTATTTGAAGCCGTGGTGAGGAGACGTCAAGCCGATTTTATGGTGGTGTCGTGGGTTTGCCCAGGAAGGGTCAGTCTTGCAAGTGACCTATGGTGCAGGAAGCAGTGCACCTTGCTTCCTGGGAAACAGAGCCAGTGACCAGCTACTTTTGAGTATTGATGGTTGTATAATCCAATTAAAAGTTGTTCTGCCTCCAGGAAGAAAAACATATTTAAGAGAAATACACCTGAGAAAAAACCCTTTTCCTGTCCTGTTCGCAGGCTTTGCAGAGCCTGGCCCCTGCTCCGGGCCGGGCAGGGGCCGGGCTGGCTCCGCTTCGCAGAGCGAGGCTAATGAAACTCTTGACTGACTGCTTCTGCAGCCCGGCTCAGACTTTTTAAATAACCTGGCAAAAGATCATGAGACTGTCACAGAGACCCGAGAAAGAAATTACCCTTTCATTACCCAGATGAAACTTGCAGACACCTATCTTCCCCTGCACAGACAGAGAAAGAGTGAAGACACCTACAGAAACACAGCATAAAGACTCAAAGTCAGTGAAAGAAGCAAAGCTAATGCTTAGAGGGTAGAGTATGAGGAGTGCTTTTAATGTGAAAGCTGAAAATTCTTCTGTGAAACCATGGTTGAAACTAAGCTAAAATATTCTCTGTAATGTATGAAGAAGTGGTCCAAGGGGGGATGTGACATTCTACTTGCAGCCAGTGTAGCCAGTGAACCAAAGCACCTGTGTAAAAATAAGTAAATACTGAAGTAATTGCAGCCTGACGAGAAGTTTGAGCAGAGATAGAGAAAAAGCTGTAATCCAGATGCCCCGGGGAATGGTCAAAGAAGACTTATATTGCCAGTTATAGAAGAAGGGGATTTCATTGCTGCTGTAATAAAACTACTCATCTTTAAAAAAATACCCTATGAACCATCATAACCCACCACAGTAGCTGTGGGAAAGCTGCTGGTGTGGGAGGGACTTTCCACAATAAGCAGAGATCTTTTTCTGCTGGGCAGCTGCTAGTTGTAAAGCTGAAAACCATAAGAACTGTATTTCTTGTAGAGAAGTCAATATAGTAAAGCAAGAGGAAACTTCTCTCCCTAAATGACTGAAGAAAGACTAATCTAGAAGTGGTAAACTGACTGAAAGTTGAAGTGTTGTTTTTTGTATTGTCATTAGGAAAAGATGGAGAAGTGGGAAGAGCAAAAGTATTCTGAAGGTTTTGTTCTGGTTCTTAATTTTTTTTCCCTTCCTTTTAAGTCTGTTAATAAACTTTCTTTATATTCTTTAAAGTTTGTGCCTGCTTTACCTACTCCTAATCCTTATCTCACAGAAAAATTGAATAAAATCTAGTAAGTGTGCTGGCATTTAGCCAGAAACTCAGGTGAATGAACTCAAACCACTACAGATGGTCTTTTACAATTGTTTGATACTGGCACGGTTAACAGGTTCAGGGCAACTCACCCAATACACACCAACAAGGGTTTCCATTTTATAACACTGCTCATCTGCACAACAGTGGTGTCAGGGAGCTGCTTCTGCCATACCCCAACCAAACCAAATGCAGTCCCTGAGCCTTGCATCACCACAAAAACCCAAAACCTTTCGAGAAGTTATTTCAATATTTTCTTTATCTTTTTTTAGTCTTTGGCCATTGACACTGACAGTGTTGAAACACAAGGAACTGTCTTTGCTCAGTGGTTTTGCTTCCCCAATCACTACAGCTCTGGAGGAAGGTGAGCTTTCAGAAGAATGTCTCTGTGCTGTGATGTGCTGCCTTGGTCTCCCTTTCTGATTCTGGGGAACACAACCATGTTACAGACCCTTAAAGCCAGCCATGGGGTCTCCCTGGTTTTCTGAGGCTGCTGCTGGATGACCACTCTGATTTTGCCTTGCCCCAGAGTTCAGTGCAGCCTGTTATTTCACTGACTTCCTTGTCCAAACTGCTGGGCTGGGAGACATGAACCCCAGAGTTGCTGCCCAGTGGTCCTCACAGCTTCTCTTTTCCATTACCTTCATCTCCTTTCTGGCAGGTTTAGCTACTCAGAAATGCCATTGCCATAGTCAGTCCTGGCTTGAGGCAGGAGGTGGAACAAATGATCTCTCTCTTTCCTTCACTCTGAACTATTACCCTTCCTATTTAGGTTGCATGGTTGGGGTGGTGGGTTATCCTTTGCAGTGGAGAGCTGAATTTAGAGTGAGCATTGTGTGATGGTCCTCCCTGCCTCTGGATCCACCAGCATCCAGTGCAGTGCAGGTGATTCTGGAAGTGCTTTCCTTGACGCCCCCTTCTTAAAGTCCATCAGGCTGCTTTTGGCTTCATGTCTGACTCTCACCAAGTACCTGTGCCATCAGGCTGCTGGCAATAAACCCGTGTACAAAGCAGGGTGGTTCTTGCTTCAACAAGCGTCCCAGTGGAGCCAGGTGAAGGCTGTGCAGAGTTACAGGTTTGTGCTAAGGCTGCTGACCCTGTGGTAGCTGGTAGCATCGCTAGCAAGCCTCCCCTCAGAACAAGGAGACCAAACCTCGCCAGGCTGGAGTCTGAGGCAGCACGGTGGGAAAAGCTGTTTTCAGATTCAGCTCATTAAATCCCCAGCACACTTGTATACTCCAGCACAGCTGGGCTTAACAAAACCATAAATTTAGACCATCTGACATCTGGCCATAAAAAATGATGAATTGATGACTGAATGAATTATTTTGCTCTTTCATCCTATCTAGACTCTGATCTACATTAACTAAACCAGTGGGTGCAACTTTTCTAAAATGATTTTAAATTGACCTAATTAAAGCAGTAAGAGTAGATAATAAAGATGTACTTAACCCAATGTAACCCTTCCTTAAATCAGTTACCCTAGAATTCAGTAATTTGCAGGCAAAAGCTAAAACAATTTAAGAAAGAGAGTTGGGACAGGTTAAGAATCCTTGTAGTGCAGGTACACTGAAGACCTCAGAGAAATGGGGAACACACTGGTGCAAACTACCCACAGCTATAGCTGCAAATATCACCTGAGCTTCCCATCTTAGTCCAGATTCAGCTCACCCCATCTCTTCGGCTGCTTTCTTTATCATTAAAGTGGTCTTTAGCACTTAATGAAGGGCTTCCTTTTCTTTTCTCCCTGAAAGGAGAGGAGGAGTGAAGGTATGTCAACTTTTTTATAATTTTAAGCAATGTTGCCATCCCTGACTAGTAATTGATGTTGTTAAAGATAATCAGTAAAGTCAAAATTATCATTACATGGCAGTGAGTGGGCTGGATGGCTAAGTGCTCTCCAAACCACTAAGACTTCATTAAGTAAGGCTTAATAAGTACATTTGCTGAGGGATGGATCTGAATTACAGAAAGTTAGGTTTAAGGGATGGGGAAATCCTTGCTGTGTTGCTCCACCCCTCTGGAAGTGGCAACTCTGTCACTCATTGCCTCCTCCTTCCTTTGATGAAGTGAATTGTTCTCCAACTGGTCCATAAAGGCACCATTTCCAGTTTCTTCCTGGCCTCTTTCCAGACAAGTATCAGCTCTCTCTTCTAGAAATCAGGAAGCTAAACATAAACCCAAATGAGAAGGAGAAGTAAAAAAGCAAGCAAGAATTTACTAAGAAGCCAAGTACGTGGAGATAAAGCCCCAGGAGAAATAGAAACAGGCAATGAGTGAGGAGCAGATGGGAACAGGCTCTGGGCCACTCCATCCAGACACCAAACAGACAAGTACCTGCTGCTGCTCTGGGCAGGAAAGCACCTGGGCAGAAACCACAGACAGCACAAGCCTGCAGACCATGCCCATGGTGCTGAACCAGTGGTATGGCAGGCAGAGCATCTCCAGGTGCAGAGAGGAAACCTCATCCTCTCAAAACACGTGGGAAGAGGTCACCTTGGAGACTTCATTAAGGGAGGATAAGAGTCAGCAGAGCCTTTTACAGACCCAGCACTGCTGGGGGATGAGGGTATGTGTCTGTTTGTGCTGCTATCAGAAGTAGTGCCAGGTGATTGTGCAGTCAGTTGAACGAGGTCCTGCTACAGAGAAAACAGGTTCTGGTGAAGCATTTTTGTTCATGAACAAAGGGAACAGAGGGACGAGGAAGCAGCAGTGAGTCACTCTGCTGCTGTGATAGTCCCAGAAATGCTGTCTGGGAAAGGGGGATTTAAGGAGCAAGGTGGTCTCTGCAAGTCTGGTTGCTCAATGCACCTGGCTGACAGCCAGGGTGTGGAAGGAGAAGGTGAACACTTTCTGCCTGACCTGTGTGCTGCATCCATTGTACAGCAGGACACACCAAGCAGGCTGAAGGCCAACAGAAGGCATGTCCAGAAAGCTCTGGAAGTGGGGCCAGATGCACCCGGTGCTCTGTGCCGAGCAGAGCCGGGTGCACTGTGCAGGCTGGGAAGCAGCATGATTAATGTAGGAGACATGGCATAAAACCAGAGGGATGCTGCCAAGCTGTGAGGAGAAAGTAAACCACATCAAGGAAGGTGAGATTTTTTTTGTTCCAATTGTATACTGAAATCTCCTCATACATTCTTCCAGTGCCTGCAGAGACAGAAAGCAGCTGTAGATAAGCCAAAATTAAATGTCAGAGAACTGCATGTGCCCTACCTGGCAGGTCTGAGCAAAATAAACTCTATCCTTAATGATAAAGATAAGGCTTATTCCTGAATTATTTTTATTTCCATAGAAGCCACAATAACTATTGGGGAACAACTGTATTTCACAAGGAGCACCCACTGACAAGGGATGCCACATCTTGCCCTCAAAATGGGGAACAGAGAAGGATCTGGCCACCTGTATGCAGAGCATCAGGTAAAAGCAAGTGTAAAACAATGACCTGATTGTTGGTATTAGACAACAAACCGGTCTCCCAGCTATGTCTTGTTGTTGCAAATATTTTTGGCAGTGTCATTTTCAGCAGACAGCCAGAGGAGCAAGGCACTGGTTTGTCTCAATTTGCTACAAGATGGCTGGAGAAATGTCACTTAAAGGGACATGGGCAATATCATTTTTAGTGTGTTACTGATGATAAAAGGTCATAAAGATTTTCAGGTTTTGGGTTTTTTTTCTTAAATGACCTTTGTTTAATGAAAAAAGATGGCAGATTTACTGCAAAACAAATTGTAGTCATTGGAAGTTAAAAAGAAAATGGAGTTGTTGCTCTCAGGTGCTAAAACAAGACCTATACCAACAGTCATGGTCTTTACCCAGCCCCTCTGGGGGGGTTATGAAGCTGGTGCTGAGAAGTTTTCATGGTCTGGGACTTCAATGCAAGTTCTTTTTGTCCCAGTTTCATCCCCAGTGAAGGATGGGATGACACAAGCAATGTCAAACCGTGTCATCTGCAAAGACAGGAAGCACCAAGGGTGCTTACATTGAATTAGATTCTATCTTCACCAGACCTTTTATAAGAGTTTCTGCTGTCTTAAAACTCACTTTTTTTGGTTGGGATAAGTAAAAGTGGCTGGTAAGTAAACTGAGCTCTGTCGTCTTATCACTAATTAAATAGTAGCAATATTGACTGAAAAGAAAGCTAAATGCCTCATTTTTCAATAGTTATCCACCTTACTCTTCATATCTTTGACCAGAAGCAAGAAACATTTACCCTTCCCCAACACAGGGTAAGTAATCAGAAGTACATAGATATGAATATAATTACTAGAGAACATAATTACTTTATCAGAGATATTTATAACTGTAATCTGATTTAAATAGCTGTATTCTATGGCTCTTCTGTGTGGTTTTGCAAACGGGTGACTCCCTATGAACTCAGATTAATTTGTACATCTCTGTTTGCTGCTGCTGCTGAAGAAAAGCTGAGATGAGGTCACTCACTGCCACACTTGTGCATGAGCCATCTGAAACATCACATTTTTCCATCGACAGTTCTGCAGATTCCTGTTCCTGTAATGACTAATTAAATGAGCTTTTTGTTTTTTAAAGTTTTCTTTTTCACTCTAGTCTTTTAATACTGTTCAACCTTGCTCAAGGCTTAAGACAAGGTCTGTGTATCTGCTTGCCTGACCTTGTTTATCTGAAATTTGATGCTGGTTTCTCTTGAGGTTCATCTGACCCAGCCCCCAGGCCTCCTGCAGTGATGTGGATATTTGAGCCAGGCGTTCTGGGCTTCCTTTGGCAGCAGCCAAGAGAAATAGGCATGTTTAAGGTAGGACTGACTCTCCTTCATGTAGCAAGGTCTGCAGCAGATAAGACTATTATTAGGATATAGCCCACACTATTATTAGGATCCCCACAATGATATGTGATTGCATCAAACATCTCCTAAAATCAAGGGGGACATTTGCAATGAATTTTGTCATGTTTTTTCATTACTTGACATGTTTGTCAACATAACCACAGCCAGAGCAGCCTGCTGGGGGACGATACTCCAGCAAATGCCCCGAGAGAGTGCACCACCAATATTTCACTCAAAATAAGTTGCAGAAAACATCTTTTCATTTAAAGACAGCCTAGCCCCTATGGCCACAGCAGTGGTGAATGTCCTTAGTGCTTGCTGTTCGTTATGGAGCAGAAAATTAGGATAATAAGCAATTCTGGATTTCCCCTGAAGCCACTTGCTTGTTAATGCATTGCTTTCTTTCTAATGCTTTTAAACTAGTAAACTTCAGAACAGTAAGTATTTAATAGTGGCATAAGTGCACTTCCATTTGGGGAGGGAAAGAAACTATAATGATGTCAGGATGTTTATACTAAAATATTTGTGGCTTTTCCTGGTAGGATGCCTCTGCGAAAGAAAACCTCATGCAAACAGAAAAGTTCATACCCGTAATTAAAACAGTAATAATCTTTACAAGGGATTACAACACTAAAGGCCAGGCTGACATCCCCAAAGCCCTACTGACAAAGCTTGCTGCCTGCTGCCTTGCTTTCAACTGTGCCACAAAACCTCCTGACAAGTGAATTGGAAGCACTTTCAGAGGCAGAACCGCAGTGTCCCTCAGCTGCTCTGGCGCCTGTTGTGCAGTGGTGCTGCTGTGCCTTAGCTCTGCTTGAAGTGTTAAACACCACCCTAGGCCTACAAAGGGAATTCTTTATATAAACTAACTTTAGGGCTAAGAAAGGGCTCACTGGTCTCTAATTAGAGGAAAGAAAAAAGTCTGTAAAATAGCATTTAAGTAATCACTATCCCTTCTGCATTAATATTTCCCACACATTTTGCAAAGACTTCTCTTTCTGCTACCATTCTTAGCAAACAGATTCCTGGCCAGTTAAAGTCTCAGCTCAAAATAAAAAGGGCTTGGGTTGACCTCGGGTTGCATCCCAGAGAAGGAAAGGTCTTGGCTCAGCTCAGACTGCCATGGAAGGAAGCGCTGTGGGCACTGTTGGAGAGATGGGAATTGCTGTTTGGATAGGAGGGATAATGGGGAAAAAGGGAATATAACAGGGAAACAGCAGCGTTGGTGGAGGGGATGATACTGCAGCACTGCTGGGGGGAACGGAAAAGCCAGGAAAAGCCCTGGTCCCTCTCTCACACTTGGTGCTGTGATGCAGGGCAGGGATGGGCAGCCCGTGGCGTACATTACAAGAGACATCCTCTTCTATCTGCAAGGCAGAGAGCCCTCAGCAAAGCAGGGCAATGTGAACTGCTGCCACACTCATCTGCTCCAAAGTACATCAGTCCATCCTAAGCATTCCCCATGTTCCTGTAGGACAGGTGTCCTGTAGTTGTCAGCTCATGGAGATCACAGGTGTTACTAGGCAAGGCTTAAAAATAATATCCAAGCAAGGCGAATGACAGCTTTTCTTTGATAACAAACAATGCAAAAAAACCAAAGTGTGTTTCTGCTTGTTTTAAAACACAGTGTGCTCCCCACAAATTACTTTGATGGCTTCTCAGCCCACCCTTGAAAGCAAAGATTAAACCTGCAGTATTTCCTCTTGGTCCGGCCACAGAGCTGTATTTGTACTGCTGCTTCACTGAGGCAGCATCTGAACACCCAGGACCTCACAGCCTTTAGCCATGATCTCTCAGCAACAAACCTTGCAGCAGAGAGTGTTCAGGAACAACATACATTCCAAAGATGCCTTTTTTTTTTTTTTTGACAGAAATAAAACCAAAAGGGAAACAAAAATAGAAAGAATAGACAATGCAAAGTTAAGTCAAAGTAAAAACATACAGATGGAACATCCAAAGCATAGAGAAGGTCCAAAAATGTCTCCAAGGAATCCTGCAACTGGATTTTCAGGTTACATGCTTTTGCAGGAAGAATTCTTCATAAATCTATGACAACATCAAAACCACATAAGTCTGCTTCTTCACCTGAAATTCCACATCTTAAGCAAGTCATTTGGCAGCAGTGGGAAGGGTAAAACTGGCATGTGTTGGCTCAAGGCACTTGGTTTTGAACTGGCTCACCAGCCTAGCTGGCAAATAACGCTCCTCTCAGCTTTCAGTGCTGATTTATCCTGGCACAGGCACAACTCTTGCACAACTTCAGTGTTGTTGGCCAGCGAGAATGTTTTAACATTTGTACATTTCTAGGAAGAGCAGTTTCATTTCTGCTGTCAGGATAAGACATCTTCCACACACAGGAAGCGTTGGTGGCCTTACTGCAGTGGAGATGATGGCAGGTGAGTCCACCCTCCAAAGGGAGATCCTAGACGCACTGCTGAGCCCCCAACTCTAAATGCAGACATTGCCTCCTACCTCTGTATTTTTAGGGCAAGACATGGGCACCCACTGCTCCTTGCTGTAACATCTCCCCAGATTTAGAGAAAAAGTGGCAGGAAGTTCTTTTCCCCAGAGCTGTTGAACCAAAGTAATCTGATTTAATAATGACTTGGCGTGGCCTCTCTTGATGAGTACTGCTCAAAAGTAAACCTGAGCATGGGGGAAAAGAAAGAAATAATGAAGAAGATTGTTTGGACCTGTGTAGAAGATGATCTGGTTGCGTGTGACCTACACATCTGACCATATGATGGCAGACAGGTGGGTCCCAGACCATGCTGCCCTTGCTGGGCTTGGCACAGGTGAGGGAATGGAGACATTTGCTGGGGCAAATCTTTGAGAAAATAGCCTTGTTTCTGGAGAAGAGGGGTCACTTATGCGATTTCTATGGACGGTATATGAGATGTGCCCAGTGCTGCACCAATAACCCCATGCTCTCAGAGCTTGTGTCCTTCCCCTCTGGACACCAGAGAGCAGCCTCACATCACAATATGAACAGGGCTGTTCTGATCTGTCCCTCACACAGTCTCCATTTTGCCTGTTCTTTTTCAAGCCTTTTAATTGTTTTGTCCTGCTCTGATTCCTATTATGGCACAGTAAAACTGTGTTCTGTGCAGAGCATGCTTTATTTAATTCGTTATGCAGTTCAGAGAAGCAGAAGAAACCCTTCAGTAACAGATCCTCAGCAGATCCTGAAAACCCTGCATAAACTCTTGACATGGCCAGGCACTATTTATTCACAACATAACATAAAGCAGGACCCTGTCTGCCTGTGGCACTTTGTCAAGATATGCTCTTCACGCTTTCTGCAGCTGAGAAAAGCCTTGATGGGTTCTGGTAATTGCTCTTGCATCTGTCAGGCAATGCTAAATCAGTTCTTTCCTCCTCCTCATTACTCCTTTGGGCTTACAGAAAGCAGAGAAAATGCAACACTTGTCAACAGAAACAGACATGTTTGGGTGTGTTTGGTTGGTTGGAGGTCAATGGTCACCCTTCAGTGTCTCACACAGGCAAAAATCCCCCTCTTCCCAAAGCCAAGACACAGACTTTGATCTCAGGACATCTCCTGGGACCTGCCCTTGCAGATGTACCTGCAGTTCAGCAGTTGTAGCACTGCTGCCCAGTTATGCATTATATGTGTTACGCCCAGACTGAGTTAACTTAGGACTTTGTATTAGGCAAAAACACTTTGGAGAGAGCATACACTAACGCAATCAACAGCTTGCACATCTGCTCAGTTTTCCAGATCTTATCGCTGCCTGAAAAGAAGCCCTTCCAGCCCTGAAGCAGAGCTAATAAAGCACCTTCCTCTTCTACAACAGGTTTATGTCCACATCAGTGTGACAATGTTTGTGCAGGGCAGCTGTAGCCTCAGCCCAGTTCTCTATTTTATCTGTTCACTGTCTGTGGCAGCCCAGCCTTACTCACAGCAAGCTGCCATTCTCCTGTTCACACTAAGGAAGTATCTTTTGCCTCTGGCTCATCTGGAATACAGCTCAGGCAGCAGCAGTGCTCTTGTAGGCTGCCAAGAGGAAGGGACAGGTTGCCTTCAATCACAGCCTCGTCAGACTCTTCACTGTTCCAATCACAGAGGTTTACCTCAAGCAAAGCCACTGTGAGAGATGGTTTTCGCTCCTGTGCTTTTTAGCCGTTCACAGAAGGCTGAATCAGTGAAGACACTGGTTCTGTTTTGCAAAGTTGGTACCACAGACTGGCTGTATTTTGTGTGTCTGAGCATGAGCATGAATGAACACAGGCTTGCCATGACTTATCTGCAAAATACTGACCTATGACATTTAAATGTACATGGGAAAGGATGAAGGTGAAAGTAAGGGATTGCTTGAGAGATCTGATTGCAGCCCTCCAATACCTGTGAGGAGGTCATTGAAAGCAAGGAGGGTCCTCTTGGGGTCCGCGGTGGGAGGATGAAGAAACAATGGGCATCAGTTGAAACACAAGAGATTCTGATTGGATATAAGGAAAAACTTTTTTGCTGTGACAACACTCAAGCAGTGGGGCAGCTTGCCTGGGGAGGTTGTACAAACTCCATCCTTGGAGATTTTCAAGTCCCAGCTGGACAAGATCTTGAGTAACTTGGTCTGACCTCAGAGCCAACCCCGCTTTAAGGAGATTGGAGATCTCCTGAAACCCATTCTAGCCCAAATTACCATATGATTCCAATGTGTGTCATTTATCTGCAGAGTGGCTTATCTACAAAACGGTAGACAAGGAGCCTTGAAAGTTTGCTTAACTGATAAAGAGTGGCACAAAACAGAGCGTGGTCTGTGGTGTGTACATACTTCCTATTCAACAATGCTTTTTTTAGGTCCCTGCTTCAGATATACCAAAGGTTGCAGAGGCTGTACTAAGCAAACAGAGTGATCAAAACCACGTTGTTGAAATTTAAACCAGCAGGAGGTAAGAGCTTACACTTCATTCTGATGAAATCTACGGATTTGCGTAAACCAAATTCAGGAACAAAATGACAAACTGTATCAGTGATTTTTATTGCATTTTAAAGACAACTGCTGCAGAAACTGCACAGGAATTAGCAATGTTCTAGAACAAGAAAGCTAAAATTCACTTAAATACAAAAGAAAACTTGCTAAACAAATCTAAAGACTGTCCCTTTTACTTGATGTTTTAGATTGATTCAGTTTTCTATTTTAATTTGGACATTTTCAGGAAGGGCTGGGGCAAGGGAGAAAGAAGGAGAAGAAAGAAGTTAGAAAAGTATTTTTGGCTCAGGCTGCTATGGTAGTATTTAATATTTCTGGAAGTGGCAGACCACAGACAGTCTTGTGGCCATGGTACACTCCCTGGCCAGCTAAGCCACAGAGGAGGAGCTGTGACAGCCTCCCAGAGCTGTTTGTCACAGCGGGCTGGATGCTTCTGTCCTCACAGACTGCTTCACTCCATGTGCTGCTCTCTTAGAGTTCTTAGAAAAACTCTTAGACATCTACAGTATCATAAAATGATTTAGGGTTATACTTGTTCTCTGTTACTAATGCTTTGTGGCATTAGGTAATTGCTTAATTGAGCATTTAGAAAAGCATTAACATATTTTTCTCTGCAAATGCATTATTAATATATACATTACAATCTCTGCTGTTAAGTGTTTGTACAATTATTAATAGACTTAAAACACTGTGAACTTCATGAAAATATTTTCTGCTAGGAAAAAGAAACTCAAAAGGACACAAATCATACCTGGTCTACCATCATTATAAATTAAGTACTTGCATTGATACTTCTTCACTCCAGCAGTCCTAAGCCTGTCTGCACCAGTTGAAATGGGAAGTAGGAATATTTCTATTCTGTTTCCCATTAATTCACAAAGCCAGCTTAGATGGTTGAAGAATAACAAACTGCTTTGCATCCAGCCCTTTAGACCACTGGCTTCTCCACCATACAATGGATTGTTTTTCTCCAAGCAGCACACTACCTAGAATATCACTCCTTCCATGTAGGTTGTATTTAGGATTGCACTGACAACTTGCATTCTCCCAGAAATGAGAAAGGCACTACACTTACAAGTGTCAATTTGTTTTTAATGCTTCTGGGAAGAACACATTAAAGATTTTAATGAGATTTTTTTGCTCAAAGTAGTAGGCAGTGCCAAAAATCCACGTGGGCTTAAATAGAGTACTAAAAGCAGTGAATACAGTGAAAGGCAAATCAAAAAGGAGGTGCAGAAACCCTACACAATTACTTAATGACCAGAAATAGTTTGGGGAGACTATAACAGCTGGATGATCTGGGGTTGGGAGGTAAAAATAATCCTAAATCTATAAAAACTGATACTGGGTTGGCTGAAAGCTCCACCCAGCCCAGCAGTTTCTGACAGAGGTGGATAAGGTGTGAGTAGGAAGACAAAAAGAACAGGGCAAACACATTCTGTACTTCCCCAAAATGTCTTTCCAGCTCTAGCAACTGACAAGTCAGGAACTTGCTGAGTTAGATCAAGAGTCTTTGATGATTCTCCAGTTGCTTTTTAAGCCCATGCAAAATGTTGGTACCCACTATATCCTGAAGCAAAGACTTCTGTCTTAACTAGAGACTGAAAGAAGCATTATCTCCTCTTGTTTGATTTGAACCTTCCAAGTTCTACTTTCATTTGCTGTAACTCAGTTCTCATGTCTGATAAGTCAGTGAACAGTCTAGATTCCTGGTCCTTATTAGGATCTCTGAAGATTTTACACAGACTTTGATATTATCTCCCCTTCACTGCAGACTGAAGAGACACAGCTGAGCCAACCATGACCCCTTTGGAAGCCCTCCTACTATTTCTGATAATTTTGTTGTTTTTTATTTAATCTATTCCAGTTCTACCACACTATTTTTTGAGATAGGGACACTAGAACTGCACAGGAAATTAAAGATGCAGGTGCAAACAGGGATTTATACAATGGCACTTTTAATCTCTATTTCTCTCTTAATAAATTTTAACAATAATCTTAACAGTTCTCAATTTCCATTTTGATCACTGCTGAGCCCTGAGCTGATGTTCTCACAGAACCACCTCTCACAACCTCAAGGCCTTTTTTCTCATTGGTAAAAATTAGCTCAAAGTTCCTCAGTATATATGTGAAATCAGGATTGCTTTTTTCTCATGTGTCTGCCTTTCATATTTATCAGAGTTTAATTTCATTGCCATTTTGCCACCAACTCTATTAGTAACATAAAGTCATCTAGTTTTTCTCAGTTAGCCCTACCCTGAATAGCTCATTACCAGCAACGCATTTTGTAAATCACCACTGACCTCCATTTCTATTAATTATTTGTCCAAGTTTCATATCCATTAGCAGCCTTGTTTTTTACTTTCTTTGGGGAAGAAATCTTACTGATTGCTTTTGGAAACCATCATAGACAGTTAATTGAATCTTCCTGGTCCATGAGCTTGTTGACTTCTTCAAAGAAAGCTTTCCTGACACACTAATTTGCTTTAAAAAGCCATAATGACTTTTCCTAATGTGTCATCTTCTCTATGTGCCCACATAGTATTTTCTGTTCTTCAGCATAATTTCTGCTTATTTGTCTAGCAAGGACATCGGCCTTCCAGGTGTACAGCTTCCACAATCTTCTCCAAAATCTTTCAAAAAGTCTGGTGTCACATGAGCAACTCTCCAGCCCCCTCTGATGCCCAGGTAGCTTTAAGTGAGAAGTCAGAGAGAGCAGTTAGTACCTGAACCACTTTGAGCTGCTTGGAAACTCTTGGTTGAACACCATCTGGTCTCAGCAGTTGGCTGCTGCTAATTTGTTAATGTGTTCCTTCATCTTTTATACTTACACTGTAATCCAAGACATGTTTTCCTAATTATTCCCCTTAAAGAAGCTTCCCATCATTGGAGTTTACCCATGCTCATCTATCCCACTCACAGATGCAAAAGTAAATTTAGTTTTTCTTTCATGGCTGTATCTTCTCCAGATGTTTCTTCTGTATATGAAGCAACCTATTTGCCTTACAGAGCTGTCAAACTCCAGCAGGCTCCCTGATTTGTTCAAGCAAAGACTTGCTATTATTTGTTATAACTTTTGCAAGCTGTCCCTGAAACTTCCTTCTGGATCCTCCTCACAATTTTGTACTTAACCAATCAGAGGTTACAGTCCTTTCTTTTAGCCTCCTTTTAATGAATGGTGTGTCTTGTTTTACATTGCTCCTCTGTTTTTGAAAAGAAAGCAGAATACTACTGATTTTCTTTGTCGTGGTGCTACGAGTGTGCTGAAACCAAGGATGCTACAGTTACTGCTACACTGTGGTTCTTTGTCAAAAATATTATGACACTCTTTAGGACCAGGGATTGCTATTCCTCTTCTGGCTTCCCAATAAGCAGTCACAGATACTTTCCAAAATGTTAGCTCCAGCCCTACACCCTCCTGTGACACTTATCCAACTTAATTTGAGTTACTGAAGTCATGATTGTGTTTTCTGCCTTCTCAGACTCTGATCTTCCTGCCTTGTTAGCTGGATGCTGATGAACTCCTAGTACTGCATTTTCTGGGACTTCAATCCACTGGGACCCTATCTTATTTATTGACAATTAACTGCTAATTGGAGGATCCTCTAAGCTTTCTTTAAAACACAGCACCACTAATCCACTGTCATGTCTTGTCCTGCTTTTTTGTATTTTACATCTCAAGAACACAATACATATCAAAACTGATTACTCACTTTTGGTATCAGCTTCCAAAACATGAACATGATGCATCTTTGCTGCAGCTGCTCTTCTTCAAGGGTGCTTGCAAAGCCTGGTTGTCTCCTGGCCAAAGTCCAGTGTGACAGGCCTTGTGCCACTCTTGTGCATGCCTGGCTATACACTCGGGGTCTTTATTTACATCTTCTGGCTTCATCTGAGGGTCCAGACTAATGAACAGTTGCTTGCAATTAAGGAGGAGGACTAGCGATAAGAGCTAATCCTAAATAAATCTTCTGTCCTCAGTTGTGCCAAGGGGTGAAACAACAGAGCAGGGAATATTTTGTTGCTGATTTGTATATGTTTTCTCTTGAATCATACCAAGAGTGATCAAGGATCTGCCCTGACTACAACTCAAACCATCAAACAACCAACAGAACACTGAAGCAGTATCTCGCCTGCTGCAGAAAACAAGATGTAGTTTAACAAGAACTGTGAAAAAACAACCAATATAAGGATAAAAAACACATCTGTGTTTATCTTGTATAAAATATGAAAGCATCTAAACCACTCTGCTTCAAGACATGCACTCATCCATCCCTTACAGTAAGGGAACTGGTCTGAAAAGGGTGGTTGTTTTCAGATCTCCTTTCGCAGCGGTTCTTCTGACAGGAAAGGGATGTGCACCTCTACCATATCACTCCTTTTTAATTGAGAATGACACCTCAGAGACAGTTTTATCCCACCTTCTTTAAGGGCAAGCTTTTCCCCTGTCTTTCCTGACTCGGCCTCTGCAGTGTGTTATGCACTGTACCACCAGCACTAATAATTAGCTGCTGCCAGTGACTGGAATCGCTGATTGTTTTGAATCAATCACCTAGGTCAGGGAACAATTTGTAGATACCATAGCAATAACACAGATATGAAAAACAAAAAATAAATTCCTAGCATCACACAGACTGTAATGACTTAATCCATTTTCCTGCTTCAGCAGCTTTTTCTCATCCGGTGTCTAGGCTTCCTCGCTCTGCTGCCGTGGTTTTCCAGCTCTTTATATTGTGGCGCAACTTGTGACTTCTTGTGACTTCTAAGGCCGTGGTCAGATGGGTTTGCAAGGTCGTTTCCCCTCCCTTGTAAGCCAAGCAGCCTCTTAAACGAGCCTGCAACTAAATCAGACTTTTTTTTTTTTTTTTAACGCATTCTGTGGCGCGTCTGGTCACGAAAACGATGGTTCCCCGAAACAGCTGCGGAGGGGCCTGAAAGCCCTCACGCACCAAAGCTCCTGGGAGTATAAGGCACAATAAAAACAGCTAAAACGCTGTGATTTGGGGGAGGGGGGGCGACCTCGTTTTTCACAGGGGCAGCGACATGCGGCGGCGGACATGAGGTGGGGGCGGCCGACATGAGGG